>OX439050.1:5308770-5763270 GCA_949317995.1 Acholoe squamosa | reverse complement strand
CTGGGGCCCAGGAAGACTAGGCTGAGCCCTCTGCAGACTCAGTGGACATCAATTGCTGGGCCTCTGAATGAATATATCAGGGCCCGGTTAGCTGGGTAGCCCAGTGCATGTTTAATGAGCGGGCTTATCTAAACTATTTGAGCAAATATACAGGGTGAGAACTGACAGAATGTATTTCATGTTTCCAAAATGTAAACTTATATAAAAATACTTTTAATGGGTGTATCAACTTGATTCAAAGACCTATGAATTGTAATTTTCAAGGTCTTTCATATGTAATGTAACCCGTGTATTTCTGTTGAAGTCCAAATTCTTGGCTGACTTTGTTACCTGAGCCTGAGGTACCCAGCTAACTGGGCCCTGATATGTTCATTCAGAGGCTCCTTTAGCGATGGTAGGTATGTGAACGTCGGCACCACTATGAGCATGGACGTGTGTCACTACATTCTGTGACGCTTTTTAGGGGGTGTACACATGTAGCTCTCAGTTATTAGGCTATAAATATGGTTTAAGTTGATGCATCAATTCACTTTAAAATTCTAATATTATGTACATAAGATTCTCTGTGCTGTCATTACCTTAATTTCAAGGAGGTATTGGTAGTTAATTAATTACAGCTTAATTAAGATGAACATCAACTTCTACTGATAACCTTTACCTCATGGCAAGTAAGAGGAGCATTCAAAATATCATAAGGAGTTAAATTAAACACTTAAGATGATGTATGTCAAGTTTGAAGAAGATTGAACAGTGAGCACATACCTATCTAAGCTCCTCAGATTTTCTCATTGATTAATTTCTAAGGTTTTTTCACACTTTTTTTCTGCAAAAATTCATAATTTCTGTTGTATACATCATAGAGACACAGAAAAAGTTGCAAAATGTCCGCAAGATTAAGAGCTTTCAGAAAATATATAGTTTAGGGTAATAGAAACGTGTTAAAATTTGAGTAAAATACATGGATGTGATCACAGACCATCTCTCTTTGTAAAGTTTAAAATTATGACAAAAATCTGCCCAACCTTGTCTCATGAAAGGTCCCCTCACAGCCTCAAATATTACTTGATTTCAAAAATTCCAAAAGACTTATATTTCTCACATGCCCCTTAATACAGCTAGGGTAAAGCCAAATATGTAATAATGACTTTTAATTTTTCATTCACATACCTAGCGATGGTTCCGTCTAAGCCTGAGGCTGAGGCACAACCACAAATCCAGTGTTTCTCCCCTGAAATCTTCCAAACCAGACGTCCCTACTCACCCATTCCAACTCGTGTCAGCTTGTGGTCTTGGTCATCACGTAAAACCCACGAGTGGCTTCTTTTAAATCCTGCAGAAATGGTGTAAACTCCACGATTATTTTGTCCCACACCGCCTAGCACGGTGTACTAGCCGACTGTGGCTCCTTCTTAAACAGAGGGGGTTCCACAAGATGGCCTGATGACGTCACAGAGGGAGGGGAATCTCTGTATAGTTGGAGGTTTGGCGACAGGTAGCGACGCAAATGGGCCGTTCTTCCTGCGATCTGTGTACAGACGGTTCCCGTGTTTCCCACCAGGCGGCATGGCGACGCTGAAGTGTACGCTGCCCGCAGGCAGCGGGGCCGATGTTCAGCTTTCACTGCATCCAGGATGGACTCCTGCTCGCCCATTAGTAGTCCATCCTAGATGTACTCTGCCTAGCCAATCAGCGGCGGCCTGCTGCCTTACTCTGCGGCCGCCTCACCGCCCATCTTCTACACCTTAGATGTACAATCACTGCTTTGTACATCTGGGATGTAGAACATCAGTTTTCTACACCCTAGATGTACAATGACCAATTTGTACATCTCTGATGTAGAAGGAACATGTTCTACACCCTGGATGTACAATGACTGCTTTGTGCATCTGGGATGTGGAAGGAACATGTTCTACACCCTGGATGTACAATCACTGCTCTGTACATCTGGGATGCAGAAGGAACATGTTCTACACCCTAGATGTACAAGCACTGCTTTGTACATCTGGGATGTAGAAGATCAGTCTTCTACTGCCTTGATGTACAATGACTGCTTTGTACATCGCAGCCGCCCCCGCCCCCCCTCAAGATGGGACGACATTTTTTACACTCCCCCTCGGGAGGCCACTAAAAATTTTACGCCCCCCCCCTCAAATGCACCACCCATGCACTACCTAATAATTCTAGTCCCTAAGGGCATGATCATTTTTCAACAAGAGGGCGGGGGTCGGTGGGTTTGCGAGAAGATGGCAGTACAAAATCTGACCCCCCGGTCAAGTGCTTGAAAAAATTCTGACCCCCTCTGGGGGTCTAGATGGGGGGTCCCCATGTCAACAGGGGGGGGGTTGGTGAAATTCAGCGCGTGTGCGGCAAAAAAATTTCCGCACCCCCCTCGGAGGGGTCTGAAATTTTTCCGTGCCCCCCTTTTATTCTTTAGTGGCGCCCGGGCTTTTTCGCTCAAAAAGGGCGACATTTTTTTTGTCCCCTCCTAAGGGAGTGGTCATTATATATCAACAGGGGGGTTTGAGGGGGGCATAAAATTTTCAGACCCCTCTTGAGGGGGGCTAAAAAAATTCACCCTCTTTTTAGCAAAAAAGCCCGCGCACTACTATAGATCAAAGAAGGGCGAGAAAATTCTCCTGGCCTCCGGCGCGGGGGGGCGCAAAAGATTTTGACTGCCGTCGAGGGGGGCGTGAAAAGTTTTCGTGCATCTGTGCGAAAACCCACCACCCCCCTGTTGATAAATAATGACCACTCCCTAAGAGGGGTCTAAATTTTTTGTCCCCCCCCAAACCCACCAACCCCCCCCCCCCCCCGTTGTTAAAAAATGACCACTCCCTAACAAAGGGAGGGGTGTAAAAATTTTGGCCATTTTGGGGCCGGGAAGCCCCCCTGGTATGGCCTGCTCAGGCTGCTGTACCTCTACCTCCTCAAGGTGAAAATAAGGAACTTTGTCTTCACCATGTCGAGGTGAGAATAGTGCTGCTATTCTCACCTCGGCGAGGTGCGTGTAAGCAGGGGGCAGCAGGCCGCCGCTGATTGGCTAGGCAGAGTACATCTAGGATGGACTACTAATGGGCGAGCAGGAGTCCATCCTGGATGCAGTGAAAGCTGAACATTGGCCCCGCTGCTACTTGCACTGTAGACCTATGGGCGTTCCGTACCTCCATTGTGGAGCCTGGAGGTACGGAACGCCCATAGGTCTACAGTGTAAAGTGTACTCGGCTGCAGTAAAGCAGTAGGGTTATTTTGAATCGCACAGATAGTGTAAACGGCCAACAGTCGGTAATTGGAGCCTCCTTTTCTGAGCCCCTAGACTGTAAATTTTAGCCCCCTCCCCCTGTCCGTTTTCATCTCTTTTTAAACCCCCTAGTCTACAAATTTTAGCCCACCCCCTGTCCGTTTCCCTCATTTTCTGACCCCAGAAGGTCTCACATGCGTCGGTATTAGTAGTATAATAGTTGGTCTTTTCTGGATTATATCCAGAAAAGACCACCATATTTGGATTATCCAGAGAAGACCTCCTATTTTTAGATTATTTATAAAAGAGGTCGTTTATAGATATATTTAATTTATCTATAAAAGAGATCGTTTATAGATATATTTAGATTATTCATAAAAGAGCTCGTTTATAGATATATTTAGAATAGGATTATTTTAGAAATAGTAATTATATCACTTTAGGTTTTAAATACAAAAGAGGTCAAGTGGTGCTCATGTCACAAGGTTACTCTCAGCTGTGCATGTCACAAGGTTCTCAGCTGAGCTTTTGGTACAGAGGAAAGCACTGAGAGACCACTAGGATTAGAGAGGATTGAAGAAGGATTGAAGGAGGATTGAAGAAGGATTGAAGGAATCCAGAAAAGACCTGTATTTTTGAGAAAATGTAGATTGCAAGTGAAACGAGAAGTCATAATATTTTTATTTTTTCTTTATTGTTCTTTTTGAGACATATTATATAGTCAGACAATCCAACAGATAATCCAATTTATTCCTTTATCGTTTATGAATAGAGAGGCGGAGAATGAGTTACAATAACAATGAATAACATAATTGGAATCTTGTAAGATGCTGAGTAGCTTTCGTCCACTTTTGTTGTATCGTTGTTCATTGTTATATTCTTTTTGATTATTTATTGACTTTTTAGATTATTACAAAGGTATTTTGTTTTTTGAAAGTCAATAAAAAGATACAACACAAAGAAAAGTTTCAACATTCTTTTTTTTAGTTTCAATTCATATTAGATAATGTACTGCTTTATTTATGTTCTTCCAGCCCAAAAAATGAAACATAAATTCATCATTGATGAAGAGAGAAGCATAGAATGAATTACATATGCGTTCTAGTAAACAATGAAATTCACTTCTGTACATTATTGTTTGATAATTTAGGTTAAAACTTGTAGATTTTAACAGTGTTTTATATTCTTTAGATTCAAGTACTGTGTTTAATGTAGTAGCACTGTTAGGGTTTATTTTAACATAAGCATTTCCGTGGAATATTATTGATATATTGCTATGCCTTGAATTTTCTCGACTTTTCCATATGACTCCAAAATAATCAACTTCAAAACTTTTCAATAACTTATCGAATTCTTTTAAACTTTCTATTACCTTATTTAATAAGGGAGAAGATTGAACACTATCGTTTTTCCATTTTTTCAAAAAGATTTCTGCCGTTTCATTTTTTAATATAAAAGTAATAACTTTAGTATTTTCATATGGAAAAATATTATTGTTTTTATATGGAAACGTATTATTTTGAGTTAAACAATAATCACATAAACAATCTTCTAAGGTGCTAAGTAAGTATAGATCCATGTTTGTATCGTATTCCATTTTGTTGCTTGTTTTGTATATGTTTTTATTCTGTTTATCACAACAATGTTCTTGCTTAGTTTACTTTTTTATTAGAGTATTTTTTACATAGAAAGAGCGACTTCATGAATAATGTGATTCATTGAACCAATACCATTGTAAATTTTCGCCACCTAGTTGTTTGTTAGAATCAACTTTAAGAATTCCTCTAAAGACATTAATTCATTTTTGGAGGGGTCGATTTCATCAGAACCTTTTTCATCAGTTGGTTCTTCTTCCGCTGAATAAAATTCTTGTTCTTCAGACGACGTTTCATCAGCTGAATGAGATTGTTCTATATCTGATTCTTCAGACGAGTCACTTTCTCCAGAATCACTTTCTTCACAGTCGTTTTTTTCTTTCAGTGAAGCAGATATCTTTTTGCCTGATCCAAAACCTTGATTATTTCTTTCGGTTTTATCAGGTGTACATACTTCTTCTAGCTCAGGGATGAGAATTTTTTCTAATATTATTTGAGCTATTTGATCTCCATGTTTTATTTCGAAGACTTCATTTCCAAAATTAAACAGCAAAACACCAATTTTTCCTCTGTAGTCTTCATCTATTACCCCTGCTCCTACATCGATGAAATGATTAAGAGCAAGTCCTGATTTTGGTGCTATGCGACCGTAGCATCCTGTAGGTATGCAAAGTATTATATCACTTTGTACCAATTTTTTTTTCTTTAGCAGGAATAATATAATCATAAGCACTATATAAATCAAACCCTGCAGATTTTTTTGTGGATCTGGTTGGCTTCAATGCTTTTGTTGATGCTTTGACATAATGCATAACAGGTTGGAGAATAGGTGAGGCAGGCAGTAAAGCAGATTTTTGGCATGTCGTTACTAACAGTGTATTTGGTTTGTCTTTTACAAGAGTTATATAGAAAGAATCTTGACAACGTGCCATTTTGCTGAACGTTATTTCAGTTGTTTTGTTGTTTAATATAACCCTATTCACAGAGATGTTTTCTTTGTTTTAGTTCATTTAAGACGATCTTTGCTGTAATATTTAAGATTTTCATTGTAAATTTCTTCATATATTTTGCTGTAAGCTAATTGAGAGAGTTTTTCACCTTTTTCAGTGTTTTCAAGCTTAGAACGTTCTTCTAATTTTATAGGATAAATTTTTTGTAAAACAAGTCGCGCAACAGCATCACCACTTTTTATTTTTAGGTCTTCTTCTCCGAAGTTAAATAAAACAATGGTAATATACCCTCTGTAATCTTCGTCTATTATTTTTTGGTTGATAAACACAAAGTTATGTTTCCTTGATTTGCATAGAGGTAAAATTATACCATAATAACCTTTAGGGATAGCAACTTTAACTTCTGTTGTAATTGTACATGCTGTATTATTAGGAACAGTATGGTTATATGAACTGTACATTTGAATCCCTATGTTATTTTCCTCTTCAGTAGGAGAGAAGGAACCTGCTATTTTACTGTATTTTAGAACAGATATTTTCGTTCAGTTTTATATGACATGATGTGATGCCTATTGTTATGATTCTCAAGTAAGTAAATAACCAAACAAACAAAATGAAATAATTTTTTATATGATTTTATTTTGATTGTCACATGTGTAAAGACAGTTTTTCATTTTCAGTTTGTTCCTGTTCTTTTATCGAATTCAAGGAATATCATGTTTAGCACATCATTTCTTTTCATGTCGTGTACTGCTTTCATCAGTTGATGAGTAGCACTGTACTTAGATCTTTGCCACATTTTTAAGACATTGAAGGTTAATTGAGCTATGTCTTGTTCGGGCTGGGACGATATTGTTCCTCTTTCGTCAGACGTGATATGTAGATATGTAGCTATGTCCTTCCAGTCTCTTGACATTTTTTCACTCAATAAGCTGAAATACATTTGCACGGAGGTCGATTCCACGTCATACTCTTCTAGTTTTTTTTCTTTGAAGAAATTTTCAGTGAATTCCACCAAGTCTATTCTGTGGTTTTCCTTTAAACTTGTCATCAGTTCTTCTGTTCGTAAGTAGTAAGGAACTTCTCTCCACCATTTATTCAGCATCTCTATGCCCATAGCAGTTGGAGTTTTCGTCTTGTTCATGCTTTCAAGTTTAGCATGAGGGATGCCAAGATATACTCCTAAGGTCATCCATTGACGTGCTAACGATACAGAGATTTTTTGAAGAAAGATATCTGAATATCCTAAATCATCTTGAAAGTAATAAGTAGGTAAAGGCATTTTTTACCTTCAAAGGATTAGAGTGACAATCAAAAGTAGGAAAAGAAATAAATCAAAAATACATAGACCAATTATTAAAATGACACATGTACTTCCTCGATATATGTACTTAAGAAGAATTTTAGATGCTCGTAACATGAGGATTATATCTTATCTCAAGGAAGTAAAATTAAGTTCCAGATTGTTACAAAACAGGTATATCGAGTAAATGTATATTAAGCATAAATAGACATAGAAGAAAAGAAAACAGGATAAAAAATTATAGCAGTTATTAATCCATATATGAAATAGTATATAACGCTTATGAATCCATATGTAGCACAAAAGAAAAGAAACAATAACAAAAAAATTTCATATATTTTAAGACTACCTATGTTTTTTATTTTAATCATTTTTTTTATTTAGATAAGTTGCAAGACAAAATATCTTTCCACGAAGACAGATATTCTTTCACTTTTTCTTTATCTTCTTCAGTATATCTTTCTAAGTATATAGGATTTATGTCCAAAAGATTGGTGATAGAAAGATCTCCGTCTAAAATACCATGAACATTTATTTCTTCTGGCTTCAGATCTCGTTCTGCATGACAAGCTAACATGTCTATCACACTTTCAATTAAAGCATATTTTCCCATATTTCCTTCTCTGTAATATTCAGGATGATGATCATTGTTTTCATAGTGATGAAATAAAGCATTTTCCCAAGTTGTTTTTTCTTGGGAATTTTTTGGTCCATTTTCAGTATGGAACTTAAAGGTGTAACCTATGGCTTCTCTCATTGAAAACTTAGATAAGTCATGCATCATTATTCGTTCTGTTAAACACATTTTATCTGTTTTGTCAAACACGTTTTCTAAAAGGTAAAAAGTGAAACATATCATTTGTCTATGCCTTAAAACCTGTTCGAAATGTTGCAAGAGAAGTTTCAAGAAAGAATTGTTGCAAGTTATTTTTTCTTTTTTAGATTTTATGTATTTAATGGCTTCATTGTCTTCCCAGTTTGCGTGTTTCAACAGTTTTTTTATTTTAAAAGTGTACTTTCCCATATCAGCGTAGTGTTCTGCTCATGAAGCCAGACAAAAGTTTCTCTTGTTTTTCTGTGATTCGTTGCACAAGAATATTATTTTTGTTTCCTAAAGATTTGATTATTTCTTGATTCTTTTTTCTCTCTGCTCTAAGAATGCGAACTTGGTTTTGTTGCCTTTTTCTTGTTTCTTCAAGGGTTTCTATTTTATGTATGCAATCAGGACACACCCCGTCTTCTAGCGAAGGCTTCCAATCAGAACAATTGTTCATGTTACTTTGACGCAGATCAATGTTCACATAAAGTCTGTTTGTTCACTTATCTCATCTATGTTTTTATTTCTTAATCACTTTCATGTTTTCTTTCTGAATTTAAATGAAAAGCTTCGTTTGGCTTTTTCCTATAAGTCTCCATTAAAACATCAGAAGGCATAGAATCTGGCACATCACAAGTTTCGCCGTCTGTTACAATTTTACTGCCTTCTTCTTCTGAGTCATCACCGTCGGCTACTGTACGACCATACGGATAAGAACCTCTCCTGATGTTATATATTCTCTCTGCTTTAGCTAAGTTGTATGCCTTCCTGTGAGCCATTAAATTCATATTTTCATTTCGTGCTTCTCTTAATTGTAAAGTAAGATTGAGATTATTTTTTTCTTCCTCTTTTATGATATTAATGTGTTCACGTCTTTCTTCTTCTAACAGAGATATATTAGTGCCTTGATGTAAGCATATTTTTTCAAGTATTTCACTGCGTTTTACTTCAAAAATGACTTTGTTCTCTTTTGTATCCATGATTAAGACTTGAGAAATAATCTTAAATTATATATTTTTTAGGTCTCACACGAGAAAGATGTTCATTCTTATAATTTTTTGAGTATCTCAGGATCTTTTGTTTCTTCAGTGAATACATTTGAGTCGGGCAAATATTCTTGATTTGCTACGGTAGTTAGTAATTGATTATTTTTTTCGTACATTATGTTATTAGTGTCTTGGTTTTCATTTATTTGAGTAGATTTTAAGTCATGGTTAGAAACAGAAGATCCTATGACAGGATATGTCCATGTTTTTCTATGATTTACATTAGTAACAAAACAAGACAGGAAAGTTTGAGTTTTTTCATTGTTATGATAAATATTTCCGCTTTCTGTACAAGACAAAAATATTTCATCTCCTTTCTGTAAAGAAGAGGAGATTGTTTACGCGTTTCTAAGATAATGACAACAATGCTTAAAATAAGAGTAAAAACTACTCCTCCTGCTCCTACTTTCCCGTTTGAAATCAAGTTATTTATTTTGCTTAAACTTTTCATGCTTCCTTCTTTTTTTTCAGGTTCGCTCATTTTTTAAAAAAAATATCTTTTTATGATGATTAGTTCCAACAAATCGGCAAATAATTTCCAAGACAAGATGAAAAAGAAATAATACATTAATCTTTTTTTCTTTTTTGTGTTGTTCTTAGAAAATTATTTTTTGTAGAACAAATTTGTTTGTTACAAAACAAGGATTTCTTTTTGCTTCGATTATTTTGTTTTTTCTTTAAAAAGTATTGTTTTACTTTACTGTCATTCCAATCAGGATCTGAAGTGAAGCTAGATATAACTTGTTGCATTGTCTTATTCTCAGCTTGTTTTTCTAAAAAGAACAAGCAATATAAACCACAAGTCATAGAAAAAAGTCCTTGAATAGAATGAGAGGAATATTTATATTTTTTAGGCAAAGCTTTCAGAAAACTCTTTCGCATAGGACTGAAGCCATATGAATCGAAATATTCAGCTAGTTTACGAGGTTTTTCATAATAAAAAGCTACCCAATGTTCTCCGGGTAAGTTACTGTTGTCGGTGTTGACTACATAACCTGTAGGAAATGATTTCACTGCAGGTATAGTGTCAGCTGAATAAACACCATAATTTCCTTCTTTTTTTCTTTTAATTTTCTGCAAGAAAAAATTTATTTCCGCTCCATTCATTTTTAGGAATTATGCTATTTCAGATTTTGCTCTTAATATATTGCTAGAATCTAATCTCAGGAGTTCATGATGTTCTAAATATATGATAGCTGCTACTCCATGGGTTAATTCTTCTTCTAGTTTTATGACAAATCCTAAAGAACCATTTTCTGAATATTCAAATGTGCCTGACGTTATTCCGTTTTTAGATATGTCAAAACAGTAAAGACAATGTCCTTTTTTGAATTTGTCGAAAGAAATATCTATCGTATCGTCTCTGAAAATTGAACCTGTAGACCGTATAAGAGCTAGGTAGGCCATATTGTATAAATCATTAGGGTAATCTAATTCATAGTGATAAAAAGGAGTTCCACCGTCATTCACTTTTAGTTCTATTTCCTTTGCTTTGAAGTGCTCAAATTGAAATGGATTACGATTATGACTTCCTGTAAAGGCATCTAAATGAACTAACCCTATGATGACTCTTTTTGGAAGAGGAGTGTTGTTCACTATATGAGAGGCTTGCAAAATAGATTTCTGAGGACCAAAAGTGACGTATTTCATGTCTATTTTGTTTACAGGATAATCCCAATACGGAGTAACCATTCTAGCATCCATTATTTTTTTATGGAATTTTTCAGACACTCTTATTCTTTTTATGAATAAATGTATGCCCTGTATGTCTATTATGTATTTTTGTGTTCCTAATTTAGACATCAAACAAAAGTCTTCGTCTGCTCTATCAAATTCTATAGTAAGAGGCAGATCTCCAGGTAACACTTTGACCTGAGCAAAAAGGTCATTATGAATTCGTCCTATGACTTCAAATAATTTCCCGTTTTTAGTTTTGTTATAACGTGCTTTCACTCCAGAATTATGATCGTCGCTGTTAACATTTGTTACTTCGTTGAAATCTTTATCGTCTTTGTAATACATAGCCAAAGCTCCCAAGTGTTTAGCAGTGGTTGGATCATAACTTAAAATATATTCCAGAATAGATCTATATCCGTGCAAATCATTGCTGTCTGATATTCGTATTCCTGCTATAGAAAGTTTCACATTTTTAAACATAGTAGAAGCAAAATAATTCACTGGAAAAACTTTAGCTTTATCGTTTATTGTCCCATCGTTAGCTGGAGCATCTGGATTTTGTTTGTCGGCTTTTAATATTTTGCCAGACACTTGAATAAAACTGTCGTGCAAAGAAATGAAATCTGTATGTTTAGATTTTAAAGTGAATTAAGCTGTAGTGCTGTTAGGAGAAGCAGTGGGCTCAACTTTTTCATAATCAGTTTTAACTCTACTTATATCTGTTGGAGGAACATGAGTAAAATCAAATTCCGAGGCTACACAAAAACAAGGATCTTCATCTAACAATGACATTTTTTTAAGAGGATGAACAAACTTCAAAAATATTTGTTTGTTTTTCTCTTCTTTTTAGTAATCTCAGGTTATTTTATGTTAACCAAAGATATCTTTCTTGAAATTTCTTCTAAATCTATTTCTTTTTTTATTTGTGATCGTTTTATTAACTTTTCTTTTCTTGGTTACATGTGAAATAACTTCTTTGCCTAAATCAGACAAAGTTTCTTGAGCTTCTCTTTTTAAAGCTCGTTTAAAGTTTTCACCTTTCATGATATTTTTTGCTACTTTAATTCCTCCTATTGATTCTGGAACAGTAATGAAGGACGAGCAGCTGCGGTCTGGGCTAAACTGAGTCCAAATGACCCGGCCCTATTTATTAACAAGTAATAACATATTAATACAGAGAAATTACATAAAAAAAAATTGAAGCAGTGGAAGAGTCCCATGTGTGTGTGCCCTTAGGCTGGCAGGCTGCAGTAGTGGGTCACTGCCCACAGGTATGTTCAGGGAGGAGTAGCAGTGTGTGTGTGTGTGTGTGTAGGAGTAGCAGGTGGGTGAGTAGTAGTGGTACTGACCGTATCAATACATAGACCAATCAGGATTGGTCTCACCCATTGATTCTGGAACAGTAATGAAGGACGAGTAGCTGCGGTCTGGGCTAAACTGAGTCCAAATGACCCGGCAACACCAGAACAATGATATAGTCCTGATACTCTACACATTAGTATGTCTAAAAAGTAGCTTTCAGTGCCGTGGCGACTATATTGTCTATATCTATCCTGGTACCAAGTGGTTTGGCTAAGTACAAAAGAGCAGACAAGCTTGTCCAGTCACCGGTGTATCTGATGTCCTCTAGTGGGATACCGCACAGGTGCATAAAGGCAGCGCCTGAACGTCTCAGAGAATGTATTCCGGCCCTGTTTGTATCTATCCCAATAGTACTTAGTAGGTGTTTCAGGAACTTAAGTAGTGCTGAGTATTGTAATGGGACCAGCGAATTCCCTTTGCGCACTAGGAAGGCGGGTGCTTCAGGGTCTGTCGTGGGGGTACCGTCAAAGTGTCTCTTGAGTAAAGATACTGCACAAAGTGGTGAGTTAGGGACTCCTACGACCGGGATGTGGTGGACTCTCTGTCCAAATTGGATTGTTTTTGAGCTTGAAACCGTGACAATCATACCCCAGCTAGTGAATGATACAGACTTTCTTCTTAGAAAGTGTGGTGATGCTTTTGCTGCGTTGTCTACTACTAGGTTGCTCTTCCTGAGAAGGGTCCTGAAGCTAGTAACGATGCACGCCCACATAGCTAAATGGTCAGGTACTGCTAGATTCACCCTTGTAGACATGTCCAAGAGTTGCGAAACTGACAGTGTGACTCTAGTGGGTATAGGGTCACCGAGGATCCTGCGCAGACCTGACATAGTACACTTAAACATAAAATTTGTCCTTATCCAAGCTACGTCGTAGCCATAATGTGCATTTAAACTTATCACTGCACTCACGTAATTGTCTATAGTGCTATACTTCAAGTCCGAAGACAGGTACACTGAATATCGACACATGGTCTGAACCGAAGTGGGTACGACTGTAGAGGCAGAGATGGTACAGAACACAATAAATCTTTTCCATTGGCTGCATTTAGTTTTCCAGGTGGAAACGCTCCAAGCATGCGCTCTCGCTATTGCCGCTTTCATGTCCAAATCTTCGCATAGCTTAGCCGCCGCTACAACATAGATACATAGGAAGGTTATGCGGGTAATATAACACTCTTGACAAAGCATCTGCAAGGACATTAAGTCGTCCTGGGATATGTAATGCTACAATATGGCAGTTATAAAGAGCTGTAAGCCAAAACAGTTCTCTCAGGAAGTCCATCGCTCTTGTATTTGTACTTTTGCCCTTATTCAGTGCGCTTACTACATGGGTGTTATCCGTGTAACAGACAATTTTCCTATTGCGCCACAAAGGTCCCCACCTATTAATCGCCATTAAGATGGGGTATAGCTCCCTGATGTTTATGTTTTCAGGCACGAATTGACTAGGTGGCGGGAGGCAGTGTCCATGACTGTCTATGTTCATACTGATCCTGCATCCCCAACCTGCACATATCCAGTCCTTGCCGTACCTGACACCGTAACCCCTGTCTGATGCGTCCATGTATAAGTCACTTTTTGTGGACGGTAGAGTGCTGACAATTTTTGCTTCGCCATTAAACCACTTTGCGAATCTTAGCCACCAGTCTAGGTCCTTGAAGAACCCGGTAGAGAGGGTTATGTACCTTTTAGTGCTCGTGAACGCAGATAACATGCCTATGACTCTGTGAGAGAATGTCCTGCCCCCCCTGACTAAAGTAGAGCAGTGTGCTAAGATCCCGCATAAACGGCGCAGCTGTTTCTTGGTTGCCCTTCGACGACCTACAAAGAAACGTAGCTCACTGTGCAATTTATTGATCTTGCTCTCCGGTAGTCTGAGGCACATTTGTAGTGAGTCAATTTCTATCCCTAGATAAATTTGAACTTGTGCAGGTGAAAGAACCTTCTTATAGGATAAGAAAAAACCCAACGAGTGGAGTGTGCTATGTAGAAACAACTGTGCTTTTTGGCACTCCGCATATGAGTTACCCATAGTAAGTAAGTCATCGAGATAATTAAAGCAATAATAACCGTTAGCTCTCATATAACGAGCTATGCTGTCAGTAATCCTATTAAAGAGGAATGCAGCCATTCTAGTGCCGAATGACACAAAATTGTCCACTAAATACACTTTCTGTGAGTCGAATGTCCACTGTAGGCCCTGGAATTGCCTATCGCTTGGCCTAATCATAATAGAGCGGTATGCTGCGGAAATGTCTGTGACTGCCATGAACATACCGGGTCGGAGCACCTTGGTCACATCATCGATGCTAGTGTAACTAAAGTGGTGGAATGTCTCGTTCATGTGTGAATTAATAGATAGACCTTCTGGTCTACTGGCGTCCGTTACCGGTCTATAACCGCCATCTCTTTTCTCAACCGCACCTAAGGCGTGGATGCAAGTAGGTGCTGCTGTGACTATAGACAATTTGCCTTGGTCTACTTCTGTCTTTAGCAGGTTATCAATGAAGTTCCTTGCTTCTTGGGGTACATAGTTCTTAGTGCTATACTCACTAATATGTGTGTTTGGGTCCACTACTTTAAACCCGTGCATTATGCCGTCCATTAGGAATGCGGCGTCATAATCCCAACCATTTGTACCATAAACCGAATTAGGGCCTCCACTAAGCATTGATAACCAGCCTGCGGGTTTCATTTGAGATCTGACCCCTTTTAGGATATGGGTGGAGTTAATATCCCACAATGGAGCATAGCTTACATAAATTGACAATAATTCTGATATGTCCGAAGTACACACAAGCGAGTCTCTATCACAATAAATGTCTGGTAAATTGTCGGTTGTTACATTGACCGCGGAACCGTAGGAATCCGGAATATCATGGGCACCGTCAATATTATTTGTACATCAAGATACGCGGGAGTGGATCGGTGGTGCGAAAAAGGTTGACCCCCCTCCCGCATTATTGTTTGCTCCACTGCTTGTGGTTGTTGGCTGATTTTTGCACCCCCCTTTTGCTGGGTGGGGGCCCTTACATACCGCGCATACGTGTTGCCTGTTACATGGGTTATACCAACATCTAGTGAAATTGAACAAAGCACAAACATCCGTAGGGCAATGGATTCTGTTTTGAGTAGAGGGGCCTTTACCTTTAGTGCCTTGTTTGTTACCTGCTTTTAATCTGGCTAATTCAGCCTTCAAATCCTGTACCACCTGTAGGTTATCGGAGCCCAAATTATCAGAGACTGATGCGTGCTCAGCTGTCTGAAATCCGGGTAACTCCCCTGAAATCACTCTAGTAGTGAGATCGTGCTCATATTTAGCTAGTGCACTCGAGGTATAAGTGGCATTGAGACCCTTCCTAGCTACGAATCTCATATGGTCACCATAACTTTTTGCAGACCACTGTGGTAAATTAGCAATAGCTAACTTCTCCTGGACACATGTCATACCATATATTAGCTCTCTGTATGTCATATCAGAGTAGACTTTGTCAGTGGGAATGTGGTAATCTGGCCTTAACCAGTGTTGTGACCTCTTTTTCTTAGAAGCTTCACCTATCTTAAATAAAGTGGATAACAAGTCACCTTGGTCCTTTGCATCCAGGTAGCCGGCAAGGTCCCCCTCCACGCCCATATTCTCAGCTGTCAGGCCTGCAGTTGATAATCCAGCCTGGATGGTAGCAGAGGGGGGAAGCTTGGGTGGTGTGATCCTGTGTTGTTGATGTTGTGTGTCAGGCAAAGACCCAGTGTAGGGTGTCCTATCCAAGTAATACAGCTGTGGTACCTCCTGTGCTGCTGTGGTTGGGACTGGAGCACTGCCTACTGGGTTCTGCTTGGCCTGATTGAGCAATTTTTGCTGTTTTCCAGCCAAAAAAAGCATAAACTCCTGCTGCAAATTGTCTCCCTCGGCGAAAGCGGAAGGAACGCCATCTTGCACTCCCGAGCGTTCACGAACATTGCCGAGCTTGCCCGAGCCGACGTAATCCGAAAGTTTCCGACCTAGGCTGTCGGCAGCGCTCGGTATATCCTCGTTGGTTAATATGCCGCTTGCGTTTGCTCTCTGGTGTGTATCGTAATCCAAGCCGTGACCGCTCTTTTTCAATCTGCTGTAGGAGTTTACGTCGCCGAACAAACCCGAAGTGGCGTTCGGTATTCTCCGTACATCTGCCGACCGTCCCCGACTCTCTCCGAGCCCGTTTTCGGCGGCGTTCGGGTATCTCCGTATGTGTACGGCCGTGTTCGGGTTGGATATGCCTTCGGAGGCGCTCGGCAAGGTCCGGGCGTCCTCGGCTTTGGCGCTGCTGGCTGCATTCGTAAATGTTGTGTACTCCGCTCGGTCGTCGGCGTATCTGCTGCTGCTCCTGGGTGTGTTCGTAAACGTTTCTCCCTGGTAATAGCTGCTGTTAGGTGCAGTCAAATCATGAAAATTTACGAATGCACCCCTCCTCTTGTGTGCAGCACTCTGCTGCTTCTGCTGTATGTCTTTGAGGGATTTTTTGTAATCCTCCTCCAGTTCTGCATTCTCTAAGTCAATTAAGGCTAGCCTTTCTTCTAATGCTAAGAGGTCACCTTTTTTCCTGAGTAGTCCTGCCTTCTCTTCTGCTATAGCAATCTTCTCCTGGAGAATAGCTTCTGGTGACTTTGGCTGTGTATTACTCTGCCTTCTCTCTCCCAAGGGGGTGGCCATATTGGAAGCTCCTTGGTCTCCCCCTTCTTCCTCATGAAAAACTGCATTACTCCTGGTCTCCTCCGTGAGTTTGTGGTTTAGCACCCCACAGTTGGGGCAGTGCTTTTTGTTGCCATGGTATGCCTGTTGGCATACCAAACAAACCACCATGATGCATAAAAAAAAACAAAAAATTGAAGCAGTGGAAGAGTCCCATGTGTGTGTGCCCTTAGGCTGGCAGGCTGCAGTAGTGGGTCACTGCCCACAGGTATGTTCAGGGAGGAGTAGCAGTGTGTGTGTGTGTGTGTGTGTAGGAGTAGCAGGTGGGTGAGTAGTAGTGGTACTGACCGTATCAATACATAGACCAATCAGGATTGGTCTCACCCGTTAAGGCTCTTTTTCCTATTCCTTTTGCGGCTGATGCCACAACAGGTTTCACCAAAGGAATAACTGTCTTAAACAATCCTTTTAAAATACCACCTAGCCCATAACCTTTTTGATTTCTGCTTCCTACGAAGGGGGTTAAAGAATAGTATCCTTTTCCATACTGTACATCATAAGGATAAGATCGCTTAGTTAAAAAATGTTTATAATATATATCTTCAGGTGAATCGTTAGAATACATTTTGATGTATTTTTATTTATTTTTTTGATTTATCTCAAAACAATTTATCTCTACCAGTCAGATGCCCATTCCTTAGAAGAATATTTTGGTTTTTTTTGGTTCTTCTTCCAGATCGAGTAGAATAAGGTGACGGCTTTCCTGACAAATTTTTGTTTGTTTTAATTTTCCCGAAGACGTCTTCTTGTGGGCTTGGGTAAGATACTTTTACGTCTCTTTCTTTGCTAGATTGCTTTTCTTCAAAAGGGAGAGGAGGGATATTTTTTATTGGAGTTTTCACTATGCCTCCGCTGGCTTCTCCTATTTTGTCTTCTTCATTTGCAGAAAGATAGTCGGTGTCGTTATTTTTATCTTCAGTATCTTCTGTAGTTGTTTTTTTCAGAAGGGGCTTTTCTTTTTCTTGAAGAAGAGTTTCATCCAAATTGCCGTCTTCAGAAAATTCATCGTCTGTAGCATCTGTAGAATAATTGCTTTCATTTCTTTGTTTGTCTTCCATGTTTTGATCTTCTAAAGGATATTTTTTTTTGATATAAGGACGATTGTTTTTTTTAGTTATTTTTGGCTTTTCTGTAGGAGCAGAATACATGAAAGCCGAGTCTTTAGCTATATTTTGATTTGTGCTTAATATCTTATACGGTTTCATGTCATACATTCTTTGCGCTAATAATTCTTGTTGCCTTTCGAGAGCAGGATTTTTTTCTTGGTCAGTGTTTTTTTCATTAGTATGATTTTTTGCTGAAGATAATTTTTTGTAAGTTGCTAAAGGTATAACTATACTTTTTTTGAAGCTAGCCATAATATTAATTTTTTGCACCTGCCAATCCTCCTATTAAGGACACTGCTAAAGGGAGGAGAAGAGATAGAAATCCACCTTTTTGTTTTAAAACTGCTTTCCTTTTTTTGTTATTCACACGTCTATTAATAAGATATCTTAAAGTGTTCTTGTATTTTTTTAACTTTGAATAAGACACTGAATTTAATTTAATGTTTCCTGTAAGAACATTAAAAATGCACTGACATATAGAATCTAAATCTTCTTTATCTGCATATTCTATTAACAAATCTTTTTTTCTTTTGTTTTTTTGTGTTTCCTAACATTGTCAAAAAAGCTAATCTTTTGACTGATCTGATGTTTGCTGGTTTTTTCTTGATTTTTCTTTTTGGTCGTTTGCAGCTAGTTCTTTTTTTTCTTTTTGCTACAACTGATTTCTTTTTTATTGTTTTTTTTCCTTTTCTTTTAGAAACATGCTTTTTTTCTTTAATGGTGGCATTCTTATAAATCAACTATCACACAAAAACTTTTATTTTTTTTCATATATTTTACTCAATCTCACGAACTTTATGTTGGTTCATACATGTATAGTTGTTTTCTGTTTTATGTTTTGTTAGGTATATACACCTCTTGTCCTATGTCAAATATGTTGCTCTTAAATCTGTATTCTTGAGGAGTTTTTTGATGACCATCTATTAAAAGATAGGAATGTGGTTTCCTAGTTGCTTCATTAAAAATATTAACGAAAGTTTTATAATTTTTAGGCAACAGTTTTCTCCCTAATGTTAGAGGGACAGTTTGATCTAAAGGTGAATTAAAAATAACTAAATACGTCGCATTTCTATTAACAGTTTGCCTTTCTTTTCCTTCAGAATAATAATTTTGTGAAATATATATAACATTTATCGATTCATGATGACATGTTTGAGTGAAAAGTTTTCCTATTTCAGGATTATTTCCACATTCTTTCATTAAATCATCTAAAATAACAAGTCCATTAAGGTCAGGTTTTATATATTTATCAAAAGAAGAAGGAATACCGTTCAAAAATGTTATGCTTTTCCCCTCCATGAAGTCTTTTTTTGCAGGAGGGGTTTGACCATAACACCATATGACATAGTCTATTTTTTTTTTCTATTATTCGCTCATTATTTTTTAATAGATCATACACAAAAGTAGTTTTTCCACTGTTGCTTGGTCCTGCTATGATCATAGAAAACGGAATTCTAATACATGCATTGAAAACAGGGAATTCTATGTCTTCCATTTTTTATTTTCCTTTTATTTTGTTTAATTCTTCTTTATAAAAACTACCGCTCAATATTTCATTATTTTTGTCTGTTAACACATAAGTAGCAGGCCATGTTCTAAGAACATATACTATTTGAAATATTTCTTCTTTCGAATGAGAAGAATACCCTCTCCTGAAAGCAGTCTTATATTTACTTATTCGTACTTTATCTCCTACTTTAAAAGGCAGATTAATTCTTTTGCTGTACAAATATTTTCCGTATTGCTTTAACCATATTTTTTTTTTGTTTGATTTGGTTACTTCAGAAGGACTTATTCCTAATGTTCTATGTTTATTATGATTATAACTTTTAACTAACTCCTGTAGAACGTCTATATATCTCAGACTCTTTTTGAAAGAAAGATATTTATATATTTTGTCTTGTATGGTACGATTGAATCTTTCTACTATAGCACATTTAGTGTCTTGAGAAGTACTGAAAAATTTTATCTCATTTTCTTTTAAAAATTTTTGAAAAACACCTTTAAATTCGCTTCCTTCATCTAATTGTATTAAGTTGGGATTAACTTTGCTTTTGAACAAAATTTTTTTGAAGCTGTCTAGAGTGACATATGCAGTTTTGTTCTCTAAAGGTTCAACATAAGCATAACGTGAAAAACAATCTATACAGGCTAACAAATATTTTATTCCATCGTTTTGATCTTTAAGGTTAAAAATACTTATTAAATCAATTTGCCATTGATCGTTTATGCCTTTCACTATTGTTTTTCTTCGAAGAAATTTATATGTTATTTTCTTATGTGAAGTATAAGTTCTAGTGTTACGGAGAAAATTTAGAACGTCCTTTTTCGTTATTTTTTAATCTATTTTTTTAGCTGCTTCATATAATTTTTTAACAGAAGAAAAAGATGAAGGATGAGAAGGAGTGAAATAAATCTTTTTCAAAATATTTTCTTTGTCCATGTTTGAAAAAATATTTACTTATGAACATGAAAAGAGAACCATCTCAGAGAAGTAGGTGATATAATTTTTAATGAATGAATGACATCTTTTGCAACAGCATTCAAACAAAACATTTCACAACATTTTTATATAAATGAATGACACAACTTTTTTCGTGCACGCGAAACAAAATGGAAATCCGATACGCGTCCATTCCAAGAAAAAAAAGGTAGAGACATATTTTATCCCCTTATGAGTTGAGCAAGAGCACAAATTTCTCTTTCGAGACGTACTTTTTGCTGACACATAGGTCATAAAATTTATGTTCCATAATAAACTTCGGCATCAGAGCAAGTTCCTCCATTGAGGTGTACTTTCTGCCAAAGCATAAAATCTCAGAACGGGGCATATTAGCACAGATTTTAACCCATTTTTACGCGTGAAAAAAGTCATTAAAAGGAATGCAATTTTCCGGATTTCCGTGAAAAAATGAAACAAAAAATCTTTTTGCCTTATAAAAGAAACATTATTCTATAGCATAGATATTAGTGTATATAGGAATAAACCCATCAGGTATTCTAGTTTTGTTTATTCCTATAGTTCTTTGTGCATGTTTTCTTACGTTTCCGGTTTTCTTCAACACAGTTCTACCTTTAGTGGAAGAAATAGTTTTCTGTTTTTTTCCTTTCTTGACTTCCTTTTCTTCTTTCTCACTTTCTTCGTCACCTGTCATGCTAGTCCCTGCTTTTGTTTTATTTCTTTTCTTGCTTCGATTTTCATTTTCGTCTTCAGGCAGAGGAGAGGCTGTCAGGTTGTCTTTTCCTTCTGATTCTTCGGAGCTAGAGTTTTCTGTATCGCTGATTTTTTCGTCGATAATTAGCTTCAATTTATTTTCAGTTGACTTAGCTTTGTTCCTCATTTTTTCTTTGAGATATTGTGTGTGGCATGAATTACATCTCAAATGATTTTCGTCAGCAGAAAAATAATGGAGAGAATGAAAAGGTTTATGACACCTTATACATTCTTGAACCATGCTTTCTTGACATTTCTCACAATATTTTTTATCTTGCACTATTCTCCCTTTTCTTCCACAATATTCACACTTAACAGGCATTTTATGTATATTTGTATATAAATTTATAAGAATACTTTGACCGTAGATATGTCGTAATCTTTCTTGCTGTAGCTCTTATCTCACTGATGTTTTCACTCGCTGTCACTGTTACTAGAGGCTATGTTATCGTCGCTGCTGCTGTCACTAAGAGACTTTGATTTTTCTTTCTTTTTCTTAGGGTTCTTAGTCTTTCCAGGCTTTTCTTCTTCACTAATTTTTTTAATTTTATTTATTTTTTTATCTATTTTATTCCTTAGTTCAAAGAGTAAATCATATTCTTCTTTAAGGAGAGAAATACTTTTGTCTTTTACCATATCATGAAGATGTAAATATATTTTTCCTTTGAATTTATTTATGTCTATTCTTTTCCTTTTGCCAAAAGCTAAAGTAGGATATTTAGATGATTTACTCATTTTGTTTGTTTGCAGATAGTTTGCTATTGTATTTCTGTCTTTATCTCACAAACTTTTCTTCTTTTTGAATTAATATCTTCAAAAGGAATTTCTTTCATTTTTCTTTTTAAACGGGGAATCTTATAATGACCATATGCGTAAGATTTAATTCCTCCTCTTCTCAAATATCTTTTATCTTCAAAAGGAGAAAGAGATATCTTTCTTTGAGACATAGTGTATACTTTGTGTTTTATGCTTCTTATGTTATCGAATTCTGCTTCTTTTATTCTATTTTGGACTAAGGTAAGCTTAAAGTCATTGTGCCTTATAGTTTCTATGCTACTTTTTTTGACTCCCTTTACTTTTTTCTCTTCTTCCCCCTTCTCAAACAAAATTGAATACATTTTTGGCCTGAGAGCAATAAATTCTTTTATTTTTTTCCCTCCTGCTTCATCTTTAAATTTACCTAAGACCTTTTTGTTCGTTTCATTATACAAAAAATGATCTTTAGGTAAATTAGAAAAATCAAAAAAATTATTTAGATCTTTTATTTTTTTAAGAGAATTTGTATCTTTTATGTAATACACTAAAGAATCTGTGTCTGTATATAACAGTTGAATATGTACGTCTTTGAATTTAGGCAACATGATATTATAATGGAAATTAAACATCCATAGTTTAGATAACTCTAAAACAGAAAACCCAATGTAGATCGGTTTGTCTAGTAAAAGTTTTTCTTTGCTGCTTTGTATTCCTACAAAGTCCTTTTGAAATATATGAAGAGATTTAAAAGTAGGTTTTTTTATAAGATTTTCACTTTCTTTAGGGTCTGAAGTTAATTTCATGTTAGTTCTTTTCTTGACATTTTCCATTGTTTTACCAAATGCTGCATTATTTAATAACTTAAAGAATTCTTTTTCGAAAGCAGAGGTAGCCAAAGTTCGTTCTCTGTTATTGAACAAAATGTAAGATTTCATCCAATCTTTCTGATGAAAGCTTAAAACACGATGAATTTTATTTATCTTTAAACCTAATGCAAGGTATAATTTTAAATTACGATAATGCACTACATAATTTTTTTTGTCTTTTAAATTGCATATAAGCTTTTTTCCTCCTTTTTTATAGGACGTTTCAGTTTTTTTCAATATTTCTTTTGCATACGGAGATAATTCTTGTTCTTCTATTTCTATTTTTTGTGGAGCTAGAGGAAAATCGTTGTGCATGTCATGAAGACAGTCAGGGTAAGTTAAACTTACCTCCAGTATGTATCCTGTTTCATTATGATCTGAAATGCTTTCTATGTTTCGTTTTTGAATTTGATTTTGGGTTAGCCATTTGAAATTTGAGTGAGGCAAAAAATCTGCTAAACATTTGCCGTAAAGGTTATTGCAGTCTATGTAAAAGATGATTTCGTCGGAAGAATTAGCTTTCGCATACCTATGAGAAACATTAGTAATGCCACCCCTTATACCGCCTTCTATAAAATTATATATTTCGATGTCAGAAAGCAACTCTAGTTCAACTTCTGTATGTTTCAACATAGCTTGATAACTCAAACTAGGTGCCGTCAGAAAATGAGCAGGGTCTAAACCGTAATAACTTAAGGCCTTTTCTCTAAAAGATTCAAAAACATCACATAAAAGCAAAACGTCTATTTTCAAGTAGGCTTTCAAATAATCTTTTATGTTTCTACATTTTAATGCTTTAAACATATGAATAGCATGACAGTAATCGTCCTCAGTTATATTTTTTTTGGTTAAAGTAGAATAAAATTTGTCTATAGACGGCAATTTTTTTCCTTTCAAAACAGACCAAGAATCAATGTAATCATAGCACATGACACCTTTTCTTTTTGTTTGAAGTATGTTTTTTTGTTTGAACGAAATCTTTTAAACCTTTCTCTTGCAAAAGTTCAGCTAATTTTGAAAGGGACGTAGGTAAAAATTGGAAGGAATCTATTATTCTAAAATTTTCGAAACTTAAAGTAAGAAATTTTTCAGATGATTTAGCAATTACAGATATGGTGCTCTGGTTTATATATTTATATAATTTTTGTATGAGAAAATGAGTGTCATAATTCATGCTGTTGTGAATAATAATTGGTATCTTCAAATTGTCCATTCTAAGACTAGTGTAAGTAAGATTACATCTATTGCAAGCATAATTTAAATCTCTTCCTTTTCCTTCTTGTCCTATGTGAGCATGATCTAAAACTTTTCTTATACCTTTTTTGGTGAAAGATATCCCGCATATGTAACAATTTTTTTGCTTCACTATATGTAAAATATCGTCAGAAGACAAAGACAAAGGTTTTCTCTTATGATCTAAAATATACGAAATTTCAGCTCTTTTTTTTATATAAGTAAGAAACAAATTTTTCTATCACATTTTTTCCTACGTATATAACAGGATCTTGACTGTATTTTTCGTATTCAGAAATTAATATAGCTCCAAAAGCATTTAATTTGTGTTCTTTTGAGCAACACGATTTCCCTTTGTATATTTTGCTTATAGTGCGATTATAACATTCAAAATCTGCATATATCACAAAAGGACTTTTAACTTTAAATTTATGGTCAACGAATTTTAAAAAAGTCCCTTTCGATGGAGTAGAATAACCCTGACCACTGTATATGTTAGTTTTGCAATTGTTGTTAACATGCATTCCATTTTTTTTTTGAGCAAAATGATATCAAACATTTGTAACAAAAGTACCTAGTTTTTTTCCAAAAGAAAGGTCTAATAAATTTATGTAAATTTCTGATAAGATAATAGTGATCATTAAATAACAATAAATCAATATGTCTTCCTTCAGTAAGGGGAGAAGAAAGGACTGAAATATACATAGGGAAAGGCTGAAATTCTTTTTTTTCAGATTTTAAAAGGCTAAACACATTTACTGTAAGATTATTTTTCTTTTCGAACTTTGGAATTTCACTCAATTTGACAGGAAAAGAAAGAAAAGAAAGATTTAATTTTTCTATAAAAATATCGTACGACTTAGCCAAGTTAGCATTGTGAGGAACTTTATGTAAGCCTGCTAAAACAGAGTACACGAAGCATTTTTGGCCGCTTCCTTTTATGTTAAGAACTGATTTTTTTCTTTGAATAATGCTTTCTTTCCCTTTTTTCTCCCCTCCAAAAGGATTATATTTAAAAACAGAGAGGCGTAACACTTTTATTTCTCTTAAAAACCATCCTGACCCCATGTGCAAAAAAGCATCGAAAAAACCTAATATTACAGAAAAGGAATTTCTTATTAATTCCTCTACGTTATGAGAATCAAAGTTTACTTGAACAGGACTTTGGAACCATGGTTGAATTTCAAAATATTCATTGTTTTCTAGGTTATATTTTCCTAACACTGTGCATAACGATAATTGAAATTTAACCCCCCCTTCTTTTTTTTTTCTTCAAAATTAATTTTTTAATTTTTTTGATCTGATTAAGTAAAAATAAATCAGGATCATATTTGTGAAGAGCAGGAGTTAAATCATATTCTACGATTAAATTCCTGAAAGCTTTTCTTTTCTTCATTTCTTATAGGTCTAAAATGAAGAACTAAAAAAACTGTTCCATATTGAAATTGAACCAACTTTCCCACGTCGTTACATATAGTTATTTCGATTTCTTGTATTTCACTTTTTTTTACCTTTTTGTAGTATGGAGAGACAAAAACTTCCTTTATATCGTCTCCGAATTTTTCACTGCAACGAATAGTCCTCAATAAAGGAATT
Source organism: Acholoe squamosa (assembly GCA_949317995.1). Lineage (NCBI taxonomy): Eukaryota > Metazoa > Annelida > Polychaeta > Phyllodocida > Polynoidae > Acholoe > Acholoe squamosa. The sequence continues at coordinate 5,737,784 of OX439050.1, read as the reverse complement.
TGAAGATCGCCTACAATTTCATTAGCAACTATATCAGTATAAATATAAATATTAGAAGAAACGTGGTGCAAGTTAGGTACACCTCCCGCATGAAAATATTTGTAAAGTTTGTATCTTAAAGTAGTGCTCATTAAAATCTGAAAATCTAATAAACTATTCAATGGAAGCCCTGAAAAAGTTATAATGTCACTGTTTTCGATCTCAGCTTTGTTGTCTATTTCTTCAGATATATCCAATCTCAGTACGTTACTTAAATATTTAGATATAACAACTTTGTCTCCTCTCCCTACCTTTAGAATGGGTTTTAAATTTTGCAGCTCAGTTTTCACATATGGTTCTCTACTTTTTCGAAAAAATTCATCGTCGGGGTATGCGTCTATTTTTTTCAAGGCTGCATTAATGCTTTTTATTAAACTATCTAAAGAAGTATAATTTCCATATGGAATTTTTTGCACGACATATCTTTTTTTAATTTCTATTTCATCTAATGAAGTTATTTTATTCACGTCTTGCTTCAACCTGAAATCTTTTCTTTCTACTACCAAAGTCCTATTTCTTTCTGGAAATTCTGGGAAATTATACCAGGAAACTGGTATGTTTACTTCTACTAATCCCACTTCCCATTCTCCTTGTAAAATTAAAATAGAAGGTAATTTAACCCAAAATTTGCTTGTTTTATTTTCTCGAGAGGGATGAATAGTATTAGAAGGTAAATTAATGTAAAAAGGAGAAGAAACATTCATTTTAAAAATATATCTTATTTTTAAACAATAAAATCTTTTTTTGATAACTTTGAAAGTATTTCTTATCTCAAGGGAAAAAAAAGACCACCGATGGTTCATATTAACAGGATATTTTCTCTTAACTGAAGACCTCTAGTGAACATTCCTAAAACTGTTTTAAACTATACCATATTTAGCACTCTATAGACCTCTAGAGGCTAGGACTTACATTACTTTACTAGATCAGCGGAGACCTCTAGTGTGAATCACTGAAACTATGTGCATGGTATTACACTGAAGACCTTTGGTGGCTTATAGAAGGCATTTTCTGCTTACTGAAGACCTCTAGTGAGTATTCCTAAAACTATCTTAAACTATACCATATTTAGCACTCTATAGACCTCTAGAGGCTAGGACTGACATTACTTTACTAAATCAGCGGAGACCTCTAGTGTGAGTCACTGAAACTATGCGCATGGTTTTACACTGAAGACCTCTGGTGGCTAATATAAACAAGGCATTTTCTGCTTACTGAAGACCTCTAGTGAGCATTTCTAAAACTATCTTAAACTATACGATACTTAGCACACTGAAGACCTCTAGAGGCTATGACTAATATTTCTTTACTAGATTAGCGAAAAGCTACTTTTTTACTTTTGTGAGTTTGTTGCGAATCGTTCCCATACAAGCATTGTCACAATTAATTTTACCACAAATTGTATGTATGTAACAGGAATTAATTATGTGAAAATGAAACAAATTTAATTTTTAGCTCTCAGTGAACAGTTGACTCAACAGCAATTTTTAATGAACTCACAAAAGCAAATCTTTAGCTTTACCTTTAAAGCATTAATCGCAATGCTTTTCCTGCAAAGAATTCCCTGTAGTCTGCGTCAGAAAAGTTCATCTGATTTCGCTGCCTCCTTCATTTACTTCGTTACCTTATTCGTTGTCATATAACTTTGCTGTCTTATTGGTTGACTTCGTTGCCTTATTCGTTATACTATATTACCTTAAGTTATTGTAGTTTTGTTTCTTTATTCTCAGACTTTTTGTAAGCTACTGCTGTATATGTTATGAAATATTTCATTTTTAAAATGTAACATAAGACAAAAATATTTGTTTCAAAATTTTTATTTCTTTTCAAATAAACAAACTTTTGGTGTTTTTTTTTATTTAACAAGGATGTGTCAACTGAATTTCTCATCAACCATAGCAAACATTCATGTTTGATCCAAGGTTTTTCATGCATCCATTTAATAGAACAGTAAGGACATTTTTTAACTTCATATTTATGGTACATATTTGTTTCTCGAAGGAAATAATCTAAACATTTACTGTGTACCGGCTTATTGCAACAATACATGTAAGCTACCTTTTTAGTTTTTGTAGAAAGAATTATTTCAGTGTTGCATAGCTTACACAGCATATATTCTAATGACATTTTATGTAGTCTTTCTCTTACTTTATTTCTTAATTCTTTTGTGATGTTTGACAAGACATATTCTACAGGATCTAAAGTGTCGTCATATCTTCTATTTTTTGGTCTCAATAAATTTTCTACATCATGAATGTAATGTATCCCCAGCATGTCGGCGGCAAATTGCATCATAGTAAAATAAAAATTTTGATAAGGCATTAATATGCAGCACATCTTAAGAACGCGAGGCAAAAGCATGATATTAGATAGAACTATGTTCCCTATTTCTTCCTGCAAATAAAACGATAGGAAATAATCAGCGAAATATACAAGCGCCTCTACCTTTATTTTTTTCAACGAAGGTAAAGAATCAAAATTAGACAAAGCTACAAAAATTTGTTCTGCCTCCTTGATTGTCATATATGGCTGTACAGGAAAACTGATGTCAATTATATCATTTTCCTTGTCTTTAAAATGTATTTTACCTTCAAAATAACTGATTCTATTTTTCAATAATTCATAGTTAATTTTCGTAATCATTTTTCTGATATGGTAATTCTGCAATATTAAGACAACAAAGCAGTATCAAAACAACAAACAATAAGTCTTATAGCTATTCATTGATAAGACTAACACAAAATATATGAACAATCAAATAAAAATCCCTGTTTTTGTACAGGAAAAATAAAAAGGATTTTCCTTTTCTCGTAGGGATATTAGTCTATATATCTCAGAGTAGTAAGTGGAGAATTCCAGCTCTCTAAGAAGAAAAAGATATTTGGTTTCGATAGTATTCTTTCATCATTGATTTAAATTTTTTCTTTTGCCACCTGAGGAAGGTTCGAGCACCTAAAGGTTTGCCGTTTACCCATTTTATTCTGCAATTTGAACATTTAATTCCCTCTTTTCTTGGCTTAGTGTATGATTTAAGTTTGAAATTAGTATAGCATTTACTATAACACAGACTGTCACAACATTCTGTACGATTAATATTCTTTTTCTTGTCTTTTCTGTTAGCGTCAGGAAATTCTCCGCAACCTGCGCAAAGGTAACGTACAGGATAACAGTCTATATACATATCACGATAAGCATCTTTAATTTTTTTGGCTAATTTTTTTGTTTTGTAGCATTTATACGGGCAATATAAATCTGTACCATGATTTTTACAATATACGTATAAGAAGATCAAACAAAGGATATTTTTCACCGATCAAATCAGTACAAAAGTATAACAAAGAAATAGTGGTATCATGACAAACATTTCCTGTATATATACATACCTTTACTATCTTAGCTATTTCTTTCAAGTGTTTTAAACTTCTTTCGTGTAAATATTTAAACAGAAAGTCGCTTTGAAAGTAACAAGCAAAAAAAGCAATTGATTCTACGTCCTCTATAGTATCAAAACTAGCATATGATTTTTTCTTTGATTTTTCACATAAATATACAATAAAAGAAAAACATTGAGCTACGGTAAGCAAAGAAAAAACAGGAATTTCTATATTAATTTTGGCTTTTTTGCTTTCTTTCTTTTCCTGGAAATTAAAATAGGATTTAAAATAGGAAATTCTTGAACATAAAAGTTTTTTGTTCAAAGAAATATTTCCCTCCATATGAACCAAAGAAATTTTTGAGCAGAAATCTCACTTAAGGTTTCAGAAAAAATCTTAAACAAAACCTTTAAATTTATTCAGTCCCCTCATGTTCATAAATGATATGTCTTGTGAGCTGCTCTTGTGATTTAAAGGAGCGGAAACAGAAACGACAGACGTACTGAGGTCTCTTTCGAGTAGTCAGGAGGAGAGAGCCTGCAAAATGAGCAGGCGTGTCGCACCCTCCGCAAGCCCGAGAGAGACTCGATCTATGTTTGGCCTGCTCGCTAGGAGGCTGAACAAGTCTAGCCAACGCAGACGGTTCAAAGAAATATTTCCCCAAGTCTTGTGACCCAAACAACCTTACGAATTCTTCCAAAGGAGCTCTGTTGCTCACTAGCGAACCATAGGTAGGTCTTACCACTCCAGTTGGAGCTGTGCTTGCAGGAACGCTTGCGGTATCAGGAGCTCTAGGAACGTTTGACGTCTGAAGTCCTGCGGTACAAGGAGGACCTCTAGGAATACCCGACGTCTGAAGTCTTGCGTTATCAGGAGGACCTACAGGAACTCCAAACGTCTGAAGTCCTGCGTTATAAGACGCTCCTCCGACTGTATGAGAAGTCGCCTGCTCTTTGGGAAGTGTCTGACTAGGAAGTTGGAAGCCAGCCCTTGTGCCTGTGTGACTCTGTGATAAGGTGCCGAAAGCTGACGGTGAGGGGAAGACGGTAAGAGGAGGAATATGAACTTGCGGGAAACTTAGAGTAGGGTAGACGGAACGAGCTTGTTGTTGAGACAAGCTCAGGGAGACTGGAGCCAAAACGTTTGGAGGAGGGAAGGCGTGAACAGATGCTTGTGCTGGTGCCAAATGGTCTGGAGGAGGGAAGGCGGGAACAGATACTTGCTCTGGTAAGGTAGAGGAGGAGAAATCAAAAGATGATGCTGTTTCTCTCAGTTTTCTCATGGAGGAAGCAGAGTGATTGTTTTTCCTCCTTTCATCTCCCTGGCTCTGGAGGAAAGGAGCAGAGGGACGGTGACTTAGAGGAGCAGGAGGGAGAGGATTTTGGAGTATATCAGCAACCTCTTCGTCACTTTCTGGTTCAGATTTGATGTCAGGGTGAGAAACAGATTTCCCAGGCAACGGTGCTAGGATAGCAGCTGTCAGAGCAGGAAAACTAGCAGAGGCAGTGGCTTGGAAAGGTGCAGGGGAAGGACCTGACAGAGAAGCAACAGGAACAGGAACAGAGGAGGCTTCAGAAAGAGGAAAAAAGGAGGCTTCAGATGGAGAGGCTTTAGATGAAGTGGCTTCAGAGGAGGCTTTAGGAACGGAAGCTTTGGTTTCAGCAGCAGAACGAAGCTGCTTAGGAGAAGCAAAAGTGGAGGTCTTTGTTTTAGCAGAGGAAGGACAAGCGGTAGTGGAGACCTTAGTCTTAGCAGAGGAAGAAGAGGTCTTAGCCTTAGTAGTGGAGGTCTTACTCTTAGCAGCGGAAATGGAGCCCTTAGACTCTGTAGCGGAAGGAAGCTGTTTAGAGGAAGGAGAAAAAGAGGAGGGTTGGGACAGTGAAGTTCCCTTGATCTGAAGGAATTTGACGTGTTTTTCCTTGAAGGAAGAAACGCCAGAAGTTATTCTGAAAAGAGAAGCTGCATCTTCAGCCTTAGAAATAGATGGAGAGGAAGATGAGAGGTTTTGCGATTTGCTCTTTAGCATAACAGGCAATGAAGCTTCACTAGCAGAACGTTTAAGTGTCTGCGAAGAGAAGGCTTTTTGTGAGCTAACAGACCGTGGAATAGAAACAGAAAGTGAAGCAGAGAAAGAAACGACAGGCGTGGTTTTAATAGAAGCAAGCTGAGGAGGAGAAGAGAGAACTGTGTTAGAAGAAATGGAACCTGCAGAGGTAGAAGGTGCAGGTTCCGCTATGACAGGACGATGAGGTTGAATCTTAACTAATTTTGTTGGCAAGGGATGGGTAGCTTTCGGCATCTAGAGAAAAAATATATATATATATATGAATATATTATAAACAGTGGCATATATAAACAATCACACTGACATATATCATTAATCATATGAAATTTTAATTTTCTTTGGTTTAGGTATTTTTGGACCTCTTTTATCTTTTGTGCTTTTGAGAACTGCATAAGAACAGTGCTGTGGACATCTCGCACACTTCTCTAAATTTTCAGGTAATATATTCGACGATAAGACTACAAGATGTTTTTGAAGTCGATCTATAACTTGAAAACAATATTCCAGGTTTCCCTGGCTTAGTTCCAATTTGTCTTTGAACAATGTTGCTAAAGGAGGAAAATTTTTAAGTTGCTGAACTTTATCTTCTAGTTGAACTTTCTTTTTCTCTAATTCTTTTTCGATTTTAGGGAAACAAACACTTTTCTGATTTTTTTCACTTTCTTCTTCGCTATCAGACAATGCGAGATCATCTTTCAGAAAACATATATTCTGGATCACTTATAATAGCACTGTCTTCTGACTGACTTCTTGATAATTGACTCTTAGAATATTTTTCTACTTTTTTTTCTTCTTCGCTGTCACTCATTTGAACAGCAGAAGTGCTAGCTTTAGGTTTATAAGATAAATCTTTTTTTTTTCTTTGCTTTCATCTTCACTACTATCTGAGAATTTTTTTTCTTTTAAAAGATTGCTAGGCATAGAAAGTAAATTATCAGATTTCCTTTTTCTTTTCAAGTTACTTTCTTTTTCATTTTTAACTCTGCTCTGTGAAGGAGAATATTCTGTTATTTTTTTCAAATCTTCATTCAAAAATAAATTTACAACCTTTGATCTAAAATTATGTAAAGGATGAAAATCAGTGCTTTGATTTTTTGAAGCAAAATAAATATTTATTTTCAATATTTCACATACACATTCTATCAAAATACTATGAGAAGACAGCAAATCTGATAAAATTTTAGCTTTGTTTTGTGTCATGCAATATCCGTAATATGTGCTGTAAGCTTCGTCCTTTTTCATATAAAACATAAGAGAAGACCAAGCTTCTTCTTTTAATATAGCAATAACTTTATCCCTTGGAATTTTTTTTTCCTTTTTGCTGTTTGCTGATCATTTCAGTAACGTAAAACAAACAGTGTGTGTCTTCTTGTTTCACTTTACTCCAGTATTCATGATTTTCTTTTTTGTCTTGACACAATATAGTAAACAAAACCAGAAGAAAATGTGAAATTATCTTAATTTCTTTCATTTTGAAGAAGCTTGATTTTTCTCTTGATTTATTTCAAGCAATGCCTCCTTTATTTCAAAGCACAATTCCAAAAAAAATGATGTGTCTTTTGCTATGCAATTTCCTTTTAAATTATGATTCAAAGTAAAAGTAAGATATTTATTGCACAGCCTAAAAGAAGAAAAATAATTTAATTTTTTGGTGATAGCTATTTTATGATCATACAAAAGCCAAGAAGATTCAAAAGAGTTTGACTCTCTGATTTTGTAAATGTATTTTTCAGGCAATCTAGAAAAAAGCTTTATGAAAAGCTCATATAGCTTGGTTCCCTGATTATTTGAATTTATTTCTATACTTAATTGCACGTTCAATAAATTAACTTTTATTTCCTGGTAATCTATCTCAGAATATTTTGAATAAAAATGCAAACAATATTTAACAACAAATTTATCTATTTTGTCTAATAAATAAGAAAAATTATTTTTCAAAAATATATAGCAAAATCCATTTCTTGTAAATTTCAAAGAAAAGTTTTTTTTTTACAACATGTATAGATCCCCTATACTTAGAAATACTTTTCTTTGGAGACCTAAAACTTTCTATGTCTATCTTAGCACAAGGACTTGTAGTAACTATAAGAACTATATTATTTACTATGTATTGAAAAGACATATAAAATATAACAGCATAGTAATTTAAATGGCTACAACCTTGTATGAAGCAGCAAAAACTATGATCAGCTGTCAGAGGTATATTCTGTCTCTCCTCTCAACAGGATGGTCAGCTGAAGTAGCTCTGAAAAAAAAATAATAAAGTTTTAGCTTATAATGTCATAAAAAAATGAAATAATGCAAATAAAACATTTAACAGCCTTCCTAAACTCTAATCCTCATTATATCTATTACTACTATTTATATGATTAATGTCCTCACAGCACTGGTCCGTGTCACTATAGTATCTCTTGTAAAATCTTTTAAAATGAAAATAATGTAAATAAAGCATTTGACTGCCTTTCTCAACTGTAATCCCAGGTAACTTCAATCACTGTAATCAATGTCCTTGCAGCATCATTCAATGTCACTATAGCATCCTAAAAGTCAAACTATCATAAAAATGAACTATAATTTCTTAACATTTTTGGTATGAACATAAACCATTTTCAATATAAAGTCAAAAAATAAAGATATAGCTACCTTAGATGGAAAACTTTAATAATCCAGCTCCCACTCTGTTGTCTCAGTTGATATTTTCCGGTCTAAGACAGATCTTAAATCTGAAAAATAAAGTTTCCCTTGTCTAATTTTTAAAGATGAAAATAAAGCATTTGACTCCTTTCCTCTACTCTCAACCCTGGTTACTGCAATTACAGTGATCAATATCCTTGCAGTGTCAGTCAACGTCACTATAGCATTCTAAAAGTCAAACTATCATAAAAGTTAACTGTAATTTCTTGATATTTATGGCATAAACATAAACCATTTTTAACATAAAGTCAAGAAATAAAGATATAGCTACCTTAGATGGAAAACTTTAATGATTCAGCTGACACTCTATTGTCTCGGTTGATATTTTCCAGTTTAAGACAGCTGGCACTGTGTTGTCACGGTTAATATTTTCCAGTCTAAGGCAGATCTTGATTCTGAAAAATAAAAAAAGTTTTCACTTTGAATATCTTAGGAAAATAAAATCATATAATTAAGACATTTTACAGCCTTTCTAAACTGCGATCCGCGTAATTTCAATTACAGCTTACAATGTCTCTACAGAAATGATTCTCTTAGACGTTACGATAATCAATGTCCTCATAGCGTCGGGCAATACCGCCGTCAGCAGGCACCAGACGGCAACAAGGATTTAAATTCTCGCATCGCATTTACAGCATGTCAAAAGTCTGTTACCATATATTTCCCCGTGTATAGGGTCAGGCTTATACAAGCAAAGCTGTCAAGTTGACCTAGCCTATACATGAGGCAGGTCTATATACGAGGTAAGGATTACAGGGTATTTTTAACACATATATTTTGAATGTCACCCCGGTCAATACATGAGGCAGACCAGTGTACCGAGCTGGTCTGTACATAGAGGAATACAATATGTTAAAAGCTCTGCACATGTAATGCAGGCATCATGTGACGAATACTGTGTGACAAAAAGCTCTAGTCTAACCTTCTCTTAACTAAAGCAAGCCTTAAAGAATCTAATTAGTACCTAATTTTATGTCCAGATGGCGACTCTGCCTCGTAGACTTTGCGTCATATCCGTTGTATGGTAGACAGTACAGCTTCAGAGGTATTCTCTTGAAGCTGAAAGTGTAACATAAGTTCTTATTCAAGGAACAATCCGATCAAAAAAAACTGAAAAGGCATGCTAACCAGGAACATCAATGAATAGATAACCTTAAACAGGTTGAACCATCATCTAAATAAGTCGAGGAAAAATAAAAAAACGTAGGCGTCCTTCCTGCGCAGACTATGGGATTCGAAACCGTAAACTGAGATTTCTAGGCGAGCGCCTAAACCGCTTGGCTACAGAGCCAACCTTCCCAGTCAACCTCAAATAGGTCTATAGGAGACTCGGTCCTTCTTGTTCTAACTTCGTACACAAGAGGGCAGAAGGGAGCTATAAAGCATACAGCGGACCTACCGGGTCAGCCTTTTCTTCTTAGCTTTCATGCTAACTAAACTTTAAGGATTATTCTTTTAGCCTACTCATGATTATATGAAAGGTATTTGACACTAGCACCTATACCTACATGAAATAAAAATTACATGTGTCCAGTCATATGGTACTTCACTCTAAAAAAGAAAGGCGCTATTCTGATATCGCGCACTGCTTGTAAAACCTAAATGGCGGCAGGATTCGAACCTGCGATCTCAAAATGGCTAGGCGACCGCCTTAACCGCTCAGCTATTGAGCCTGCACTTAACTCCGCAGAGAGAAAGGCTCTATATATTCTTCTATTCTCCTTGATCACTGTTTGTCTTACTTTATAGGGAGGTTTAGCAAAACTGACGTACCTCTCCTGTAGCTCATTATATGCAGATGTATCAATGCTGTAGGTATGCTGGACGTCTACATTATATTGACTATGCAGTGATTGCTGAACCTCTCGAACAGCTTAATATTCATACCCTACACAAGCTATTTGCTCAAGGAAATATGGAAAAAGGTATTACCTTGCAAATTTCTCTGTATCCTCTTGTTGTCGACTTGCATAGTAAGCCTGTTTCTCTTGGTAGCTCAAACGAAAGGTCTGAAAACAAAATAAAACCTAAAGGTTGAAACTGAGTCATAGCTTTATCTACATAAACGCTGCCTTATCTGTTCTGTTACTGCCTTCACTAAAACAACAAGGTTTTTTCCCCTAGAATTATTGTCACATAACCTAAATAAAATAAGACTAATACTATCTTTATAGGACAGTTATGCCTTCTCTCGATCTTCTCATTCAAGATGAAGACCTTATGGCTACTAGCAGCTTTATTCCCTCTCTGCTTCATGCAGGCAAGAGGAATTACCAATTGTCAATGCAGCTTTTCGCCGCCTTCCTTGATATGTACTCAATCAGAATTGGAGTGTCTTCAAAATATCCCAGCTTCTCATCTTACTTTTATCACTTCAAGGATAATAGTTAGACAACATGAAGACCTCAAAGAGAAAACCCTGCTGTTCAACAGAAATGTTTTCCCTTTTCTGGAAAAACTGATCACAAAACATGGAATATTTTCATGTGATGCTGGGAAATGCAGGTAAGATATTTAAGCACATCTTTTTGCTTGTATGCAATATAAGGACCCTAGACAGGGGGCCTCATATCCATTATCGATTTAAGAAATGATCATGTCACATGTCAAATTTAGTGGTCCATACTTATATTTAAGATATATAGTATCTTAATACGCGATACATTTCAATTTGATCTTAATCTTTTATTTAAAATATTACCTATTGTTAAATCTCGTCTTTTTTATCCCATGCTAGGTTAAAGCATAAAATATCTACTACAGCATACCCCAAAACAACTAATGCTCCTATGGCTTCACCTGATCCTGTGAAAATGAACTTACAGACTTCTCTAAATCCAATCACAAGAATCAAAACAGCTTTCAGTGAAATGTTCACTTCAAGAACCAAACCTGCTACTAGCAACAATCCAACTTCGAGCATAAAAGCTACTACTACCCTTCCAACAACAAACACTAAACCTGCTTCTACTAACTATTCAACCTCAAGTACCAAAACTACTTCTACGAACATTATGGTGTCAAGTGTCATGCCTACAAGTACTACAAGACCAACAACATCATCTTTTGCTGTAGACCTGTCCTCAGTGACTTTCTTGACGTAAGTCCTCATATAGATAATAATTTCAACTAAAATAAAAAACCTTCCTAAAACTAGTTTTATTTATTTTAAACAACAGTAAACAAAATAACTTGAAAGGTTTCCTGTTGAGGTTATAAAAGATCTCCTGCTAAGTTTTTTTACAGCAGTTCTGACTCCACAAAGAAAACCTTGCTAGAGGTTATTATGACAGAAAGTGGGGTTCAACATCCCACATCTCCCACATTGTTACCTACTCTAAAACCTCTCCTCCCCACCAAGCAAGCTTCCAGTTCTTCAAAAACATCAAAAAGTCCCAACAAATCTAAAAGCATCAGGTGAGACATATTAAATCTAAATCATAGCTGCTCTATAGAGGTTAAACCATCAACTCCTAAAGGATCGATATAATGCTCCTATAACATTTAAATAAACAGTCTTGTCATAACTTTATCTGTGCATTAAAACGAGCAAAGGGAATTATACATTAAAACACCCGTAGCCTCAAAGAATTCAACTGTAATTTCATTAGGAAATAAAGCATAAAAATGAAAACAAACATTATCGTCTTGTCACAAAATAAATATATATATATATATATATATACTATCTTTTATCTCAGGAACAATTTGTACCTATCCAATAATAAATTAAATAAGTGCATTAATTTTTATCCTATATCGGATCTATCGTTAACTGCCCTGAGAAAATATCCTTACTCACATGAGTCTATATCCAGACGCAGGTAATGCCGTTAAAATGAGTAAAGTTTTAGATTCAGCCTGATCCTTGAATAATACTCTTACAAATCCTAAAGCTCATCTTGAAATAATAATCCGGCTTCACTGAAGTATTTCTTCAAGGATCAAGGTGAGTCTCAAACTAAACTTATTTAGGCGACATAGTCTGAATCTAAAACTTAACTTGTGCGAGAGATTTTCTCAGTGTAAAGTGAAAATATCCATACAATTTCATCAAGAATGCTTCTAGTGAAATCATTTTTAAGGATTTCACTCTCTAGAGAATAGTCAAAATCAGAGAATTTGGCAAGACCAACAAAGAGGATCTTGAAGTTAAGACTTCAGGTTTATAAATAACAAGTAATTCACTCAAGAGAGTAAATCCATTAATGTTCTGTGTTCAGTTTTATCTCCTCCCGTGCTCCTCCTCATCATAAATAAGCTCTGCAAACCTATAATCTTAAATTGCATGTCAAATCCTTAGGTCTTAACTATACATGTATTTCATTATTGACTTTGAAAATAAATGCATTATTTGTATAATTTCAGGAAAATACTTACCTCTCGTGAAAACAGCAAATGGAGAACTTCACCGCCTCAAAATGTGGACATAGATTCAACCAGCCGCGCAATAACTGAGTCGCCCACTTCTAGTACCAGAAGTTATATAGTCCCTGTGACAAAAGAGGAGGGGCTCAACTCAAGCCCCCCGATCCCTGAGCCTCCATCCCCCACTCTTAACCCTTCCAAGGGAAAATGGGGAATAAAAGTAGGTGCTATTGTAGGAGGTACACTTACCCCAGTCATTTTATTGTTCATAATTATAGTTATGCTTATGGTGAAAAAACGTAAAAGGTCCATAATATACAGACCCAATACTGCTATTCCCAGCTCTGCTAGAGATGAAGTGGAATTACAGCCATTGAGATCAATGCGAGCTTGAAGCTTTCTGAAGTGAAAATAATCTGAGATCAGCTGGAAATTATAACTCTCAGCTATGAAAGGTCACTGTTTTCAGAAATTATAATATATCAACATAATACATGCATTCCTACTGCGTAGTTCCTGTTTTTGTCAAGTATATTAGCATAATACATGCATTCTTACTGCGTAGTTCCTGTTTTTGTCAGGCATATTAACATAATACATGTATTTACACTGCGTAGTTCCTGTTTTTGTCAGGTATATTAGCATAATACATGCATTCTTCCCGGGGGAGCCACTCCCTATCTGATCTATAGTAACCATGTGTGTACACAAACTAGAGGGAAAGGGTATGTTTTGGGTCCCATGGGTGGGTACGCCCGGATCCGTTATTAGGATCCATTTTAGGTAAAAAGGGGTATGGTTTTGGACCTGAATTTTCAAGGGAAGTTTTGATAATTTTCTCTGAAAAGTAGTATGATTTTTGGACAAAATTGGAGAGGTGGCACGCCCAAAGGAGTATGACTTTTGTAACTTTTACAGAGTGGCCCACCAAAAGGGGTATGGATTTGCTCAATTTTTGACGTCTATCCCGCCAAAAGGGAAGTATCTTTAGTGAATTTTGGCTCGCTAAAAGGGCATGAAATTTGAGATGATGTACGCACATGGTATTCATAAATTCGAAAGTGGCCCTTTGGGGCATTCTTACTGCGTAGTTCTTGTTTTTGTCAGGCATATTAACATAATACATGTATTTACACTGCATAGTTCCTGTTTTTTGCCAGGTATATTAGCATAATACATGCATTCTTACTGCGTAGTTCCTGTTTTTGTAAGGAATATTAACATAATACATGTATTTACACTGCGTAGTTCCTTTTTTTGTCAGGTATATTAGCATAATACATGCATTCTTGCTGCGTAGTTCCTGTTTTTGTCAGGCATATTAACATAATACATGTATTTACACTGCGTAGTTTCTTTTTTTTGTCAGGTATATTAACATAATACATGCATTCTTACTGCGTAGTTCCTGTTTTTGTCAGCCATATTAACATAATACATGTATTAACACTGCGTAGTTTCTGTTTTTTGTCAGGTATATTAGCATAATACATGCATTCTTGCTGCGTAGTTCCTGTTTTTGTCAGGCATATTAACATAATACATGTATTTACACTGCGTAGTTCCTGTTTTTTTATAAGCTATGTTAACATAACACATGTATTGTCTTTGCATAGTAGATGGATATATTACTTAAGACGTAAAACCTAACTGGTTTCATCCAGATAACAAGTGGTCTAGTGAAAATACAGCTAGCTCGTTTTTAGCTCTACACAGTAAAAACTGGATAGTCTATCCCTTATGGTTGCAGGCTAAACAATGACGGTTAAAATGTATCAAATCAAACGGACTAGAAAATCATATTTGAATGCTTATGTATTACCCCCTATACCAGCAAAAGCATGACAAATCATATGTAAATCAAACTGTCAAGGAACGAGTTATCAAAGACTAACTATAACAATCAGTAGTGTATTATCATAATATATCCATTGGTCATCAGGATTCATGGATACGATCCTGACTAACAACTCATCAGGGTTACATTTAAGCGTCATGCTAACCCTATAGGTTAAAATACCTCTAAAAAGTCAACATAATACTCTAAGAAGTGCTGTGGAGACTCTTTACCAAAACTTTATTAATGCACCATGACTATCAATGAGCATGATGCATACCTGTTTCAACAATCCTTTATGTATAAATAGTAATAGACTTAATCTAAGTCTTTCTTCATTTGTTTAATCATGCTGTATTTCCTCGTGTATGAATCTGTCTAGTGTATAGGGTGAATCAATTAAACAGTTTTGCTTGTATTAGCCCAGCCTATACACAGAGAAATACAATATTTGTTTCAATAATTTCTTTCACTCAATCATAAACATCACATAATACTCTTAACTATGTATATATCAATAAAGATCCTCCATATGTGGCATGTACTGGGAATGGAGACCTTATAGCACCCTGTACTAAAGATCCTTTTCGCAGATCCTGTCACATATTATTATTCTACATATATACTAAATGAAATATATCCATACCATATAGCAAAAATAAAAAAAGGATGCCTTCTTGAGCAGATCTTCTCTAGTCTTTCCTTTTTACCCTGTCTGTCTGATTTGAGGCGGGTAAAAACGGATATTTTATGAGTCTTTGTTCACGAGTTAAGATAAACCTACAAGGAGCTAACTTTAAGAACACTTGACATCCATACCATAGCAAACACTGAGAATTCGCCATACAGAAGCAAACGCTAGATATAATAAACATGATTTAATTGAAATAATGGCTATGTATGGAACAACAGGATAAGTTATGAGGCTAAATAAAGTAGTTTTGCAAACGGTTATTGGATATATCAACTGTCCTTAAAAGTTTAAACAAAAAATTAGGTTGAAATAAAACTGCACAATACCTTCTTTAAATATAACTACACAATAACAATAGAATTTTCCATCTTTTTTTACTAAGGCTATAGAAATTACTGATATAAGCTCATGGGGAGGGGGCGCTGAGCCTCAGTTTGGGTACCAACTGTGGTACTAACCCCCCGGAGCGGAGGCTATCGACATGTCAGCGAGGGAGAAAAAGGGGGGCTGTCAACTGAATTGTATCTTATATCAAAAGGCTGTTAATACCTGTTATAACTTGGATGGGAAGGAAGTAGCTTGAATATTCCTTCTAATCACTCAAGGCTGTGATATTCCTGAATATCTCTGTCTGAGAACCATAGTTCACATGGAAGAGGTCGGTGAAAAGAGGGGCTGTTATCAGACTTCTTGAAAAAGGGAGGCTGTAAAAATTATCCTACATTCTAAGGGGCTGTGAAATGACCAAATATGGAGGGCTGTAGTTTCGCAGTTGGTAATACACATCAAAGACTCAGTGACCCCCGGGGGTATAAGCTCCTCCCTTTCTTATAAAAAAACCTAACTGCGCAGTAAATATGGAATTTTCCACCTTTTTAACTAGGGCTATAGGATTGGCTGATATAAGCTCCTCCCTTTCTTTAAAAAAGCCTCTCTATACCTTTAAAACCAAAGTTAAGGGTGAGATGGCAGAGAAAACTGGAAAATGGGGAAGGCTTATTCCATGCAGGACATTTTACTTCTATTTGCTCACATTTTGAGCATGAAAATACCTGCCATAAAGGTAAGTGTTCCAACAAGATTTAAAAGAAGGAAACCAAGTTCATATACTCTATGTGATTGCCTAGATGGAAAACGTAGTAAATGTGGGAAGCTATCTATAAAAAGCTACTGGTCAGGGCAAAGCTATATCAAAATGTGCTCATACCACAGCTCTGTGTGTTATTATTCTCGCGTATTGTACAAAGAAGCCAGTCATAAAAGTTATATTTTCAGACAACAGCCCTAAAAAAAATCATTGTACATAGCTATAGAAAGTGCTTTGCGTATTTTTCAAGCCATCTTTTTGTTCAATGGCAAAATAGACAAAGGGCATGGCTTCTATTTAGCTCAATTGCTGAGTCAAATAATAAGTGAAAATGAAATGCTAGCATGCTTCAGATCAAAAGATATCACAAAATTACCTACAAAAAAATCATTTTCCAAAAAAGACTTCATTTTTTTCTTGACTGAAATGTTTGTAAGGGGGACATATTTTTCTCACAAAGAAAAATGTATAGGAAATTCATACTACATCAGAGATTTAGACTTTACTATGCTCGTTATAAAAAATATAGAAAAAAAAGGGTTAAACCAAGCAATCAAAAATTTTTCCTTCTTTCAGATCATCAGAAACACTATAGAAAATGAAAGCCTTCTCCAACTTCATTTAAAATAGCTACAAAAGCAATGTGTTTGCCTGTCTCTACATATAAAGCATGTAGGTATATATATATATATATTCAAATAAGGAAGCTGTATTTTTATGCTTGATCCAGATCTGGTTAAAAATCTGCTTCTTAAATAATTAGGCTTCATGTTATCACTTGATCCAGATCGAGGGAAAACAAAAGCTAAAACAAAGCTTTCAATATCTTCATTTTATTCGACGTAGGTCAGATAAAATGAAATATACAATATAAGCCATTCATATATATCTACTTAGCTCATAGAGAGATAGGAAACATTGTTTTTGTTCCAAAATTTTCACTTTAGGCCTTTATTTTTTCAAAATTCAGTCATGTAGATCTACCTTCACGTGGTGACTGATGGATGTATATTTATACATACAAAATATGTGTAAATATATAACGAAAGATCTACTTTTGGTTAAAAATTGAGCAACTTACTATACCTTGCCTATTACAGAGAGCAGCTCAAACTCTGTATAAGCCGCTCGCTGTGACTATACATAAACATCAAACAGCTCGCTATTGCGAGCCTTTTACAGAGAGCAGCTGAGACTCTTTATAAGCTGCACACTGCAACTACAGGCTCACTAAATGACTCACTAACTGACTCACTAAATGACTCACTGATTTGCTTACAGTGATTAAATATAAACAGCACACTATAACTACTCACTGTAGAGAGCAACTCAAACAGATCATTTTGTTGCGTGTATGGACTAAATCTATGTGTAAAAAGTCGAAAGAGTAACTCATGCCGCTCCTCTCCTACTCATATAAACATACTAACACACATACACAGCAGGCTTGGAACCGAGTGACTCAGTGACATAGTCAGCATGGAGCTTCACATGAGAAACATAAATGGAACCGTTATGACCCCCTAGACTGTAAATTTTAGCCCCTCCCCCTGTCCGTTTTCATCTCTTTTTACGTCCCTGCATCACAGCGCTCGGATTCAGGTTGCAGTACACCAATTGACGGGAGGTGGCAGCAGGAGACACTTTTCAGCTCCACACTGAAGGGTGTTGTACAAAGATTATTGGTCTAAAATCTGACAGTGGGTAGGCAAACCAGGCATCAAATTAATCCTTAGGATGTATATTAATCGATTTGAGTGTTATTCAGGCTGATATTTGATGGTAAGTTGAGGGGGTGCACTCTTTTTAATTAGAGAATTTATTGAAATCATTCACTGCAAAACCCCAAAATTTAGGTATGTCCGCACTCTACGGCCGATAGCGGACAGGTTATTTACATTGTACCACATCTCATGGTCCTAAATTAATGGGAAAATGTGTGCCTACAAGAAAATAATAGTGGCTAAGCCCAGAAATGTGCATGAATATTTTATTTTTGCCAATATGCTATATAGGCCAAGAGTGGAAAAATAATTTTCGCAAATTTATTAGTGTTGATCCGCAGGCCTGAAATTTCTCTCTACGGGGTGCATGGTAACCACAGACATTACTGGGGCTGTGAACCAAAGCTTTTCAAGCTATTTGATTGACCACCAAGATGTCAACCCAGGCCTTAAGTTGCAGTACACCAATTGACGGGAGGTGGCAGCAGGAGACACTTTTCAGCTCCACACTGAAGGGTGTTGTACAAAGATTATTGGTCTAAAATCTGACAGTGGGTAGGCAAACCAGGCATCAAATTAATCCTTAGGATGTATATTAATCGATTTGAGTGTTATTCAGGCTGATATTTGATGGTAAGTTGAGGGGGTGCACTCTTTTTAATTAGAGAATTTATTGAAATCATTCACTGCAAAACCCCAAAATTTAGGTATGTCCGCACTCTACGGCCGATAGCGGACAGGTTATTTACATTGTACCACATCTCATGGTCCTAAATTAATGGGAAAATGTGTGCCTACAAGAAAATAATAGTGGCTAAGCCCAGAAATGTGCATGAATATTTTATTTTTGCCAATATGCTATATAGGCCAAGAGTGGAAAAATAATTTTCGCAAATTTATTAGTGTTGATCCGCAGGCCTGAAATTTCTCTCTACGGGGTGCATGGTAACCACAGACATTACTGGGGCTGTGAACCAAAGCTTTTCAAGCTATTTGATTGACCACCAAGATGTCAACCCAGGCCTTAAGTTGCAGTACACCAATTGACGGGAGGTGGCAGCAGGAGACACTTTTCAGCTCCACACTGAAGGGTGTTGTACAAAGATTATTGGTCTAAAATCTGACAGTGGGTAGGCAAACCAGGCATCAAATTAATCCTTAGGATGTATATTAATCGATTTGAGTGTTATTCAGGCTGATATTTGATGGTAAGTTGAGGGGGTGCACTCTTTTTAATTAGAGAATTTATTGAAATCATTCACTGCAAAACCCCAAAATTTAGGTATGTCCGCACTCTACGGCCGATAGCGGACAGGTTATTTACATTGTACCACATCTCATGGTCCTAAATTAATGGGAAAATGTGTGCCTACAAGAAAATAATAGTGGCTAAGCCCAGAAATGTGCATGAATATTTTATTTTTGCCAATATGCTATATAGGCCAAGAGTGGAAAAATAATTTTCGCAAATTTATTAGCGTTGATCCGCAGGCCTGAAATTTCTCTCTACGGGGTGCATGGTAACCAAAATTATGATTTTTTAGGATCAGAATGACCTGAATTTTACCTTCTCAGCTGTTTCCATCTAGTTCTATCAACCTCAGTGCTCTATGGGAGGCCTTTTCATGCATCGCGTAAAAACATCATTTTTCTCTCCCCGACCTATACAGCCAATGAATGTGTACTGACACTTAATAAAATGTCCTTGTATTCACCATATCTGGTTTATTTTTTCTTCCTTACATAGGGGGACTTGAATTATGTGTAAATAGGACATTTTATGCCATTGCATATGGAGTAAAGATGCATTTTGTTGAATATTTTCCTTTATAACATTATATTTCCGAGGATTTTTCATACATTTTACCCAAAATTTTGTATTTTTTATAGCACCTAGAGAGAAAAACACACTCAGTGCCTCACATGGTGTCCTTTAGGAAACAGCATGTCAAATCTCTCAGCCCTGTGTCCATTTTTTCTTTGGGAAAAGACCATAACTGCTTGTCATTATGAGAAGTTGATAAAATTTGCGGAGAGCGCACAGACTGATAACCACTCTGGGAATCGATTCTCATTGCATTTTGAGGATCCAGATGGGCATAAAATTTAGGGAATCTGGATGAGACATTACTGGGGCTGTGAATCAAAGCTTTTCAAGCTATTTGATTGACCACCAAGATGTCAACCCAGGCCTTAAGTTGCAGTACACCAATTGACGGGAGGTGGCAGCAGGAGACACTTTTCAGCTCCACACTGAAGGGTGTTGTACAAAGATTATTGGTCTAAAATCTGACAGTGGGTAGGCAAACCAGGCATCAAATTAATCCTTAGGATGTATATTAATCGATTTGAGTGTTATTCAGGCTGATATTTGATGGTAAGTTGAGGGGGTGCACTCTTTTTAATTAGAGAATTTATTGAAATCATTCACTGCAAAACCCCAAAATTTAGGTATGTCCGCACTCTACGGCCGATAGCGGACAGGTTATTTACATTGTACCACATCTCATGGTCCTAAATTAATGGGAAAATGTGTGCCTACAAGAAAATAATAGTGGCTAAGCCCAGAAATGTGCATGAATATTTTATTTTTGCCAATATGCTATATAGGCCAAGAGTGGAAAAATAATTTTCGCAAATTTATTAGCGTTGATCCGCAGGCCTGAAATTTCTCTCTACGGGGTGCATGGTAACCAAAATTATGAATTTTTAGGATCAGAATGACCTGAATTTTACCTTCTCAGCTGTTTCCATCTAGTTCTATCAACCTCAGTGCTCTATGGGAGGCCTTTTCATGCATCGTGTAAAAACATCATTTTTCTCTCCCCGACCTATACAGCCAATGAATGTGTACTGACACTTAATAAAATGTCCTTGTATTCACCATATCTGGTTTATTTTTTCTTCCTTACATAGGGGGACTTGAATTATGTGTAAATAGGACATTTTATGCCATTGCATATGGAGTAAAGATGCATTTTGTTGAATATTTTCCTTTATAACATTATATTTCCGAGGATTTTTCATACATTTTACCCAAAATTTTGTATTTTTTATAGCACCTAGAGAGAAAAACACACTCAGTGCCTCACATGGTGTCCTTTAGGAAACAGCATGTCAAATCTCTCAGCCCTGTGTCCATTTTTTCTTTGGGAAAAGACCATAACTGCTTGTCATTATGAGAAGTTGATAAAAT
Organism: Acholoe squamosa; assembly: GCA_949317995.1. Taxonomy (NCBI): domain Eukaryota; kingdom Metazoa; phylum Annelida; class Polychaeta; order Phyllodocida; family Polynoidae; genus Acholoe; species Acholoe squamosa. The sequence continues at coordinate 5,716,706 of OX439050.1, read as the reverse complement.
TTGCGGAGAGCGCACAGACTGATAACCACTCTGGGAATCGATTCTCATTGCATTTTGAGGATCCAGATGGGCATAAAATTTAGGGAATCTGGATGAGACATTACTGGGGCTGTGAATCAAAGCTTTTCAAGCTATTTGATTGACCACCAAGATGTCAACCCAGGCCTTAAGTTGCAGTACACCAATTGACGGGAGGTGGCAGCAGGAGACACTTTTCAGCTCCACACTGAAGGGTGTTGTACAAAGATTATTGGTCTAAAATCTGACAGTGGGTAGGCAAACCAGGCATCAAATTAATCCTTAGGGTGTATATTAATCGATTTGAGTGTTATTCAGGCTGATATTTGATGGTAAGTTGAGGGGGTGCACTCTTTTTAATTAGAGAATTTATTGAAATCATTCACTGCAAAAGCCCAAAATTTAGGTATGTCCGCACTCTACGGCCGATAGCGGACAGGTTATTTACATTGTACCACATCTCATGGTCCTAAATTAATGGGAAAATGTGTGCCTACAAGAAAATAATAGTGGCTAAGCCCAGAAATGTGCATGAATATTTTATTTTTGCCAATATGCTATATAGGCCAAGAGTGGAAAAATAATTTTCGCAAATTTATTAGCGTTGATCCGCAGGCCTGAAATTTCTCTCTACGGGGTGCATGGTAACCAAATTATGATTTTTTAGGATCAGAATGACCTGAATTTTACCTTCTCAGCTGTTTCCATCTAGTTCTATCAACCTCAGTGCTCTATGGGAGGCCTTTTCATGCATCGCGTAAAAACATCATTTTTCTCTCCCCGACCTATACAGCCAATGAATGTCTACTGACACTTAATAAAATGTCCTTGTATTCACCATATCTGGTTTATTTTTTCTTCCTTACATAGGGGGACTTGAATTATGTGTAAATAGGACATTTTATGCCATTGCATATGGAGTAAATATGCATTTTGTTGAATATTTTCCTTTATAACATTATATTTCCGAGGATTTTTCATACATTTTACCCAAAATTTTGTATTTTTTATAGCACCTAGAGAGAAAAACACACTCAGTGCCTCACATGGTGTCCTTTAGGAAACAGCATGTCAAATCTCTCAGCCCTGTGTCCATTTTTTCTTTGGGAAAAGACCATAACTGCTTGTCATTATGAGAAGTTGATAAAATTTGCGGAGAGCGCACAGACTGATAACCACTCTGGGAATCGATTCTCATTGCATTTTGAGGATCCAGATGGGCATAAAATTTAGGGAATCTGGATGAGACATTACTGGGGCTGTGAATCAAAGCTTTTCAAGCTATTTGATTGACCACCAAGATGTCAACCCAGGCCTTAAGTTGCAGTACACCAATTGACGGGAGGTGGCAGCAGGAGACACTTTTCAGCTCCACACTGAAGGGTGTTGTACAAAGATTATTGGTCTAAAATCTGACAGTGGGTAGGCAAACCAGGCATCAAATTAATCCTTAGGATGTATATTAATCGATTTGAGTGTTATTCAGGCTGATATTTGATGGTAAGTTGAGGGGGTGCACTCTTTTTAATTAGAGAATTTATTGAAATCATTCACTGCAAAACCCCAAAATTTAGGTATGTCCGCACTCTACGGCCGATAGCGGACAGGTTATTTACATTGTACCACATCTCATGGTCCTAAATTAATGGGAAAATGTGTGCCTACAAGAAAATAATAGTGGCTAAGCCCAGAAATGTGCATGAATATTTTATTTTTGCCAATATGCTATATAGGCCAAGAGTGGAAAAATAATTTTCGCAAATTTATTAGCGTTGATCCGCAGGCCTGAAATTTCTCTCTACGGGGTGCATGGTAACCAAAATTATGATTTTTTAGGATCAGAATGACCTGAATTTTACCTTCTCAGCTGTTTCCATCTAGTTCTATCAACCTCAGTGCTCTATGGGAGGCCTTTTCATGCATCGCGTAAAAACATCATTTTTCTCTCCCCGACCTATACAGCCAATGAATGTGTACTGACACTTAATAAAATGTCCTTGTATTCACCATATCTGGTTTATTTTTTCTTCCTTACATAGGGGGACTTGAATTATGTGTAAATAGGACATTTTATGCCATTGCATATGGAGTAAAGATGCATTTTGTTGAATATTTTCCTTTATAACATTATATTTCCGAGGATTTTTCATACATTTTACCCAAAATTTTGTATTTTTTATAGCACCTAGAGAGAAAAACACACTCAGTGCCTCACATGGTGTCCTTTAGGAAACAGCATGTCAAATCTCTCAGCCCTGTGTCCATTTTTTCTTTGGGAAAAGACCATAACTGCTTGTCATTATGAGAAGTTGATAAAATTTGCGGAGAGCGCACAGACTGATAACCACTCTGGGAATCGATTCTCATTGCATTTTGAGGATCCAGATGGGCATAAAATTTAGGGAATCTGGATGAGACATTACTGGGGCTGTGAATCAAAGCTTTTCAAGCTATTTGATTGACCACCAAGATGTCAACCCAGGCCTTAAGTTGCAGTACACCAATTGACGGGAGGTGGCAGCAGGAGACACTTTTCAGCTCCACACTGAAGGGTGTTGTACAAAGATTATTGGTCTAAAATCTGACAGTGGGTAGGCAAACCAGGCATCAAATTAATCCTTAGGATGTATATTAATCGATTTGAGTGTTATTCAGGCTGATATTTGATGGTAAGTTGAGGGGGTGCACTCTTTTTAATTAGAGAATTTATTGAAATCATTCACTGCAAAACCCCAAAATTTAGGTATGTCCGCACTCTACGGCCGATAGCGGACAGGTTATTTACATTGTACCACATCTCATGGTCCTAAATTAATGGGAAAATGTGTGCCTACAAGAAAATAATAGTGGCTAAGCCCAGAAATGTGCATGAATATTTTATTTTTGCCAATATGCTATATAGGCCAAGAGTGGAAAAATAATTTTCGCAAATTTATTAGCGTTGATCCGCAGGCCTGAAATTTCTCTCTACGGGGTGCATGGTAACCAAAATTATGAATTTTTAGGATCAGAATGACCTGAATTTTACCTTCTCAGCTGTTTCCATCTAGTTCTATCAACCTCAGTGCTCTATGGGAGGCCTTTTCATGCATCGCGTAAAAACATCATTTTTCTCTCCCCGACCTATACAGCCAATGAATGTGTACTGACACTTAATAAAATGTCCTTGTATTCACCATATCTGGTTTATTTTTTCTTCCTTACATAGGGGGACTTGAATTATGTGTAAATAGGACATTTTATGCCATTGCATATGGAGTAAAGATGCATTTTGTTGAATATTTTCCTTTATAACATTATATTTCCGAGGATTTTTCATACATTTTACCCAAAATTTTGTATTTTTTATAGCACCTAGAGAGAAAAACACACTCAGTGCCTCACATGGTGTCCTTTAGGAAACAGCATGTCAAATCTCTCAGCCCTGTGTCCATTTTTTCTTTGGGAAAAGACCATAACTGCTTGTCATTATGAGAAGTTGATAAAATTTGCGGAGAGCGCACAGACTGATAACCACTCTGGGAATCGATTCTCATTGCATTTTGAGGATCCAGATGGGCATAAAATTTAGGGAATCTGGATGAGACATTACTGGGGCTGTGAATCAAAGCTTTTCAAGCTATTTGATTGACCACCAAGATGTCAACCCAGGCCTTAAGTTGCAGTACACCAATTGACGGGAGGTGGCAGCAGGAGACACTTTTCAGCTCCACACTGAAGGGTGTTGTACAAAGATTATTGGTCTAAAATCTGACAGTGGGTAGGCAAACCAGGCATCAAATTAATCCTTAGGGTGTATATTAATCGATTTGAGTGTTATTCAGGCTGATATTTGATGGTAAGTTGAGGGGGTGCACTCTTTTTAATTAGAGAATTTATTGAAATCATTCACTGCAAAAGCCCAAAATTTAGGTATGTCCGCACTCTACGGCCGATAGCGGACAGGTTATTTACATTGTACCACATCTCATGGTCCTAAATTAATGGGAAAATGTGTGCCTACAAGAAAATAATAGTGGCTAAGCCCAGAAATGTGCATGAATATTTTATTTTTGCCAATATGCTATATAGGCCAAGAGTGGAAAAATAATTTTCGCAAATTTATTAGCGTTGATCCGCAGGCCTGAAATTTCTCTCTACGGGGTGCATGGTAACCAAATTATGATTTTTTAGGATCAGAATGACCTGAATTTTACCTTCTCAGCTGTTTCCATCTAGTTCTATCAACCTCAGTGCTCTATGGGAGGCCTTTTCATGCATCGCGTAAAAACATCATTTTTCTCTCCCCGACCTATACAGCCAATGAATGTCTACTGACACTTAATAAAATGTCCTTGTATTCACCATATCTGGTTTATTTTTTCTTCCTTACATAGGGGGACTTGAATTATGTGTAAATAGGACATTTTATGCCATTGCATATGGAGTAAATATGCATTTTGTTGAATATTTTCCTTTATAACATTATATTTCCGAGGATTTTTCATACATTTTACCCAAAATTTTGTATTTTTTATAGCACCTAGAGAGAAAAACACACTCAGTGCCTCACATGGTGTCCTTTAGGAAACAGCATGTCAAATCTCTCAGCCCTGTGTCCATTTTTTCTTTGGGAAAAGACCATAACTGCTTGTCATTATGAGAAGTTGATAAAATTTGCGGAGAGCGCACAGACTGATAACCACTCTGGGAATCGATTCTCATTGCATTTTGAGGATCCAGATGGGCATAAAATTTAGGGAATCTGGATGAGACATTACTGGGGCTGTGAATCAAAGCTTTTCAAGCTATTTGATTGACCACCAAGATGTCAACCCAGGCCTTAAGTTGCAGTACACCAATTGACGGGAGGTGGCAGCAGGAGACACTTTTCAGCTCCACACTGAAGGGTGTTGTACAAAGATTATTGGTCTAAAATCTGACAGTGGGTAGGCAAACCAGGCATCAAATTAATCCTTAGGATGTATATTAATCGATTTGAGTGTTATTCAGGCTGATATTTGATGGTAAGTTGAGGGGGTGCACTCTTTTTAATTAGAGAATTTATTGAAATCATTCACTGCAAAACCCCAAAATTTAGGTATGTCCGCACTCTACGGCCGATAGCGGACAGGTTATTTACATTGTACCACATCTCATGGTCCTAAATTAATGGGAAAATGTGTGCCTACAAGAAAATAATAGTGGCTAAGCCCAGAAATGTGCATGAATATTTTATTTTTGCCAATATGCTATATAGGCCAAGAGTGGAAAAATAATTTTCGCAAATTTATTAGCGTTGATCCGCAGGCCTGAAATTTCTCTCTACGGGGTGCATGGTAACCAAAATTATGATTTTTTAGGATCAGAATGACCTGAATTTTACCTTCTCAGCTGTTTCCATCTAGTTCTATCAACCTCAGTGCTCTATGGGAGGCCTTTTCATGCATCGCGTAAAAACATCATTTTTCTCTCCCCGACCTATACAGCCAATGAATGTCTACTGACACTTAATAAAATGTCCTTGTATTCACCATATCTGGTTTATTTTTTCTTCCTTACATAGGGGGACTTGAATTATGTGTAAATAGGACATTTTATGCCATTGCATATGGAGTAAAGATGCATTTTGTTGAATATTTTCCTTTATAACATTATATTTCCGAGGATTTTTCATACATTTTACCCAAAATTTTGTATTTTTTATAGCACCTAGAGAGAAAAACACACTCAGTGCCTCACATGGTGTCCTTTAGGAAACAGCATGTCAAATCTCTCAGCCCTGTGTCCATTTTTTCTTTGGGAAAAGACCATAACTGCTTGTCATTATGAGAAGTTGATAAAATTTGCGGAGAGCGCACAGACTGATAACCACTCTGGGAATCGATTCTCATTGCATTTTGAGGATCCAGATGGGCATAAAATTTAGGGAATCTGGATGAGACATTACTGGGGCTGTGAATCAAAGCTTTTCAAGCTATTTGATTGACCACCAAGATGTCAACCCAGGCCTTAAGTTGCAGTACACCAATTGACGGGAGGTGGCAGCAGGAGACACTTTTTAGCTCCACACTGAAGGGTGTTGTACAAAGATTATTGGTCTAAAATCTGACAGTGGGTAGGCAAACCAGGCATCAAATTAATCCTTAGGGTGTATATTAATCGATTTGAGTGTTATTCAGGCTGATATTTGATGGTAAGTTGAGGGGGTGCACTCTTTTTAATTAGAGAATTTATTGAAATCATTCACTGCAAAACCCCAAAATTTAGGTATGTCCGCACTCTACGGCCGATAGCGGACAGGTTATTTACATTGTACCACATCTCATGGTCCTAAATTAATGGGAAAATGTGTGCCTACAAGAAAATAATAGTGGCTAAGCCCAGAAATGTGCATGAATATTTTATTTTTGCCAATATGCTATATAGGCCAAGAGTGGAAAAATAATTTTCGCAAATTTATTAGCGTTGATCCGCAGGCCTGAAATTTCTCTCTACGGGGTGCATGGTAACCAAATTATGATTTTTTAGGATCAGAATGACCTGAATTTTACCTTCTCAGCTGTTTCCATCTAGTTCTATCAACCTCAGTGCTCTATGGGAGGCCTTTTCATGCATCGCGTAAAAACATCATTTTTCTCTCCCCGACCTATACAGCCAATGAATGTGTACTGACACTTAATAAAATGTCCTTGTATTCACCATATCTGGTTTATTTTTTCTTCCTTACATAGGGGGACTTGAATTATGTGTAAATAGGACATTTTATGCCATTGCATATGGAGTAAATATGCATTTTGTTGAATATTTTCCTTTATAACATTATATTTCCGAGGATTTTTCATACATTTTACCCAAAATTTTGTATTTTTTATAGCACCTAGAGAGAAAAACACACTCAGTGCCTCACATGGTGTCCTTTAGGAAACAGCATGTCAAATCTCTCAGCCCTGTGTCCATTTTTTCTTTGGGAAAAGACCATAACTGCTTGTCATTATGAGAAGTTGATAAAATTTGCGGAGAGCGCACAGACTGATAACCACTCTGGGAATCGATTCTCATTGCATTTTGAGGATCCAGATGGGCATAAAATTTAGGGAATCTGGATGAGACATTACTGGGGCTGTGAACCAAAGCTTTTCAAGCTATTTGATTGACCACCAAGATGTCAACCCAGGCCTTAAGTTGCAGTACACCAATTGACGGGAGGTGGCAGCAGGAGACACTTTTCAGCTCCACACTGAAGGGTGTTGTACAAAGATTATTGGTCTAAAATCTGACAGTGGGTAGGCAAACCAGGCATCAAATTAATCCTTAGGGTGTATATTAATCGATTTGAGTGTTATTCAGGCTGATATTTGATGGTAAGTTGAGGGGGTGCACTCTTTTTAATTAGAGAATTTATTGAAATCATTCACTGCAAAACCCCAAAATTTAGGTATGTCCGCACTCTACGGCCGATAGCGGACAGGTTATTTACATTGTACCACATCTCATGGTCCTAAATTAATGGGAAAATGTGTGCCTACAAGAAAATAATAGTGGCTAAGCCCAGAAATGTGCATGAATATTTTATTTTTGCCAATATGCTATATAGGCCAAGAGTGGAAAAATAATTTTCGCAAATTTATTAGCGTTGATCCGCAGGCCTGAAATTTCTCTCTACGGGGTGCATGGTAACCAAATTATGATTTTTTAGGATCAGAATGACCTGAATTTTACCTTCTCAGCTGTTTCCATCTAGTTCTATCAACCTCAGTGCTCTATGGGAGGCCTTTTCATGCATCGCGTAAAAACATCATTTTTCTCTCCCCGACCTATACAGCCAATGAATGTGTACTGACACTTAATAAAATGTCCTTGTATTCACCATATCTGGTTTATTTTTTCTTCCTTACATAGGGGGACTTGAATTATGTGTAAATAGGACATTTTATGCCATTGCATATGGAGTAAATATGCATTTTGTTGAATATTTTCCTTTATAACATTATATTTCCGAGGATTTTTCATACATTTTACCCAAAATTTTGTATTTTTTATAGCACCTAGAGAGAAAAACACACTCAGTGCCTCACATGGTGTCCTTTAGGAAACAGCATGTCAAATCTCTCAGCCCTGTGTCCATTTTTTCTTTGGGAAAAGACCATAACTGCTTGTCATTATGAGAAGTTGATAAAATTTGCGGAGAGCGCACAGACTGATAACCACTCTGGGAATCGATTCTCATTGCATTTTGAGGATCCAGATGGGCATAAAATTTAGGGAATCTGGATGAGACATTACTGGGGCTGTGAACCAAAGCTTTTCAAGCTATTTGATTGACCACCAAGATGTCAACCCAGGCCTTAAGTTGCAGTACACCAATTGACGGGAGGTGGCAGCAGGAGACACTTTTCAGCTCCACACTGAAGGGTGTTGTACAAAGATTATTGGTCTAAAATCTGACAGTGGGTAGGCAAACCAGGCATCAAATTAATCCTTAGGATGTATATTAATCGATTTGAGTGTTATTCAGGCTGATATTTGATGGTAAGTTGAGGGGGTGCACTCTTTTTAATTAGAGAATTTATTGAAATCATTCACTGCAAAACCCCAAAATTTAGGTATGTCCGCACTCTACGGCCGATAGCGGACAGGTTATTTACATTGTACCACATCTCATGGTCCTAAATTAATAGGAAAATGTGTGCCTACAAGAAAATAATAGTGGTTAAGCCCAGAAATGTGCATGAATATTTTATTTTTGCCAATATGCTATATAGGCCAAGAGTGGAAAAATAATTTTCGCAAATTTATTAGCGTTGATCCGCAGGCCTGAAATTTCTCTCTACGGGGTGCATGGTAACCAAAATTATGATTTTTTAGGATCAGAATAACCTGAATTTTACCTTCTCAGCTGTTTCCATCTAGTTCTATCAACCTCAGTGCTCTATGGGAGGCCTTTTCATGCATCGCGTAAAAACATCATTTTTCTCTCCCCGACCTATACAGCCAATGAATGTCTACTGACACTTAATAAAATGTCCTTGTATTCACCATATCTGGTTTATTTTTTCTTCCTTACATAGGGGGACTTGAATTATGTGTAAATAGGACATTTTATGCCATTGCATATGGAGTAAAGATGCATTTTGTTGAATATTTTCCTTTATAACATTATATTTCCGAGGATTTTTCATACATTTTACCCAAAATTTTGTATTTTTTATAGCACCTAGAGAGAAAAACACACTCAGTGCCTCACATGGTGTCCTTTAGGAAACAGCATGTCAAATCTCTCAGCCCTGTGTCCATTTTTTCTTTGGGAAAAGACCATAACTGCTTGTCATTATGAGAAGTTGATAAAATTTGCGGAGAGCGCACAGACTGATAACCACTCTGGGAATCGATTCTCATTGCATTTTGAGGATCCAGATGGGCATAAAATTTAGGGAATCTGGATGAGACATTACTGGGGCTGTGAATCAAAGCTTTTCAAGCTATTTGATTGACCACCAAGATGTCAACCCAGGCCTTAAGTTGCAGTACACCAATTGACGGGAGGTGGCAGCAGGAGACACTTTTCAGCTCCACACTGAAGGGTGTTGTACAAAGATTATTGGTCTAAAATCTGACAGTGGGTAGGCAAACCAGGCATCAAATTAATCCTTAGGGTGTATATTAATCGATTTGAGTGTTATTCAGGCTGATATTTGATGGTAAGTTGAGGGGGTGCACTCTTTTTAATTAGAGAATTTATTGAAATCATTCACTGCAAAACCCCAAAATTTAGGTATGTCCGCACTCTACGGCCGATAGCGGACAGGTTATTTACATTGTACCACATCTCATGGTCCTAAATTAATGGGAAAATGTGTGCCTACAAGAAAATAATAGTGGCTAAGCCCAGAAATGTGCATGAATATTTTATTTTTGCCAATATGCTATATAGGCCAAGAGTGGAAAAATAATTTTCGCAAATTTATTAGCGTTGATCCGCAGGCCTGAAATTTCTCTCTACGGGGTGCATGGTAACCAAAATTATGATTTTTTAGGATCAGAATGACCTGAATTTTACCTTCTCAGCTGTTTCCATCTAGTTCTATCAACCTCAGTGCTCTATGGGAGGCCTTTTCATGCATCGCGTAAAAACATCATTTTTCTCTCCCCGACCTATACAGCCAATGAATGTCTACTGACACTTAATAAAATGTCCTTGTATTCACCATATCTGGTTAATTTTTTCTTCCTTACATAGGGGGACTTGAATTATGTGTAAATAGGACATTTTATGCCATTGCATATGGAGTAAAGATGCATTTTGTTGAATATTTTCCTTTATAACATTATATTTCCGAGGATTTTTCATACATTTTACCCAAAATTTTGTATTTTTTATAGCACCTAGAGAGAAAAACACACTCAGTGCCTCACATGGTGTCCTTTAGGAAACAGCATGTCAAATCTCTCAGCCCTGTGTCCATTTTTTCTTTGGGAAAAGACCATAACTGCTTGTCATTATGAGAAGTTGATAAAATTTGCGGAGAGCGCACAGACTGATAACCACTCTGGGAATCGATTCTCATTGCATTTTGAGGATCCAGATGGGCATAAAATTTAGGGAATCTGGATGAGACATTACTGGGGCTGTGAACCAAAGCTTTTCAAGCTATTTGATTGACCACCAAGATGTCAACCCAGGCCTTAAGTTGCAGTACACCAATTGACGGGAGGTGGCAGCAGGAGACACTTTTCAGCTCCACACTGAAGGGTGTTGTACAAAGATTATTGGTCTAAAATCTGACAGTGGGTAGGCAAACCAGGCATCAAATTAATCCTTAGGGTGTATATTAATCGATTTGAGTGTTATTCAGGCTGATATTTGATGGTAAGTTGAGGGGGTGCACTCTTTTTAATTAGAGAATTTATTGAAATCATTCACTGCAAAACCCCAAAATTTAGGTATGTCCGCACTCTACGGCCGATAGCGGACAGGTTATTTACATTGTACCACATCTCATGGTCCTAAATTAATGGGAAAATGTGTGCCTACAAGAAAATAATAGTGGCTAAGCCCAGAAATGTGCATGAATATTTTATTTTTGCCAATATGCTATATAGGCCAAGAGTGGAAAAATAATTTTCGCAAATTTATTAGCGTTGATCCGCAGGCCTGAAATTTCTCTCTACGGGGTGCATGGTAACCAAAATTATGATTTTTTAGGATCAGAATGACCTGAATTTTACCTTCTCAGCTGTTTCCATCTAGTTCTATCAACCTCAGTGCTCTATGGGAGGCCTTTTCATGCATCGCGTAAAAACATCATTTTTCTCTCCCCGACCTATACAGCCAATGAATGTCTACTGACACTTAATAAAATGTCCTTGTATTCACCATATCTGGTTTATTTTTTCTTCCTTACATAGGGGGACTTGAATTATGTGTAAATAGGACATTTTATGCCATTGCATATGGAGTAAAGATGCATTTTGTTGAATATTTTCCTTTATAACATTATATTTCCGAGGATTTTTCATACATTTTACCCAAAATTTTGTATTTTTTATAGCACCTAGAGAGAAAAACACACTCAGTGCCTCACATGGTGTCCTTTAGGAAACAGCATGTCAAATCTCTCAGCCCTGTGTCCATTTTTTCTTTGGGAAAAGACCATAACTGCTTGTCATTATGAGAAGTTGATAAAATTTGCGGAGAGCGCACAGACTGATAACCACTCTGGGAATCGATTCTCATTGCATTTTGAGGATCCAGATGGGCATAAAATTTAGGGAATCTGGATGAGACATTACTGGGGCTGTGAATCAAAGCTTTTCAAGCTATTTGATTGACCACCAAGATGTCAACCCAGGCCTTAAGTTGCAGTACACCAATTGACGGGAGGTGGCAGCAGGAGACACTTTTCAGCTCCACACTGAAGGGTGTTGTACAAAGATTATTGGTCTAAAATCTGACAGTGGGTAGGCAAACCAGGCATCAAATTAATCCTTAGGATGTATATTAATCGATTTGAGTGTTATTCAGGCTGATATTTGATGGTAAGTTGAGGGGGTGCACTCTTTTTAATTAGAGAATTTATTGAAATCATTCACTGCAAAACCCCAAAATTTAGGTATGTCCGCACTCTACGGCCGATAGCGGACAGGTTATTTACATTGTACCACATCTCATGGTCCTAAATTAATGGGAAAATGTGTGCCTACAAGAAAATAATAGTGGCTAAGCCCAGAAATGTGCATGAATATTTTATTTTTGCCAATATGCTATATAGGCCAAGAGTGGAAAAATAATTTTCGCAAATTTATTAGTGTTGTAGGGGTATGGTATTTTACACTTTAACGTTCATGCACCCGTGAGACTCAGACCTAGGTCCTTCGGGTGTGGTGGGGGAATCCGGATGGCAGGTGGCAGCACCTGCCTCTGGGTTCGTATCCACTACACCAGGGGGCCTACCACTCGTCCGCCACACGTCACGTGGCCGGTCTGAGTTTCGCGGGCTTTTCCCCTATATAAGGCTGGTCCTAGCCCTAGGTTCCTCAGTAGTGGTTTACCCACTGCTCAACCAGGTTGTTACCCGAAAGGGTAACCGAATGCACTAGCAGCATGTAGTCCTCTGAGGCTGTGATCGTATGTAACGCAAGCTCTGAAATAAAAGCTCGGTTGCCTACCCGGAAACTTTTCTCTCTCTTCGTTATGATTTAATCTAACTTAACGAGACGAACCACTACACTGGTGCCGTGACCAGTTGGTCTTCGGGTAAGCGCAGTCAGAAATGACTGAGCTGAGCCCAGTTAGGGGAAATGGCTCAAATCGTGAGCTAGACTCCCCGATGGAGGATGGTGAAATCAAGTCACCACCCCAAGGTACGGAGTGGAGGGATCCACTAGAACACTACCCTGATGGGTTAGAAGATGTAAGAAGAAACTTACATCATGAACTGGATGAATTTGGAGACTCCTTATTCATGCCAGGAGGTACTTCGAAACCTGCACCAATGCATAAAAGTACTGCTCAATTTGGTAAATTACCATTTGAGGTACCAAAGCCTAGTGCAGGTATGTTTGAAACTCCATACAGTTCTCGAATTAAACACCAAAAATGTGGATTCGAAAAGAACAAAATGGACGAGCTTGAAGACATGAGAGCTGAATACGAGAAGATCCAGAAGGATCTTATTACACTGACCGGAACCCGAGACAAGATTCTGACTGAAAACAAACAGTTGATATCGGAACGTCTCGATTACGATCAGAGTTGTAGACGCCAACAACAATTGTTGTTGGATCAGATGGAGAAAGAAAAGCAAGATTTTCAACTCCAGCACGAACAGTATCGTGATGCACTATATACGGCGGATCTGGAATACAGAGCCTCGTATGATGAGTTGAATAGAACTAAACAAGAGTTAAATTCAACTCAATCGGCCTACGGCAAGTATCAAGAAGAGCTGAAGAAAATAGAATCAGCCTTCAAAGATGCTCGGGAAACGTACCAAAAACAGACCGATGAGCATGAAAAACTCAAAGATCAATTGATACGCGAATCCACAGATTTGGCTGTTAAACAGACTAAAATGATGGATGATTATTCCGAACTGGAGGCTAAAGCTATCCAGATGTCAAAGTATCTAGAAGATACTGGTCGTGCAGTAGGCACTCTTGAATCAGACTTCACTGTTTCAGGAATTGCCCTAAACACGACAAGTAACCAGATGTTCTCTTTGAGGGGCAATGACGGGGTAACAGAGACAACTGTACCTCGTTATGAAGGAGTAAAGAGTCATCAGGTTAGATTTACAGATAATACCTCTATACCTCTTGGTCTAGGTACGGGAAATAAAGGGGATAATTCTGCGAGTGGAGCTAAACAAAGCCGCTCGGCAGGAAGCTCCACCTTTGACGGCGGATGGCCACAACAGTCACCTTTAGGGGGACCAAATGGCCCGTATGCCCAGTATGGATGGAATCAGTCCCAAACAGGAACGAATCCGTCCAATGGTAACACCCGGAACACGTCCGGAGGAACAACCGGACGAGCACCCGGAGGTTCCAGTACAGCTGGGGGGCAATCCGGATGTGATCAAGGATCCGGACCCTCAAGCGATCGTTCCAGGAGCAGACCCTCTGCCAGTGGGACTGGTTTCAATAATGGAAATCAGTCGTATGGAACAGGAGGAAACACTAATCCCAATAGTGGTTTCTTTAGCTTTGGTGGAAATACACAACCCACCAATGGTCCAGGGCCGGCTCCCCAAACCAGTGGATACACCTTTTCACAGGTGCCTCCATACGGAGCAGGGGGATCAGGAGGTGGAGGAGGACCACCATCCGGAGGCTTTGGAAGTACTTATGGTACGAATCCTCCAAGGAAAAAGAGACTCAGTCGCCGAGTATCTCTTTCTCCAGGGTTACAAGCGCTGCATGATTCTAATGCAGCGATTGCTAACTTAGGTGTTGATTGTTACAATCAAGGTCTGGACGATACGGAGATCATGGAATGGAGTAAGGGTTTAACCCTTACTGGATCCACGAATCCGGCTCGTAGAATAGCTAAGATACCTACCCCCTTTAATGCCAAGAACCCTTGGAAGGAGGAGTATCAAGGCTGCGCGGATGTCTTTAACTGCAATGGATGGGGTAAAGCGGAAGCTCTGCCTTATTTAGTATGCTGGTTAAAGGAAGGCGACGGAAAAGGAGCCGTGGAACAATGGAGAGATTCTCAAATAACAGGACTCTCAGCCCATATGAAGTATGATGAACTCATAGAGATTGCTTCATATTTATATGGGAATATAGTTGGAGAAGACCCTTGGCTGACGTTCACTAAAAGAACACAGAAGCCCAAGGAGTCTGCCAAAGTGTTCGGCTTAGAATGTCAACGACTGTTGCATAAAGCCAGACCTCAATGGAGACTAGATGATGAATGCTTCCTAGATGAGATGTTTAAACAATTCATTGAAGGATTGCGGAATCAAGAACACAGGACAGTAGCCTGTGAAGCTTGGAAGAATGATGCCTCTTTGACAGATTTGTTCCAGTCCCTAGATCATTATGATCGAAAGGCCCGTATCTTTGCCGGGAAGGTACCCCAACGGATGTCAGCAATGATAATCCCGGAGGGAATACCCGAAACCGATTCATCCGAATCAGGGGAACCTGACGAAGATGAAAACGTTGGGGCCATTGGCCAAGGGAACCCCCGGTACAACCGGAACTGGGGAAAGAAACCGGGTTACGTCAAGGAGAAAGTGATCACTTCTAAACCTCCTGTGACTCAACCCGATACCAAACCCACGACGGGTCCTTCTTTATCAGAGGACCTGGTTAACAATTTGGTAAAGAAGATTACTGAAAATCTTAGGAGGCCTAAGCCTGATAGGACTGTTGTGACATGCTTCCGATGTCAGGAAACTGGGCATTATGCTGCCGAGTGTGAGGCAGATAAGCCAGTTTATAGAAACACTCGTTACCGGAGCAATCCGGGTAAGGAGGACTCAGTGAAGAAGGAAAACTGAGAGGGGGTGTCCACAATGGCAACCGGATTACCCCCAGAGTGAGTGATTGCCATGACTGCCAGCCTATCGCAGCTTGCGGTACTGGCAAGAATCCTCTAGCGATTTCGCCCAGCAGTGAAGCTGAGGAGCCTGATCAGTTCCTTACTCATGAGGCTGGGGAGACTGATAGTACACCAGGTGTCAAGAACCGGCAGAAGAACACAGAGGGGAAACCCGATATCAGTCCAGAGGGAGCGGCCAATGAGTTGGCCAGGGTGGGGTGTGCCCAGTTCCCCCCGGGTCATCCTTGTCTCGAATTCTTAAAGGGATGTGGATTTGACCTCGGCGCTAAGACGGAACTTGCTAAGTATGCAAGTAGTCCTACCTACTTGAAAGGTAGGAGGTGGTACGCAGTTGTATCTGTGAGTGGTAGATCCGCTGAGTTTCTTGTCGATACGGGTGCTAGCCACTCCTGTATTGCTAAGAGATTCTACGATCTTTTGCCTACGAATCATGAAACTTTCACAACGGAAGGAAATGCTCGTACGGCCGACGGTAGCATGATACAAACGTTCGGTAGAACATGTATGAGGTTCAGTCTACAGGAAGATAAGGACTTCATCCTTACCCCTACTGTGGCGAACATCGCGGATGATGGTATACTCGGTCTGGATTTTGCTGCATTATATGGAGCAAGGTTAGATTCCCAGAGGGGAATATTGGAAGTGAGAGACCCGTACCATCTCGAAGTACAATGTGTACTTAGGCAAGTAAGCAGTGTAGCCAGTGTAGCCCAGACTGTTAAGATACCACCAGGCACAGCCTGTGATGTCTTATGTCGAGCGGACAGACAGTTTTCAGGAAAAACTGGAGTTGTAGAGCCAGACATGGCCATGTTGTCAAGTATCGGATTGGAATCCGCTGATGTTCTAGTAGCTAACGCTGCTTGGACGGTGGTTCCTATATCCAATACCGGTAACAAGACTGTCTATGTACAGAAGGATACGATCCTTGGATCGGTTGTCTTATCCGAATTGATAGAAGACTGTAAACATGTTTCGGCACCCGGAGCCCCTTCCTCACCCGAAAGGAGCCCGGAACTAGACACTCTAGTAGCCGAAAGCCATGTAGAAAGTGATGAACAACGTGAAGCTCTAACTGACTTGTTGTACAAGTACCGTAAAGCTTTTGCAGCACCGAGTGAACAATTGGGGCGTACCGATAAAGTACTGCATACGATTGACACTGGTGAGAATGAACCTTTTAAGATTCCTTATAGAAGACTCCCACTAGCCAAAAAAAAGGTAGCTGAGGAGGAGATAGCTAAAATGCTTGAACAGGATGTAATAATTCCATCAACCAGTCCTTGGTCTAGCCCTGTGTGCATGGTGACCAAGAAAGATGGTAGCATCCGTTTCTGCATAGATTACCGGAAATTGAATGGTATGACCAAGAAGAATTCATATCCCTTACCACGGATCGATGAGACTATAGACTCCCTTGGAGGTAAGCAATGGTATTGCTCTCTAGACTTACAATCCGGGTACTGGCAAGTGGGTATGCATCCGAAAGATATGGAGAAGACGGCCTTTTCCAGTCATATTGGATTATTCCAGTATAATGTGATGCCGTTTGGATTGTGCAATGCACCGGCGACATTTGAAGCCATGATGGAAACTTTATTAAGTGACCTTTTATGGAAGAAATGTCTCGTCTATCTAGACGATGTGATTGTCTTTGGAAAGACATACGAAGAATGCTTGGAAAATTTAGGTATGGTCCTGGAAAGGATCATAACTAATGGTTTGAAGCTGAAACCCAAGAAGTGCGATCTTTTCAAAAGATCTATTAATTACTTGGGGCGAATAATCTCGAATGAAGGGATTAAAGCCGATCCGGAGAAACTGGATGCCGTGTCAAATTGGCAAGCACCCACGAATGCGAAAGAAGTTAGGTCCTTCCTCGGATTCTGTTCCTACTACCGGGACTTTATCCCAGGATATTCAAGGGTTGCCTTTCCTATCCAGAGTTTGTCCCACTGGACACCCGGGATCAGAAAGGAACGATTCCCTTGGGGACCCGAGCAAGACGAGGCCTTTATGAAAATAAAGGATTTGTTTGCTATCACACCTGTGTTGAGATACCCCACGGAGAATGATCATTTCATTCTAGATACTGATGCTAGTAATGAAAGCATAGGAGCCGCCCTTTCTCAGGTCCAGGATGGGGTCGAAGTTCCTATAGCCTTCGCTAGTAACACGTTGAGTAAATCTCAAAGAAACTATTGTACCACTAAACGTGAGTTGTTGGCTGTGGTGGTCTATACGAAGAAGTTCAAGCACTTTTTGTGGGGGAGTGATTTCACTCTACGGACTGATCACTCTTCCCTCAGATGGTTATTGAACTTCAAAGATGCAGAGGGGATGATAGGTCGCTGGTTAGCGCACCTATCCGAATTCGGTCTAAATCACAGCCAGATTGAACACCGAGCCGGGGCAAAGCATTTGAATGCAGATGCTTTGTCTAGAATCCCAGTGAGGAAATGTGCAAATGCTGAGTGCACTGATTGTGGAGCACACAATGCTGTGTTGGCAGGGGTTCGAGTTCCATTCGAAACCCATCCGGAACATGTCTTGAATTGGTCCTTGGAGACCATCAGGCAGTTCCAGAAGTCTGATGCAGTCACATCACGTTTGATTAAATTCCTTAATCAGGGTATCTGTCCCCCAAGACCCGTAGTGTCATTGGAGAACAGAGAGATGAGACGATTCTTAGCTCAATGGGCCGAGCTAAAAGTCCGGGATGGTATTCTGTTTCGATGGAAGAACCATTCTAATAGGAACAAAACCTTGCAAGTTGTCATACCTAGTGCTATGCGACGAGATATTATGTATTTCTGTCATGGACATAGAACTAGTGGGCACTTTGGAAAGAAAAGGTCTCTAGAACGTCTGACCAGACGATACTATTGGCCCGGCATGAGTACAGATCTCACCCGATGGGTGGAGACCTGTCCCGAGTGCTGTAAGAACAAACCAGGACCCGGGTTAGGCAAGCTGCCATTATCCCAGGAACTGTTTGGTGTAAGGTTTGCTAGAATAGCTGTTGACATTATTAGTGGGATTCCCCCCACTCCTAGTGGCAACACGTGTATGATGGTCGTGTCTGATTATTATACCAAGTACACCCGAGTGTTCCCTTTACCGGATCATAAGGCTGTTACTTGTGCTATGGCCTTTGTAAAAGGGTGGGTGCTGCACCTAGGTGTCCCACTCATGTTACATAGTGACCAAGGCAGAGAATTTGAGTCTAGTCTGTGGCAGGAGATGTGTAATTGTCTGGCGATCTGCAAGACAAGAACTAATCCCTATAGACCACAGAGCGATGGACAAGTAGAGAGATTCAATAGGACTTTGATCCAAGTATTGAAGTCTCTGGTAAATGAGCAGATGGATGATTGGGATGAACAATGTGAATTCGTGGTACATGCCTATAATGGCACTGTGCATTCGAGCACAAACTGTTCTCCTAATCTCCTCGTTTTTGGAGAGGATTTGATTATGCCAGCCGATTTGGTGTTCGGCGTAATAAGAATGAATCCGGAAGCCCCTTGCCAGGTGATGTTTGTAGAATCCCTACGGGATAATTTCAAACAAGCCTATGAGAGGGTTAGAGACGAGTTGCAGAAAACTGCGCGTTGGCAGAAAGTTGGCTATGACACAGGTCTAAAAGCTAGATTTTTTAATCTAGGGGATAGAGTACTGCGTCTACACCAACCTCTAGCTAACCTGAAATTAGCCAGTAATTGGGATGGACCTTTCACTATAACTCAGGTTATTAGTGATTGCACAGTGATTATTAAATCACAGCTTGGTAAATGTTACAAGTCAAATGTAGCGAGACTACGCCCATGGAGGGGGAGGGATACCTCCACCGAAATGTACGGCGATGGTCTATTGGAAGTAATGGAACAGAGTCGTGTTAAGCAACTCGAAGTGGTACCGACCCGAAAGCGAGGACCCGGGCGGCCACGGAAGGTTGCAGACCCGAAGAGGGTGGTGCCCCCTGTCGTAACATCCGGAAAGCAGGGGAAGATACAAAAAGTCTCGGCAGGCGCAGGTAAAAATAAGAGGAAAGGTCCCTCTAAGGCTAAGAAGACCTTGGAAAAGGCTCTTATGGATACCAGGTCAATAAAAGAGGCCTCAAAACCTCTTAGACGCAGTCCAAGGTTGCTACAGACTGCCGTAACCTAGCCTGTTAACACAACGAGTGTGTTGTCCTGTACTGTGTACTGTTATATGTTGTAACCTAGTTCAATGTATATTTGAGCCGGTCAAGAGTCTCTGGAAAAGGTCCTATGACAATGAACCCATGGTTTTGGACGGATAATCCGGTGGATATGCTTATGCTATCCATAAACTCCAGAATACCTAGCGAATTGTCATAGTCGAACCCTGAGTACGGACGGACGACCGATCGGGTATTGTATTGTTTTTATGTAAGGGCGCGTGACCTAATTAAGGGCACGCGGGAAAGTTGTTGACCCATTTTCGAATGGTCACGTGAGGCGCCGGTTTTATCATGCGCAGCGATTCAAGTTCGAGTATCCCGCCATATTGTCTTATTCCTGCGAAGGAAGAAGACGTGGCCGAGGGTGGTCTTGCTCTTGTTGGAGTCTGATAGCCCGTGACAGCCATATTCCGAGGTGTGCCCTCGTTAAAAGGCACCCGCCTTTCACTGGGTAAGCAGTACTCACTGCTTATCCGGTGGATTGGGATATTTTATCCCCGAACAGCCACTTCTGTCGATGGCAGAAGAGGCCGTCCGTCTTGGCGGCGGTGCCGGTGCCAGCACCCCGCCAGAGTATGGAAGTGGTTCTCCCAAGAGTCCCACTTATACATACGACGATCAGCAATACGATGCTGATTGTGATCAAATGGATCAACAAATGAATGTTGATCAGTACTTCTCTGGAGTAGACGATAGCGACGTAGAATCGTTCTACGACGCATCCGACAACTCCAGACAAGTTAGTCCTGAACGCCGAGGCGTTCAACAACAAATTGATGTAGGTGAGCCTTATGTAGCCCCTCCATCCGAAGGTTTGAGTGGAGAACCGGCAGGAGCCCAGTCTCTTGACAGGGCTCTGATGCCACCTCCCCCTCAACTGCCGCCCCGTCTTGGTGGGAGTACCTCATTCGGTGCTTTGGGACCTGCTTCTCCGGTTGACAGGCCAATGCACCTAGAGCTGCCCTTCCCAGACAGTCCCGAATGGCATGATGTAGCCGGTCCATATGACGGACGGATGTTAGCAATTTCCGAGGAAATGCTGATACCCACCTGTTATGGGACGCCCAGAGAGGTTGACGAGCGTGTTGTCAACGCAATCTGGGAATGTGCTCATCCGCAGTGGGCTAATACCTTTCCGGAGTCCTGGTTGATGGATTACCATCAGATGGCCAAAGGATTGGTAGTCCACTTATGGTTTCGTAAAGCCGTCTGGGACGCAGAAATGGCTTTCCGAAGGAATACCTCTTATAGGCCTTCCTATGTGTCTGACAAAACGGGTTACACCGGTGTCAAGGCAGATGAGGTCTCTAGATACATAGACAGAGACCAGATCCTACTGTTAAGCACAGCGGATGAGTATGAAGCAGCAGGTAACGCTGTTGTGGATTACTGTCCAGGGGTCCCTATTACGTCTCAAACCATTGAGGCAGAAGAGGCCCGTATTGGTGTGTCTCCACTAGACAGACTCGGGGTAATACAAGACCTCGTAGTACGTCTATTGGAGAGACAGTATGCACTGGCGCATCCGGAGTTAGTACCCGGACCCGCACCCGTGCAAGTAACAGCCAAGATGGCCGATCGGATGGACCGTCTCATGTCTCCTGCTGAAGCTCCCACCTTGGGAGGCGCAGCAGTAGTACCTGAGAAGGCCCTACCTGATGCAGATGTTTCCCTTAAAACTGCTCAGTCTACCCCTACGAAGACTGAGCAAGTAAAGGAGAAAGCAGCTGGTGGAAAGGGTAAAACAACCCCCACCAAAGGTAAGGGTAAAGGGAAGCGGTCAGGAACCGAACCCTCTACCAGCACGAGTGTGGACGACAGTACCCGAACCCGTCGGGTGTCTCCACGCTCGGCCAATAAGAAGGGCGCTAAGGCTTCGGATGTCTCCGGCAATGAGACGGACGCATCCGAGCCTGGCACTTCTACTAACGGCAGATCCCGCAGGAGGAATAAGAAGAAGGTTGACCAACGCAAACCTGAACCTATCGAGGTAGACGTTCAAGCTGATAATACAGAAGCTGAACCGGCTGTCCCAACCGTAAAAGTTGAGCTCGGTGTGCCAATCGTCAAGCTACACGACGTAATGGCCGATTTGAGTGGAGACGCTCAAGATGCTGCAGCCCAGGTCCTCGCGGGTCAACAACCCGTTGTGCAACCTGTGGATGTACCATCCGACCCGGAGGGAGAGGAGCCGGTTGACCCAGTTGTGGATGTCACTCCGACTGACGAGCAAGAGGCTGCTATCTGGGCTAACGCCAATAGCAACTTTGCCGACTTCATTCCTCTACACAGGGGACACCTGAAGGGGAGTAAATCCGTATGGAGACTGCCCCCTCGGATCACCTGTGAGAGGCAGGAAGATATGGAGGAGTGGCTTCGCAAGAAGCTCTCTGATAGAAAGCCGGCCAATATGTACTGGATCTATTGGGAATTCGTTAAGAATTCGCCCAATGGTCTGTACAATTATGACCAGAAGGGCAAGCTCAAGTTTGCTCTAGATGAGTACTACGGGGAGGATCGTAAGGATTGTCCCTTCCAACGTTGTACTCAAAGTGAGGGTGAGGTTGAATTCTTCATCGAGAAAGACGCGTTCCTTCGTCATCTCGTGGAGGTTCATATGCACCAGAGGCCGGAATATGTCTGCGACCGAGAGGTTGGCAAGAAATGTGCTAAATGCACAGGATGTGTCACCCCCCGACGCGGAGACATGGTCCGGCACTATGTGACTTCGCATGGAGAGGGCCTGGAGGCAGCCATAGATCGGGTGATGAAAATTCACTCCGAACTCTATGGCAACCTTAGGGGCCTCAATGCAGAGAAGTTGGCTTCCCTCACACCGAGTACGAAGCAGTTTGCGCCTACGGTTCCTGGTACTAACCAGAAACTAAAGGCTCGGTTTGCCCAGACTCCCGGGTCCGGCAAACTAGAGTACGCTCAGGAGGAGTACGATCTGTTAAACGAATGGAGAAGCAACAAGGCCCGCCGTCGTGGTGGGGCTTATGTAACTCCATCCGGAGAACAGGTCCGAAGCCGCAGGGATTACCGCCAGGGACCCTCTGTAGCAGATAGGAAGAGACAGGCGTCTGAATCTCCAAGCCGAGCCAGGTCACCACTGGAGGCGCTGGAGAGACAGACAAATGGGGGAAGGAAGAAGCCACATCTTCCATCTCCTACTGGAACTCCTTCCCATTATGGGCGAGCACCAACTCCACGAGGTGCACAGAACCCGACATTCTTTGGTGTCAGTGGACCGAGTGGCCAGTCCGCCCGGAAACACGCGCCTTTGAATGTCAAAGACCCGAAGCAGTACCCTGCTATGGGCCCACCCGGACCAGAGATGCAAATCTTTGATCAGTACGGGAGGGTCAAGCAGGAACTGCCGACAGTAGGAGGTCAAGCTCCCCGACCTACAATGAGTGCTGTGGTGAGACAACGTCCACCCGCACCATTGTTGACGGCCAAAGACCTTAGAAGGGAATTGTCACGGTTGCCCCTGGTTCAGGGATTACCAACTCAAGGCCCTTCTTCGACCACTGCTAGTGCGGTTACTACTGCGGTTGCTTCTTCGCACACGCAGGTAGCTGTCACTGCGAGTGGGTCTGGAGCACAGCCGAAGCCTCAGGGTCAGGTACCCCCACCTGGTGCTGTGGTTCATCGGCCTAAGCTGATCCAGACAGTGGAGACCTTCTTCAAGAAGGAGGACAAATTGTCTTGCAATATCCAGAGCAAACAATTTGAGACGCTACAGCACCATCTGGAAAACCTCCACCTGGACATGTATCGTCGGACCGTGTCGAGCACTCTCCAGTGTATTGACGCGATCCAGAAGTCAGAGATCAACCGAATCTCGACTCAGATCAAAGCGGATGTTGCCAAAGATAAGCAGGAAGCTGCTAATCTGCGGCAGGAGGCCCTATCCGAGAAGGAAACAGCTTCTCAGATGCTCGACCTAGAACGAGCAACGAACATGAAGAACCAGCAAAAGTTCTTCAAGGTCTTCGGAGTTATCATGGATAACTGGGACGGTACACCTGAGCATGCTTTGAAGCTGTTTGAAGCACGCCAAAAGGTGAAACTTACACCTGCTGTCCCCGCATTGGCACCTACGGATGGAACTGGTATGAACCCCCCTGTTCAGCCACTGGCTCAACAACCGGGTCCAAACCAGCCACCCGAGGAGAACATGGAACAGTAAAAAACTGTTGCATGAAGATCGGACATAATTGTGTGTCCCGGGGTTCTATTACCCATGCATTGTTGGATAAGAAACCATTTTTTTATCCAACCCGTATTGATTCGGGTACCAAACTGTACCCTAATCCGGAAACTGAAAACAGAAGGAGAAAACAAACAAGTCACTCTGGAGGAGGAGTACGAATGCTGTAAACACCATAATTGTACTGTGCCACAATGTAATGACTGTGCCTATTATAAAATCATGGACAATTTACACTAATATGGACTTTTGAACTACAAACCGGATTTACTACTACACCACTACTATTTGTGAGCTAGCACTACAGGCATCAGGGTTTAGCTACGCCCATAGAGTCCATCAACAGTCTACAACTGGATCTACTATAACCTCCAGTTAGCTAGCACTACAGGCATCAGGGTTTAGCTACACCCACCAACAAGTTTTACTATAGCACTTCAGGCATCAGGGTTCAGCTCGCCCATACCAAGCCATCAGCAGCATCCGACTCCTGTTACATCCTCCAATCATGAAAACAAGTAACTTTGTTGATATTATTATATTGTATGTAAAATTGTATTTATAACTATATAATATCTTTTATAAAGATATATTATTATATAAGGGTACCTATAAATATACTGGATCTGCGAATCCTAAAAGTTATTTAAGGTAATCCTAGACCTATAACTGTCTATATAGGTCATTCCTGGTCTCAATATATTAAGAGACTATAATTCTTCTGTAACTTGTAAATATAAAACACTAAGGTATAAACTGAGCTGCGTCTCAAAAGTATAAATATTTTTCTATAAAATAAGAGAAGGTCCAACGGATTTCTCTAAACTTAGTATTGTATTACTCAGGTTAATACCTAATTGTGTTCATATAGTATCAGATTAATTGTCCATATCTGATCATTAATATTTAATTCACTCTGTAAAGTAGACAGAGCTGTTAATTTAAAAAGTCGAAATTTTTTTTCCGGGTTCAATAACCATAATACGATCATTGTTAACAACCACCGGTCCTTTTCAGGACCCTACTGTTGTCAAAACGTTACTATAAATCTGTGATAATTGTATATTTATCATTTATGGTTGTTATAAGCTAGTGATGGAAATAACATGAACGACACTCGATGCTATTATTGTATAATTTTTCAGAAATAGGATAGTCTTATACTATAGCCTATTTCACATCGAGCAAGTGTAATTAATACCCCTTTTTAGTATTGTAAACAATCACTTACTAGGTTATTAATACACTGCGGTTTAATTACCCCCAAGTTATTGTCTAAGGGGGGCAGTGTAGGGGTATGGTATTTTACACTTTAACGTTCATGCACCCGTGAGACTCAGACCTAGGTCCTTCGGGTGTGGTGGGGGAATCCGGATGGCAGGTGGCAGCACCTGCCTCTGGGTTCGTATCCACTACACCAGGGGGCCTACCACTCGTCCGCCACACGTCACGTGGCCGGTCTGAGTTTCGCGGGCTTTTCCCCTATATAAGGCTGGTCCTAGCCCTAGGTTCCTCAGTAGTGGTTTACCCACTGCTCAACCAGGTTGTTACCCGAAAGGGTAACCGAATGCACTAGCAGCATGTAGTCCTCTGAGGCTGTGATCGTATGTAACGCAAGCTCTGAAATAAAAGCTCGGTTGCCTACCCGGAAACTTTTCTCTCTCTTCGTTATGATTTAATCTAACTTAACGAGACGAACCACTACAGTGTTGATCTGCAGGCCTGAAATTTCTCTCTACGGGGTGCATGGTAACCAAAATTATGATTTTTTAGGATCAGAATGACCTGAATTTTACCTTCTCATCTGTTTCCATCTAGTTCTATCAACCTCAGTGCTCTATTGGAGGCCTTTTCATGCATCGCGTAAAAACATCATTTTTCTCTCCCCGACCTATACAGCCAATGAATGTCTACTGACACTTAATAAAATGTCCTTGTATTCACCATATCTGGTTTATTTTTTCTTCCTTACATAGGGGGACTTGAATTATGTGTAAATAGGACATTTTATGCCATTGCATATGGAGTAAAGATGCATTTTGTTGAATATTTTCCTTTATAACATTATATTTCCGAGGATTTTTCATACATTTTACCCAAAATTTTGTATTTTTTATAGCACCTAGAGAGAAAAACACACTCAGTGCCTCACATGGTGTCCTTTAGGAAACAGCATGTCAAATCTCTCAGCCCTGTGTCCATTTTTTCTTTGGGAAAAGACCATAACTGCTTGTCATTATACGAAGTTGATAAAATTTGCGGAGAGCGCACAGACTGATAACCACTCTGGGAATAGATTCTCATTGCATTTTGAGGATCCAGATGGGCATAAAATTTAGGGAATCTGGATGAGACATTACTGGGGCTGTGAATCAAAGTTTTTCAAGCTATTTGATTGACCACCAAGATGTCAACCCAGGCCTTAAGTTGCAGTACACCAATTGACGGGAGGTGGCAGCAGGAGACACTTTTCAGCTCCACACTGAAGGGTGTTGTACAAAGATTATTGGTCTAAAATCTGACAGTGGGTAGACAAACCAGGCATCAAATTAATCCTTAGGGTGTATATTAATCGATTTGAGTGTTATTCAGGCTGATATTTGATGGTAAGTTGAGGGGGTGCACTCTTTTTAATTAGAGAATTTATTGAAATCATTCACTGCAAAACCCCAAAATTTAGGTATGTCCGCACTCTACGGCCGATAGCGGACAGGTTATTTACATTGTACCATATCTCATGGTCCTAAATTAATGGGAAAATGTGTGCCTACAAGAAAATAATAGTGGCTAAGCCCAGAAATGTGCATGAATATTTTATTTTTGCCAATATGCTATATAGGCCAAGAGTGGAAAAATAATTTTCGCAAATTTATTAGCGTTGATCCGCAGGCCTGAAATTTCTCTCTACGGGGTGCATGGTAACCAAAATTATGATTTTTTAGGATCAGAATGACCTGAATTTTACCTTCTCAGCTGTTTCCATCTAGTTCTATCAACCTCAGTGCTCTATGGGAGGCCTTTTCATGCATCGCGTAAAAACATCATTTTTCTCTCCCCGACCTATACAGCCAATGAATGTCTACTGACACTTAATAAAATGTCCTTGTATTCACCATATCTGGTTTATTTTTTCTTCCTTACATAGGGGGACTTGAATTATGTGTAAATAGGACATTTTATGCCATTGCATATGGAGTAAAGATGCATTTTGTTGAATATTTTCCTTTATAACATTATATTTCCGAGGATTTTTCATACATTTTACCCAAAATTTTGTATTTTTTATAGCACCTAGAGAGAAAAACACACTCAGTGCCTCACATGGTGTCCTTTAGGAAACAGCATGTCAAATCTCTCAGCCCTGTGTCCATTTTTTCTTTGGGAAAAGACCATAACTGCTTGTCATTATGAGAAGTTGATAAAATTTGCGGAGAGCGCACAGACTGATAACCACTCTGGGAATCGATTCTCATTGCATTTTGAGGATCCAGATGGGCATAAAATTTAGGGAATCTGGATGAGACATTACTGGGGCTGTGAATCAAAGCTTTTCAAGCTATTTGATTGACCACCAAGATGTCAACCCAGGCCTTAAGTTGCAGTACACCAATTGACGGGAGGTGGCAGCAGGAGACACTTTTCAGCTCCACACTGAAGGGTGTTGTACAAAGATTATTGGTCTAAAATCTGACAGTGGGTAGGCAAACCAGGCATCAAATTAATCCTTAGGATGTATATTAATTGATTTGAGTGTTATTCAGGCTGATATTTGATGGTAAGTTGAGGGGGTGCACTCTTTTTAATTAGAGAATTTATTGAAATCATTCACTGCAAAACCCCAAAATTTAGGTATGTCCGCACTCTACGGCCGATAGCGGACAGGTTATTTACATTGTACCACATCTCATGGTCCTAAATTAATGGGAAAATGTGTGCCTACAAGAAAATAATAGTGGCTAAGCCCAGAAATGTGCATGAATATTTTATTTTTGCCAATATGCTATGTAGGCCAAGAGTGGAAAAATAATATTCACAAATTTATTAGCGTTGATCCGCATGCCTGAAATTTCTCTCCAGGGGGTGCATGGTAACCAAAATTATGATTTTTAGGATCAGAATGACCTGAATTTTACCTTCTCAGCTGTTTCCATCTAGTTCTATCAACCTCAGTGCTCTATGGGAGGCCTTTTCATGCATAGCGTAAAAACATCATTTTTCTCTCCCCGACCTATACAGCCAATGAATGTCCACTGACACTTAATAAAATGTCCTTGTATTCACCATATCTGGTTTATTTTTTCTTCCTTACATAGGGGGACTTGAATTATGTGTAAATAGGACATTTTATGCCATTGCATATGGAGTAAAGATGCATTTTGTTGAATATTTTCCTTTATAACATTATATTTCCGAGGATTTTTCATACATTTTACCCAAAATTTTGTATTTTTTATAGAACCTAGAGAGAAAAACACACTCAGTGCCTCACATGGTGTCCTTTAGCAAACAGCATGTCAAATCTCTCAGCCCTGTGTCCATTTTTTCTTAGGGAAAAGACCATAACTGCTTGTCATTATGAGAAATCGATAAAATTTGCGGAGAGCGCTCAGACTGATAACCACTCTGGGAATCGATTCTCAATGCATTTTGAGGATCCAGATGGGCATAAAATTAAGGGAATCTGGATGAGACATTACTGGGGCTGTGAATGAAAGCTTTTCAAGATATTTGATTGACCACCAAGATGTCAACCCAGGCCTTAAGTTGCAGTACACCAATTGACGGAGGTGGCAGCAGGAGACACTTTTTAGCTCCACACTGAAGGGTGTTCTACAAAGATTATTGGTCTAAAATCTGACAGTGGGTAGGCAAACCAGGCATCAAATTAATCCTTAGGGTGTATATTATTCGATTTGAGTGTTATTCAGGCTGATATTTGATGGTAAGTTGAGGGGGTGCACTCTATTTTATTAGAGAATTTATTGAAATCATTCACTGCAAAACCCCAAAATTTGGGTATGTCTGCACTCTACGGCCGATAGCCGAAAGGTTATTTACATTGTACCACATCTCATGGCCCTAAATTAATGGGAAAATGTGTGCCTACAAGAAAATAATAGTGGCTAAGCCCAGAAATGTGCATGAATATTTTATTTTTGCCAATATGCTATGTAGGCCAAGAGTGGAAAAATAATTCTCACAAATTTATTAGCGTTGATCCGCATGCCTGAAATTTCTCTCCAGGGGGTGCATGGTAACCAGAATTATGATTTTTAGGATCAGAATGACCTGAATTTTACCTTCTCAGCTGTTTCCATCTAGTTCTATCAACCTCAGTGCTCTATGGGAGGCCTTTTCATGCATCGCGTAAAAACATCATTTTTCTCTCCCCGACCTATACAGCCAATGAATGTCTACTGACACTTAATAAAATGTCCTTGTATTCACCATATCTGGTTTATTTTTTCTTCCTTACATAGGGGGACTTGAATTATGTGTAAATAGGACATTTTATGCCATTGCATATGGAGTAAAGATGCATTTTGTTGAATATTTTCCTTTATAACATTATATTTCCGAGGATTTTTCATACATTTTACCCAAAATTTTGTATTTTTTATAGAACCTAGAGAGAAAAACACACTCAGTCCCTCACATGGTGTGCTTTAGCAAACAGCATGTCAAATCTCTCAGCCCTGTGTCCATTTTTTCTTAGGCAAAAGACCATAACTGCTTGTCATTATGAGAAATCGATAAAATTTGCGGAGAGCGCTCAGACTGATAACCACTCTGGGAATCGATTCTCAATGCATTTTGAGGATCCAGATGGGCATAAAATTAAGGGAATCTGGATGAGACATTACTGGGGCTGTGAATGAAAGCTTTTCAAGATATGTGACATGTACTGGGAAAGGGGGTCTTATTGCCCCCTGCACTAAGACCCCTTTTCGCAGATCGTGTCACATATTTGATTGACCACCAAGATGTCAACCCAGGCCTTAAGTTGCAGTACACCAATTGACGGAGGTGGCAGCAGGAGACACTTTTTAGCTCCACACTGAAGGGTGTTGTACAAAGATTATTGGTCTAAAATCTGACAGTGGGTAGGCAAACCAGGCATCAAATTAATCCTTAGCGTGTATATTAATCCATTTGAGTGTTATTCAGGCTGATATTTGATGGTAAGTTGAGGGGGTGCACTCTATTTTATTAGAGAATTTATCGAAATCATTCACTGCAAAACCCAAAATTTGGGTATGTCTGCACTCTACGGCCGATAGCGGAAAGGTTATTTACATTGTACCACATCTCATGGCCCTAAATTAATGGGAAAATGTGTGCCTACAAGAAAATAATAGTGGCTAAGCCCAGAAATGTGCATGAATATTTTATTTTTGCCAATATGCTATATAGGCCAAGAGTGGAAAAATAATTCTCGCAAATTTATTAGCGTTGATCCGCATGCCTGAAATTTCTCTCCAGGGGGTGCATGGTAACCAAAATTATGATTTTTAGGATCAGAATGACCTGAATTTTACCTTCTCAGCTGTTTCCATCTAGTTCTATCAACCTCAGTGCTCTATGGGAGGCCTTTTCATGCATCGCGTAAAAACATCATTTTTCTCTCCCCGACCTATACAGCCAATGAATGTCTACTGACACTTAATAAAATGTCCTTGTATTCACCATATCTGGTTTATTTTTTCTTCCTTACATAGGGGGACTTGAATTATGTGTAAATAGGACATTTTATGCCATTGCATATGGAGTAAAGATGCATTTTGTTGAATATTTTCCTTTATAACATTATATTTCCGAGGATTTTTCATACATTTTACCCAAAATTTTGTATTTTTTATAGAACCTAGAGAGAAAAACACACTCAGTGCCTCACATGGTGTCCTTTAGCAAACAGCATGTCAAATCTCTCAGCCCTGTGTCCATTTTTTCTTTGGGAAAAGACCATAACTGCTTGTCATTATGAGAAATCGATAAAATTTGCGGAGAGCGCTCAGACTGATAACCACTCTGGGAATCGATTCTCAATGCATTTTGAGGATCCAGATGGGCATAAAATTAAGGGAATCTGGATGAGACATTACTGGGGCTGTGAATGAAAGCTTTTCAAGATATTTGATTGACCACCAAGATGTCAACCCAGGCCTTAAGTTGCAGTACACCAATTGACGGAGGTGGCAGCAGGAGACACTTTTTAGCTCCACACTGAAGGGTGTTGTACAAAGATTATTGGTCTAAAATCTGACAGTGGGTAGGCAAACCAGGCATCAAATTAATCCTTAGGGTGTATATTAATCGATTTGAGTGTTATTCAGGCTGATATTTGATGGTAAGTTGAGGGGGTGCACTCTATTTTATTAGAGAATTTATTGAAATCATTCACTGCAAAACCCCAAAATTCGGGTATGTCTGCACTCTACGGCCGATAGCGGAAAGGTTATTTACATGAGTTGAGTTGAGTTTGTAAATTTTTATTTTGGCAACAATTGACACAAGATCCTTTACATTAATAGCCAAAAAACAATCAAAAAATGTCGATGATGTCAATGGGGTATTCAAGGTTCATTTATTATTATATGAAATATTTTAAGCCGAATGATCAAGCTCGCCTATAAGGCTCCCTTTACCAAACCTTTGGATCTGACAGAGCCAGGTATCTCTACCCAGCTCTGCCTCTCCTGGCCAGTGACCTCAGATTCACCTCCGGATCCTTGCCAGGGGTCATGACCTCGACCCCCACTAACCCTAGGTACAGGGTGGGAGTGTGCTCACACCCACCTCCATTCCTAGCCAATCAGGGATCGAGCTGCTCCTCCAACAGGTGGCCAGCTCGCCCCACCTTTAGGCAAGCCCCCTCCCCCCTCCAGGGTGAGATGATGCAAGGCACGCCGGGTCTTGCCAATCCCTAAGCATGACGTCATGCTTCTCCCAAGACTGACGTCATGCCTACCCCGAGCTGCTCCTATATATATGAATACAGGACTAGCTTGGGATACTCTTATTCTTTACCTTCCTCTCTCCATACCTAGTCTCTATGACACACAGTGCCTCGGTATAGAGCTAGCTTGATCAGGTGGGCAGCATACACATTGTACATCACCATGCCAACATGTACCTGCCTAGCACTACAATAAAGTGGATTCATCAACTGTATTCTCTGGACTCCTGAGTTGCTCATGTTCATGACTTGTAACGGTCCGTCGACAATGGTGGAGAAACCCTCAGAAGATTCCATTGTTATCACCTCTCATGAGCCATGAATAAAAGTGAGACAACACCCAAAGAGCCAACTCCTGAACGTGCCATTACAACCCCGGGACGAGACACGACCCAAAACCAGCTAGCAGCAGCAGCAGCAGAAGCAGCACCAAATCAGGAACCCACCCAGAGAGACTCATCACCTGATGCACTGACTCTAGACCCAATATTGCCAGCATCTCTACAAAAATCAACACCTGTGAGTAAAACAAAAACCACCTTTTCACCTACTCATATTGGAGACAATACTGGAGGACAGACCAGCACACCAGTGGCATCGACCGCCCCAGAGTTAAATCTAACATTACCTGGCCTGTCTGCCTCTGACTCTCCATCTTTAAGACTTGCTGGAATACCAGGCAATACTACCACTTCACCTGTGTGCCACACACAGAGTCACCTAGAACTTGACTCCCACCTGGAAGCCAGGTCACCCCACCTACAAGCTGCTTTGGAAAGCATTCCCACTCACCCTGAGCAGCACAATACCGGTACTGGCCCATCTTCAACAAACTCCATAAACACCAGTCCTACTGACTTGACTTGGGACAACTATATAGTCCAAGAGCCAAATACACCTACACAGCTTGACGCTGATTATTGGGGAGACAGAATAAGGTCAGCTTTCGCCAGGTGGAGACTAGCACCAAGTCACACTGTAGGACGAGCTGTAGAGGTAAACCCCTGCAGTTTTCGGAGCAACCAATCTGAGGAATCCCCCTCAGCTTTCGCAGCCAGAATCAACAATCTGCTATATGAAGATTGGCCCAGCTCAAGACCACCCACTGACTGTTTTAGCACATACTACAATCCTTCTAACCCAGAAGGCGTTGCCACTTCTGATAACCTATCATCTGGCGCTAGCAGCAGGAATACATCATACTTTTCCCTGCCCCTACACACCCCTAGCCCCAGGAGAAGAGCCAGGTCCTGCTCACCCAGACCTAGAGACAGACCTCCATATTACAGACTTAATAGGAGCATAGATAACGCCATCAGGGGGAACATCAGAGCTACATCTGGTGTGTTCAATACAATGCTGCAAGCACCCAACAACACACTAACCAGCTCCAGCACATCAGAGGAAGATCCAGAGATAACCTTCCCACATCTCAACAGACATAAAAACACCAGAAATATGTCCTCTGCACAACCCCCACCAAATGACACCCAAGCTGCGACCAGAGATATCATAAGAGAGTGCACTGCAGCCGTCAGTGATACACTATCTAATGCACTAGCCGGTCACATCAGCCTTATCTCCACTGAAATCAGAAGGATTGGAGACAGCAATGCAGAACATCTCTCCAAGGTGAATGACAGACTGGATACAATGGATACTTGGAAGTCAAATATAGAGCGCGGCATGACAGCTGTCCACAGATCTGCAGTAGAAAGGAGTGAAGCTACCCTACGGCAGACTGAAGCCATGACTGTGGAAATCTCTGACAGGATAGCCAGAAATCTTGACGACATGAAGTCAGACATCTTCACAATACTTGACCGGCAACAAACAGCGCCTCCTCCACCAACAAGCCTATCCAACCCAGCAAATCCCCCTCAACGCCAACAACAACATGGTCTCCAACAGGGATTGAACAGAACAACTGGTAGTTCAAACCCAACAGCCCTCACACCAGGAAACACCTTAATACCACCCTGCACCTTTCAAAACAACACAGTTCGAGGTGCTACAGGTGCCACGCCCATTTCTCATCATCAGGGCCAAGACAGAATGGGTAGTGTCCCTTTCTCACACCAGATGGCAGCAGGCGCGCCGCCTCAGAGACCACCAGCCGCTGAAACAAACCTGAGCTCGGTCTACAGGGGTGTATACTACACACCTCAAGGGCAAAACCCCAGCCATCAGCCCATCCCTATGCAGACCCTGCACTCACACACTCCAACAATAATGAGTGCTACAAGCCAACAACCAACACAACACTCAACCCCATACCCACAGGCACCTGCACACATCACTGGAAACATGGGCAACATGAGTTTAAATCATGACAAACTCACCTCAGTTCAAATGAGCTCCTTTAACAAACCGGAGCCTTTTGACAAACCATCTCCATACAGATCTGCCTCCAAATTCATAGCAGAGTTTAAATTCTGGATCAGGAATGTCCACGCCACTAGGCCAGACCTACATGCATCATGCATGTATACCTTCCTCAAAGGCAGAGCTGCTCAATGGTTCTACGCCAACATATTTGATAAGCCCATCATCTATGATGCTGAAGCTGTTTACACAGCTTTCCTGAAGCGTTTTGGCCAGCTTGACCCTGCAACTATCATTAAAGGGTACAGAACCAGAAAACAGCAACCAAAAGAGTCAGTGGAGGACTACATCTCAGACATGACTCTACTACTGGCCAACAGTAACCTAGATGAGTCTGTTCAGGTAGACTAAGGTAGACTACCTGCTCAATGGCCTCAGACCAGAAATTAAAAATGTGGTTCTGTCTGACACTCCTGAGAAAATAGCTGATGTTGAACGTTTGGCACTCAAGCAGGAGCTGAACATAGAAGCAAATAGCATTGCCCAGGCCTCCAGCCACTCAGCAGACCTCTGCGCCATGGGCCACAACAACAGCTACAATAATAACAAGAACAACAACACGAAAAATAGCTATCAGAGATCCAGAAAAGACAACTACCAAAATAACAACCAAAAGAAGGAAGACAGACTCCCCAGTGGCAGCTATAACAAGCAATATGAAGCCAAGTACAGAAGTGGTTTTAACAATCAATCTGACCCCAACAATAGGAGGACCAGATTTAGAACCCCTTCTGGCGACAGGTCTGAGTCTTACAACAGAAACAACCAGCCCTACAGCAACAGGGGCACCTCTCCAAGTAACTACAGGAGATCTCAGTCCAGTGACAGCAACAGGAATGTATTTTTCATCCCTGTAGCCACCACCCCCACTGACAACAATCAGGTATCCTTCAAGAAACTCATGGTCCCCTCTGACTTCACCATCACTGACGACATATCTCAGGCCAAAAGGAAGCCCAGAGACAGAACCCCTGGCAGATACCCAAAAAGGGACTCAAACAAATACACCTCTGAGTCAGAAAGTGAAGCCAACCTCAATAATATGGACAGCAACCCAGAAGAGGATGACCATGAAGAGGATGACCACGATACAAACGACAATGAATAGGTTTCAGGGGAAGGCTACCTTGCACCTAGCAACCCAGCCCCCACCTCAGTGAAAAAGAAACCTGGAACGCCACCCACAAGCCATCAACTTACTGGTGTTCACAGTGATGCAGAAATCAATTCACTACGGCCCCCTACCAGCAACAACAAAAGAAAATACCACCCAAAATTGGATTACAGCTCATCTTCAGACAGTGAGGACTGCTGTGAGGACGACAGCAGGAGGGTGTCCAGACTGCGACTCAGGATCAGAACAGATAAGTATGGGCAGCAAGGTAAGGTCTCTTACATTAATACTGATTTGACTAAGGGATCTGTGTTTGTCGACATAAATGACCATCTATACAGAGCATTGATAGACTCAGGTGCCTCCCTATCTTTTATCAGCCAGAAAATGGCAGATAGAGTGTCAAACAGCCCCAACTTACTCCATGGTAAAAGATCCAGACTTGTTGTACTCCTAGCAGACAAATCCTCAGTACAGGTAAACAACTCAATAACACTAAAATTCTTGATTCAGGGAGCAGAATTCTCTTGTAAATTCCATATCGTCCCCAAACTGAACCACCCACTCATCCTTGGCGTAAATTTTATGACCAAATACAAGGCCAGGCTCAGTTTTGGACCAAAACCCCCCATAGGGTACCCAATCAGACCTACTGAAGACTCAATCATCCCACCAAATTCCGAAGCAACTTTAAATGCCTTTGTAGCTGGGCCACAGGAAATTATTAACTCAACAGGCATCACTGAAAACATTGGTCTCAGATTACCAATACTGATCAAACATGCCTTGGTTAAACCCAAGACAGAATCAAAATTAATACCGGTAACTATGGCAAATCCAAATGATTTTCCCGTACCATTGAAAAGACATACCACCCTAGGTACCTTTAAGCTTTTCAACATTGAAAAAGCTGTGCCCATAGGTTCCCTTGACAACCAGCAACCTTCAAAAAAGGACAGCAGACCTGCCAAAGATCTTTTCCCAATTAATTGTGGGGATGATCCATTGCAACAGCTCCCTAAAAGCAACGAGCCAGTCAAAACCTTCCCACCACCTAAAAACATCCATGACCTTAGGTGTTTTAATGGTATGGCACAATTCTACAAAAGATTCATTAAGGGTTTTGCCCACATAATGAAGCCCCTCTATGATGCCACCAAGAGTGCTTTTGTATGGACCGCAGACTGTCAAAGAGCCTTTGAGAAAATCAAGGCCTCAATCTGCACTGAAGCCATCCTCAAATTCCCTGATTACAGGAAGCCCTTTGTGATCTTCACTGACTCAAGTAACTACAGCCTAGGAGCCGTGATCACTCAGGTTGATGAACATGGTTTCTACAGGCCAATAGAATTTGCAGGAAGAGGTTTGACCCCTCAAGAAACCAGATATGGTATAACAGATAAGGAACTCCTAGGCATTGTCTATGCAGTAAAGAAATTCCACCACTATGTGGATGGAACCCACTTCAAAGTATACTCAGACCATACAGCCCTAGTCTCTCTTTTTAATAAAAAAGAGAACATCACAAATGGCAGATTGGCTAGATGGGGGGATACAGTCATGTCATATGATTTTGAAGTAAAATACCTGCAGGGCAGAGCCAATATTGTGGCTGATTTTCTCTCCAGGAGAAAATACCCACCAGGCTCTGATGATCCAGTGCCAATAAGATCAAAGGGACAGATCATCCTCCCCCCTAAGAAAGTGACCTTCTCTGATATCACCATGACCAAGGTTTTCAATTCAAATGCGCCAGTACCAAATAATCCTGTTTTAATGGGACCTCCCAGATCAATATTAAAGGGAGGAAGGATTTGGGGAAGTACAGGAAAATTACCAAGAGGAGTGGTTGCAAAGAAAAATAGCTCTGAAAGAATATATTCTGAAACACCCAAGGGATATTCAGAGCTGTGCGTCTTGACCAGGGCCCGATCCCGGAACACACAGGACATACCCCCGACCATCAACCAATCGGAACCCAGCACCAAGCACACCAAGCCGACCCGACCTAAGGAGGTCAAAATTACCACAACTAGGTCAAGGGGTCGACCCAGTGCGTCCAGGTCACCCAGGGTTTCAGTGAAGGCCACCAATGCTAGAAGGGTCAAGTTATCCCAGAAGGTATTACCTATAGCTGAGAGCGCCATCACCAAAATTTGCAAACATCACTCCCTCACCCCGTCAAGGGAAGCATTAATTGAGGCTCAACAAAAAGACCTTTTTGCCTCATCCATGCTAAATTACATTGAAAAAGGTCAATTGCCACATGACTCTGGTTTAATAAATCAGATTTTAAGAAACCATGATCAGTTCATCATTCTTGACGAGGTACTTTTCAGGGTCACAGATACTGTAATGGGCCACTCATTGGATCCCACATTACAAATCGTGATCCCAGAAATCTGGGCAGAGTCCCTCATTGAATCCACCCACTGCTCACCTCTAGGTGGCCACCTGGGTTCAGTGAAGACCTTTGCAGCCATAAGGTCACGTTACTACTGGCGCTCAATGTTCAAACAGGTGTTTGATTTTTGTGGCACATGTCATGCATGCCTCACAACCAAAAAGAAGCCCAAAAATCTCAAAACACCTATGACCCTTCGTGAACCGGTACTGACTGCCTATTCCCATTTAACTATGGACACTATAGGCCCTTTCTCCAAGGCTGTAGATGGCTCACACTACATACATGTAGTGACG
This sequence comes from Acholoe squamosa, assembly GCA_949317995.1. Classification (NCBI taxonomy): domain Eukaryota; kingdom Metazoa; phylum Annelida; class Polychaeta; order Phyllodocida; family Polynoidae; genus Acholoe; species Acholoe squamosa. Next base: position 5,678,553 of record OX439050.1, on the reverse strand, counting down.
GACCATGCCACCAGGCATGTCACTGCATGGTCAACTGAGGAAAACACAAGCGCCATTGTGGCACTTGGATTCTTCCAAAGAGTCATCTGCATCCACGGTACACTATCAGTACTTAACACTGATAATGCCAAACAATTCACCTCAAAATTCTTCGCACTTTTCTGCAAGAAATTTGGCATTAAACATGTCACAGGGTCGGCACATTGGAGCAGATCACAAGCTCTATGTGAGCGCCAACACCAGACTATTGAATCCTCCCTGAGAGCCTTTGTGTCAAAATCACAAAAACACTGGTCTACCTTCTTACAAGCTGTAATTTTCAGCATGAACAATACAGTCTCCAGCGCTCTAGGCTACTCACCAAACCTTTTGGTATTTGGCAAACAATCTCACTTGCCAACAGAAGCAGCCCTAGCACTAGGCACATCACTAAGTGATGTCAAACAAAGGGAAGGTATGGCCCTACATTTGCTCAACCTCAGGGATGATATTCAATTGAAGGCAGCAGAAAACATGATCAAAGTGCACAAAAAGATGAAGGCGAAACATGATGCCTCAGCAGAACTTAGCACATATACCACAGGTCAGCTCGTGTATTTACACATTCCCAACCTGTTGGTAAAACATACAAGCAAAAAGCTGCAGCCTACCTACTCTGGCCCATATATCATCGTAAAAATGACCTCATCAGTAACTGCAATTGTCAAAAGATTGCAGGATGGCAAAGTTTTCAAAAAAGCAGTACATGTGTCCAGATTGAGAACACCAACATCCAGAGCCAGCGCCAAAGCCATAGTCAAAAGACTACAGACTGGCCCGGCTTTATCTCTCTACGACCGAGATTTGAACTTAACACCTTCTACCAATACCCCCACTCCCCCATCAAAAAGAAAGAGAGGGAGACCAGCCAAAAAGGGTATTGTCAGCTTCTCACCACCTAAAAAGGCCAAAAAGCGCCATCAGCAAAAATAAATACACAAACTACACACTCTCACACACCAAAAGCACAGCACCCCCCCCCAAAAAAAAAACAACAAAAAAAACCACAACCAAATACACTGCAAGTCAAACATACCTCCATCCTATGCATCAGTGATCTGGATAACCACCACGTGCCTACACCTTGATCCCTGATCAAGTGCAGAATCCGCATCCAACACCGCCCCCCCCCCCTTAATTTACCAAACATATTACCCTCAGAACATATACATACCAACCACATTTCACCCAACGCCTCACACGCCACCTGTCCAACACTAAATACTGACCACCTCCCAGAAACCTCCCAATATCCAAACACCATTCCTTATTTCCTTTCTTTACTTTCTGTTTTCTATTTATCAATTTTTCCTTCTCAAAACACCAATACACCCTTTTTCCTCTCGTTGTACGTTGTTAAAATTACACAACACTCACATGAGTTTTGTAGATTTAGTTTTTCCGCGCCCATGGACGTTCTCAGCACACCCACATTTAATGGTTCGATACGCCACATATACTACCCAAGGCAGCAGCGCATTCTAGGGTATATGTATAAAATTTTTATTTTTTAAATATTCTTGCACCGGCTTGATGGCTTGTCAGGACTCCTGTTAAATTCGGTATTCTTGCCACCGACACGCCTACTGTAGGAGTCCCTGTCTCCCATGCTCCAACCATGTTTGCAACTCTGTTTTTCTCAGATCCAGTAATGCAGGTGGAATACCATATTGATTGGCTGTAATCAACCACAGCCCCAATTTCACGCCAAGCTTCCACAAAGCAGGCAACCCACCTGGTCAGAATTCAATCATAACCCTGACCTGCATCTACCAACCTTCTTGACCTAAAAATTCCAATTTTTAATCAATACATACCAGGCCTCGGCGCGGAGGCCACCAGAAATTTGCATACGGGGCAGGCCAGCCCCCACTGCATATATCCAATAAGATAAGGCCTAGCCTTTTAAGGGCAAGACACACCTACATGGGAGACCTGCAACTGAGGGTTAGCTTCCCTCACGACCAGGTTTATAAGCCTTGACCCACCCCAAATCTTATCCATTCTCAACAATACACCACATCCAACCACTTCCTGTTTTTCTGAGAGCAAGTGCCTGATTGAAGATAACCATGGCGAACAGGGCATGCAGCCAGCCCAGGTAGGCCTGTCTTAAGTGTCCATTTCAGTACATAGACCATCAGTCGTTCTTGTATTTGGTAATGACATATTTATTGTCATACTGCCCAGACTCCTCAATTCACCAATGGTAGTGTGAGCTCAGAGTATCTAGAAAAATTTGAATGATCATCACTCTTCACTGCCCAATATTTGTGCCTGCTGAATACTCCATCTCTTGTGAACCTAACATCTCAGTACACTCAACCAACTTATTACACAGGTAGACTTACCCCGCAAAATTTCATTCTTTCCAACCACAGATTGGACACCATTGATTGCTGGACCATACATGACCTATTGGGTCCTGTGGGATTATTGGATGCTGATAGAGAAATCCTTGAATTAAGATCTCTCATCTGCCGGTATAGGAACTTGGTCCTGGGAATATCTCCCTGTGACGTGGCTTTCTACTTGACAAACCCTGCTGTATTAAAGCAAATGGATTTAACCAATGATCGTGTTCAAGCTGTCATAAAAACAGTTCTTACTATGGTGTGCTCCGACACACCCACTAAACCTATCTGGGCGAGGTTTGACCAGCATGTGGCTAGTTACTTAGCCCTATTGAGCGCAAGGACGCTCCTGGCTTCAGAGAAGCCGCTAGCTAATCTGCCTAGACACTATACAAGTGTCGGCAGGAGTCTAGCAATCAAAAATTCGATAGATCTGGTTCTCCAACAAGCCATCTTTGAATGGTATTACTGGTCAGGCAGGTCCAGATATTTCCGGCTCCAAGTACCCGGCTTAGACTCACGCAGGGGTAAGCTACCAACACTCACATATCATATTTTTATAATTTTTCTTAACACTTTACTAACCAATATTACACAAAAGATACCACCCTACCCCACACCCCTTTTTCCCCAAACCTGTTTTCTCACCAATACCCCACACCTAACCACCCACACACAAACAAACACCCAGTGGTAAGACCCCCCCCCACACACACACACACACAAACCGCTACTCCCTCATGTCTTTTCAAAAAAAAACATTTTTCTAAGACCCTACATATTCTTTGAAATTTTTTTTTTTTTTTCTTCTTTAGGGCTGCAGTCCTGATGACTACCCTAGCAGCAATCCTAGCCACAACTGTCGGATTGATACACCAGGAATTTAACCAAAGGACCATCTTCAGACCAAATTTTGGAGTAATTTTCACAAAAATGGACCAACCCCTCCTCTCCAACTATATGGATTACCCACTAGTACTAAGCCTAAACCTGACCCTAGACCAGCCCCTCAGAAAACCAGACAATATCTCACCACTAGTGAAACCCAGCGCACCCCCATACATAACCCAAACAGCCACAAATTTGGATAACATGTTAGATAACCTTTTCTACAAATCACAAACCCTACTGAATGAACTAATCAAAATGGTAAGCCCGCCCAGCATGAGATATCCAAGAAATGCCCCAGGCCAGCCTATAGGAGATATCCTGAGAATCCTGGTAGGTTTGGGAACACAGCCTGAAATTGATATCCTAAATTCAGAAATGTCAGAATTGGATAAAAGATTCGCTACCAAAATGCATGTAGTTGAATTAGCCACACATTTCCTCTTAAATATGTCAGAATATAATTATCACACACTCACCGCTTTCTCAGAATTCCAAAATGACACAGATGATGCCTTATCACTGTTAGCAAACAAATTTCAAAATTTAGACTCAAACCTTTCTGACATTTTTCTGAATTTGGAATCACAAACCAAACAAGACACCTTTTACTCCATGCTATTTTCGGCCGCAAATTCACAAATAGAATCACTCATCGATCTCCATGATGACTTAAGCAACCTATTATCTGCTCTAAATTCACTCATGGAGGGCGAGCTACCCCTTACCCTCATTCCACACGACACATTAGAAATAGGACTGAATAACCTTTCAGACGCCCTCAGTAGCAACCACCCAGAAATAAATATTCTGAAATTACCGGTAGATTTCTACTACAAAAGGAAAGTTAGGGCCCAGTGGAATGATAATACCACTTTACTTATAACCATACCGGTACCCATAGGCCTAGGGGAAAATACCTATTCTATATATAGAACAGAGACCTTCCCCATCCCTTTCGATACCTCCGACCCCCATTCAATAGGATACACCCTCTTACAAAAACTACCCCCATTTATAGCATTACCATCAACCCACTCACACTACAACGAGCTACAACAAGCCGACATGGACCTGTGTACATATGATACCTTTATCAGTTGTGACCTGCCCCTACCCTTGTTATCTCCCCTACACCCCACATGCTCCCTGTCACTACTGTTAGACACACCAGATGCAGTACACCACACATGCAGCTTTTCTGCACACATGTCCGCCCCCATCCCACGCTTAGTTAAGTCTATATCACATTCAGACTACCTGTTAATCACCAATGAATCACCCTCACTTATGCTATGTCCCAATGAAGGCCAAATTGAGCTTAAAAACGCAGCCTCTTCAGTAATATCAGTACCATGCATGTGCTCAATTAGAAATGCTGGAATGATAATGATAAATTCAAACCTTTCATGCATGCATAACACTACACTACAGCCCCTTGTTAGGATACCCATCAACCTCCCTCTATGGCGCCATTTTGGCAACCCACCAGCCAATGTTTCAGGCGTCACCATGACAACCATTCCCCAGACCCTAGATCTACCAAATTTTGAATATTTAAAACACCTCCACAACCAAAGATTATTGCCTATACTTAAAGAAGTAATCGCCCTCAGGAAAGCCGCCCTAGGTTTGACCAAATCAAAACCCTTCTTGTCAGTGAACACATTAATGCATCTTGGCTACCATCTGGAGTATTCCCCCTGGTTACATCTTCTGTCCCCGCTACTGGCCATCTTGTGTTGTGCAATCACGTGCCACGGTCAACTGCGCGTGACGAGACTGGCGCAGCTAGTCACCATGCACATTGCGCTGAAGACACCAACCATGGCGGACGCGGCAAAATTCGACACCCTAAGAAGGCTAGTGCTGAACATCAGCAGCTTGTGGCCGCCTCAGGCAACAACTTCGCCACATCCAGAGAGCATGGAGGAATACCAGTCTCCATACCAGGCCGGCAGGTATGATACCATGTGGGCCTGGATCCTGGTTTTCCTGGCCTTATACCTGGCCCGCGCCTTGGCCAGGAGATGCTGGCGACACTGGCCCTACCTAACCAGGGTGGATGATATCACGGAGATGCCAAAATTCGTCCTCCAAATCCACTCAGAGGGTAGGACCTACGACTTCATCGTCGGCAGGATGATTTTCGGCAGAAACCTGTGGCCCTTTTCCATCATGGCACCCAAGGTGGCTAAGCCCCGACTGACCAGCCCCTTTGGCCGCCACCTGGAGGTAGAGTGGAAGGGGGAAGTGACCTTCATAATCGCCGGGAAGATTAAGCAGGTTAAGTTGGAGCGCTACCCCAGATGCCCTCTGTTCTGGAGGCTACAACTCCACAAGGCTCTAACATCCAGCCCCCATGTCTTGACCCTGGTGATTAAGGAAAAGGGACAGCCGGACTTCCAGCTCTCACCATCAGACACTGTCCCAATGCCCCAGCTGTCACCACCCACAAGATATAGATCCTCCTTATGCCCTAAAATGGAAGTCCCCTCTACATCTAGGAGTCTGGTAGAACTCACTAAGTTTACTAACCTAGAGCTACAACCGGGGTCAGACAAATATCTGTTTGACCCCACCACATCAGATGAAAGGCCCAAAAAGTCATCGCCCATCGGTAAGTTTATTTGTTTTTAATCTAGAAACCCACAACAAGCCACATGTGGGGATCATCAATTGGAAATCAGGCGGCAATTAAGCCACCTTGCACCCTGTTAAAATCATGTAAACAGACCCCAACCCCTTTCCATGAACGACCCACCGGATAGCCCCACCCTGGAGGAGATCACCTTTTATGTGGGGATAAGCCCATAAACAACTCAGCCCGGCTACTCCGAGCCCAATACTTTACACCATCTTCCCACGGCCCCCAACCCCACTTAAAAAAAAAACAAACCCAAACCCCATTTACCCCCCCCCCCAACCAAAATTCGTATAGGTCACCTTTTCAGTAAAGCACATGTGCACTGACTAAATCAAAACAAACCATGTCATCAGTATACCCGTAACCATAACAACGGGGAAACCACCCACTCTATTTATAGAACAGGTGTCCCCGCGCGTTGATAGTGGGCGCCCGGCGAATTCAGCCACGGCAACGTTCCCCGATCCAGGAGATCATAGCAGAAAGAAAGCTCGGGCCCAGGCAGCGGCAAAACAAATCGAGCTCACTATATCGACTCCCCTGAACCCCAGGAAGCCCAACATCCCAACTGCCTATATGTGTTTAATTTCAACTCTGGCTGAGAGGGCCTATTACATAATCTATGGTAGGTAAAATTTCAACTCACCATTCCAACATGGCCGAGTTTCGGTTCATGACGGAGACCACCGTCCCAACCCAGCGACTACCGGCCACCCCCACAATCATATAACTTTGGACCGTCCCGAGGCTATACCCAAATGTCAGTAGCGTTTGGAAGATACCATCACACTTATGTTGGGATGGCAGGTAGCCTTTACACATACGCCGCAAAGACGCTTACGTGGGGATCGCCCCCCCCCACCTAGCCTACCCTTTTGACCCCCCTCCCCCCCGCCCCACACTGAACCCCCAATCCCCGAAAGACGCCCAAAACACACCCATACACAGCCATCATCAACCACACTGAGCTAAAACAACATGATAACCACAGCTAAGCCAAAAATACACAATAGATCGGCCTACATTAATGTTCATCGGTATTGGCACCGGTTGCAGCGTCTGGCCCGACTACTTTCGCGCCATACGCGGCAGCCCGGCGCCATCTTGGTTTCGTTCCAAATACCGAAACTGACGGACTTCACGGCCGTCACCATGACTACAATTGGTCATGTGACACCCGCACGTGGCATCTCTACCACAACAACAACATTAGCACATGTTCAGACTTTAACTTGCTCAGATCAAACTTACCTCAATAACCGTTGACCGCCCCGCCAGGAGGGATGATCAGCCATTGGATCTGCGTGATGCTGAAATACAAATTAAAAGTCATATTAAACCAAAGCTCCACGCTTTGAATAAGCAAATTCTCAAAGATTCAAAATCGCTCGTGAAGTCAGAAAATACTTACAATCCACCCGACATGGTGATGGTCAGGTGTAAAACCGTCCCGTTGGGCATGACCAGGTCCACCTCGAACACCTCCATCCTGGTTATGTAACATTATGACATCACAGACGGACGAGCGCCCCTTTTATAGCAGCCCGGATCAAAATTTTGGCGACACAAGACAAATTTCTTTTCCTTTTTTTCCTTCCTTTCCTTTTTTTTCGACCCACCCCCCCCATTCCGGACCAAAAACAAATTTTACTTCAATCAACCCAAACACAATCCCTTTCAAGACAATCGAGACAGGTGAGAGTCGACCTGAGCAGGTCATACCTATATTTATTCCCCATAGCTTATCCGATTTCCTCGCCATTACGGTGCAGCACCAGCTCGCTACTACCACCTGGTGGAATTTAGATAAACTAACCATAGCGTCCCCGGATACAGGACCCGCGCTAAGCCAACTGAATCAATTGAGCTCTGCACTCAAAGTTTTGTACGTTGACAAAAATTATTTTGATATCACGTCCTTTGACCGTATTGACCGTGGTCTGCCTGCAACCCAAAACAAACAAACTATAGGTCGATGAACCAATTTCCTTTCCCTAGTTACAGCTACCGCCCCACAGCCATACAAATACCAATGCTACTGTATTTTTGTTTCATGGTCGACATACAGACAAATTAACCTTTTGGTCAAATTTCGGTATTTTTGTGGACCGCCTTGTGAACCATACAACGTTTTCAGCCTGTTTCTAACGTCAGACACCCTCTGTTTTTGTCTATATCTGCAGGATCACAAAAGAAGAAGGGCAACCAAGGCAAGCGCAGCCTGGGAACAGACTCGCCACCATCTACAGACCCAGGCCAAGTCCCTACAGCAGGTGGTGCCACAGCAGCTGGACCAACCGGACCAGCAGAAGAAATGGTAAACCCCACCAAGAAGTCTTCCCAGCCGGCCCAATAGACCCTAGGCCCCCGAGCAACACCACCAGCCACCCAATAAGCTGCACCGGCAGGTCCTATACGCAAATAGGACTTGCAACCAACAGGCCTGGGACTCCAATTCCCCCAGGCTATGCAGTTTGGAAGGACAGTTATTTCTCCCCCAAGCCTGTACACCCAACCAGGCCAGCCACCTTAAACCTGTGTACCTTATGTATGGACGGTCCAGGAACCTTTGCATGCCCCTGTGCTTATTATCAAAGCCAGGAACAAGCCACAGCACACAGTTCACCTTCCTTTACCACCTTTAGGCCCATCAACAGAAATTCAAAAAGACATTCATTCAAGCCTACACCACCACCAAGAAGCAACATGACATTAGACTCACCCCTTGATGACAGCAGCTCATCCTCCTCCTCCTCAACTTCCCCTGAAATTGGAGACATGGCTTTTATGGAAGTCTCATTCTCAAAATTTAGAATAGACTCCTTTGATGACGACTACAGCATGGAAGCCAAACAAAGGAGAAAATCGGCTGCTGGAAAACATTTCTGTAGATCCCCTATGGAACACTACAATTTACCACCAAGCAGCATTGGCACAAAATTAAGAAAATATAAATACTAGGACTATATACACATAAAATAAAAATCATGAACTTTATATCTCCTTGACCTGACATTGTAGGGACACAATTTTTCCCACCCCACCACCCATGGGACTCCCAGAGTCACCACATGTTTACAAATTTATATGCTGATTCATTCTCAAGAAAGTTGATATAAAGCGTTCAAATTTATTACTGTGAAAACTTTGAAACCTCATGTAAGTTTTTCTTTGATGCTAACCCACTCTGTGAGGATACTGAGTCAAATCAGAAACCTAGGTGCCACAGAGCCCCCCCCCCCAATAAGTTACCTTTTTTCTCTAAAAAGGACCATACCTGTTTTTCAAGCCCAAAACAGTTTGCATTTGTATTTATGGGTTTTAGTCTTAGCCAGCGTGTTACATTTTTCCTTTGTATTTATTGTATTGCAAGATTACTGCCAATCGTCTAAAAACGACAAGACAGTTTTCAGAGTTTACATGTTTTCTATTGAGTTTAATGATGAATATTTGTCAACTAGTCAAACTCAAGTACACTTGCAGCAAGCCTCGTTGAATGAAAACGCTGTGGCTGCCCTGATTACCCAAGGCAGCATACGGCACAGAATATGACTACTGCCCTAGTCAATATCCGACTATGTAGAGGATATATTTTTGAAGCATGTATTTTTATATGAAACTTGTTAACCATGTACACTTGATCTCATTTAGTAACCGGTATATGTGACAGAGTATCACTGCTGTTTTCTGCCCTGATTGCTCAAGGCAGGACATAGCAACCAGTATAACTGTTGCCGCAGAATTCTCGTAGTACTTCTCATCCATGTGTATTTTTCTTGATTTGCATGTATCTCTAAGATTTTTATAGCAATCAGTACATAGTAGAGACTGGAACCACAACCTCGTGGGCTCGACTATATTTTTGTATGTGTCTTTCCAACGAAACCTGCCTCACCATTGAGGATGTTATTGTTCTTAGAAGTAGACCTATACACACAGTTGATGATTCAAGTATGTAAGTTAAAACATTCATACCGGTATCAAGCCAAGTATACACAACGTTCACCAAGTTTTGAGTCACCTTATAAAGTTTGCCAAACCTTGAATGTTCCAATGACGATTATAAGAACTTGTCCTCTACCTTTTGCATTCGCGTAGAATCGAATAGGAATGTGGGGATATGTCAATGGGGTATTCAAGGTTCATTTATTATTATATGAAATATTTTAAGCCGAATGATCAAGCTCGCCTATAAGGCTCCCTTTACCAAACCTTTGGATCTGACAGAGCCAGGTATCTCTACCCAGCTCTGCCTCTCCTGGCCAGTGACCTCAGATTCACCTCCGGATCCTGGCCAGGGGTCATGACCTCGACCCCCACTAACCCTAGGTACAGGGTGGGAGTGTGCTCACACCCACCTCCATTCCTAGCCAATCAGGGATCGAGCTGCTCCTCCAACAGGTGGCCAGCTCGACCCACCTTTAGGCAAGCCCCCTCCCCCCTCCAGGGTGAGATGATGCAAGGCACGCCGGGTCTTGCCAATCCCTAAGCATGACGTCATGCTTCTCCCAAGACTGACGTCATGCCTACCCCGAGCTGCTCCTATATATATGAATACAGGACTAGCTTGGGATACTCTTATTCTTTACCTTCCTCTCTCCATACCTAGTCTCTATGACACACAGTGCCTCGGTATAGAGCTAGCTTGATCAGGTGGGCAGCATACACATTGTACATCACCATGCCAACATGTACCTGCCTAGCACTACAATAAAGTGGATTCATCAACTGTATTCTCTGGACTCCTGAGTTGCTCATGTTCATGACTTGTAACGGTCCGTCGACAATGAGTCAGATTCAACATCTCAATAACTTATACAAGCAATACAATAATAAATTCAAGAAAAATACAAAAATCATATTCATGGGCACTGCCATCAGCTATGTTACAACAAATGAGATTCAAATTTTGATAAACAATGCTTAAAATGGACACTGGCAAGAAGGGTAGATTTAGCAGTAATAATTCTTATTACTTCTAATCAACAGGTTTGTTGACTATACAACTTCACAACTTAAACAATCTATTTAGTTATGCGGGTACACTCGTACATGTTGGCTCAGGAATAAGAACATGGCTTGAGTTTTTTGGAAAATACACACAAGCACAGACATTGCAAGACAACAGATTGTCATGAGCTCTACATAGATACCACATGTAACCTACAATGAAACAAATTCATCCAATTCAATTGACATTATCAGTATTTCCTGCATCATCCATTACTCTTACACCCATGCTTCTTAGGAGATGTATTTTGGAGAGGCTGTTCTGCTGAGCAGAGGATAAAAGATCCCAGTCATGAGACAATCTAAACAGGGGACTTTTATAGTAAATGTCCATTTTAGGGCGACTGATTATAAACTTTTACTTACTGGCACCTCTCAACTCTCTAGCTGGTATTAATATCAACTCAGGATCTTTAGACAAACCATACATGAAGCAGAGATTATGTGCTTTCCGCCTACTTTCCAACTTGTCAATTTCACATTGCTCATGTAATAGATTTACATTAATATCTTGCGCTCGTCTAATTTTTTCCACTATACGGAGACCATCGTTTTGTAATACTTGCAATTTCTTATACACCCAATCTGGTGCACTGTGAACAAATAGTTCACTATATTCAAGTATAGGTAGGATCATTGCCTTATAAATACGGAGTGCAAGCCCTCTGTCTATGACTTTCCTGATATTCCTAAGTTGATTCAACCTTGAGTAAACCAAACCAATTGTTTTGTTAGCCTGTTGAACAAAAGTAAGATGTGTATCAAGAGTAATACCCAAATAATTAAAGGTATGAACAACGTGTAGTAACTTGGTATTGAGAAACAACTCACATCCCCTACGGTTTGGGATACTCCTTTGTGAATAGGACCACATGACTTTAGTCTTTTGAGCATTAATAGTTAGACGGTTCATTCGACACCATTCACCAATGGCATCAAGATCCTCCTGTAGGAGTAGCTGTACCATTTTGGGTTCCTTATGAGATACCACTAGAGCAAGGTCATCGGCATACAAGTAATAGCTGGCATGACTCAGGGAATTTACTATGTCATTAATATAAATATTAAACAAGAGAGGCCCCAGGACACTCCCCTGGGGTACACCACAGTCAATTCCTAAGTTTGTAGAGGTAATGTCATTGGCTAATGTCGCCTGAGTCCGTCCCTGAAGATATGATCTAAACCATGACATCATATCCAAACCACAGCCTAGTTTCTGTAATTTTTCCAGAAGGCGCCCATGATTTACAGTATCAAACGCCTTCTGAAGATCCAAAAACAAGATGGCCACCACATGTTGTCTATTTCTTATTTCATACAACTCTTGGACAAGATGGAATGTAGCATGCATAGTAGAACGACCTGGCATAAAACCAAACTGTCGGTTGCTTATAAAATTATCTCTTGTCACTATGTCAAACAATTCACCATGAACATATTTTTCCACCATCTTACCAACCATATTTATCACTGTAATCGGGCGCCAGTTACCTACTGTTGACAGATCACCTGTCTTAGGAAGAGGGTGAACTTTACCAATTTTCCAGGGTTTTGGGACCATACTTGCCTTTAAACTAGTATTTATCATGTGCATTAACAGTACAGGCTTATGACTTCCCAGCTAGCACAACTCGTGCAATTTACGTCATTCTTACGTAAAAACTCATGTTATTTACGTAAAAAAGACATCATTCGGATGAGTAGTGCTAGCAGGGTTAATACATCTTTTATTACATTGCTTCTAACATCCTTAATATTTGAGGATTTATTTGTCTTAATTTCAGCAGCTAAATAGGCAGCATTATAACGGGAACAATATCTGAAATTTGTACCGTTATTAACAAAATCTTCATCATTAAATGACTCAAATAAGTTTCCTATATCTACATCACCAGGTAAACCAACATATGCCTGCGCCAGCTTCATACCAACAGATGTATAATACTCATTGATATAGTCAGCTACCTTAATTGGCTCAACTAGAACACCATGCTCATTTTTCAGACAGATGCGTGTTTGGACGTCATCACCTTTCCAAACAGTATTTACTTTTTTCCAGAAATTCTTTGGATATCGCCGAAATTTTTCAATAGCAGACCCAATTTCATTTTTCCTAAGCATCGTTAGCATAGCATCAATTTGTTTCTTCAAGTCAAGCGCTTTGGCAAGATGTAAGTTGAGGAAACCATGTTTGACATACCTTGCCTTTTTCATGTGTTTCTTTTTTAGTCTCAACATATGTAAGGTTGTACCATCAAAACCCTTTTTATGATGTACATCAATTTTCCTTGTAACAATAGGGTGATGCAAATTCAGATAGGTGGTAACAGCATTCAAAAATATGTCATACACTACTTGGGGGTCATCATTGTCCCAGAAATTCTTCCAATAATATTCATCAATGTATTGCCTTATATCATCTTTACTATAATTCTTGTATGACCGTCCAGTTATGTATTTTTTCAGGTTATATATACGAGCTTGTTTTTTAACCACATATATACCAACATGATCACTTAAGATATCAGTAATTAAGCCAAACTCTTTTATGAACCTACAGTTTGTATAAACATGATCGATAGTAGTGTTACCTAATCTATGAAACCTAGTTGGGGGTGTCTGTAAATAGCTCAAATGATTACGACGTAAAAAAACTAGTCATATTCTTAAATTTGGTACTGTTATGTGCCCTAGAATTCACATTCAAGTCACCACATAGCCACAATTCCCCATCATCACAATCCAAGTGTTTCAATGCATTAGACAGTTGGGTATAACATTCCTTGGTACTTCCTTTAGGGGGTCAGGATGGTGTTTCAATAGTTTCCACGACAGGTTCAGCCAGCTACAACTGGAGATGGGTCAAATCTTTGCAGGTGATCTTAGGATTTTGGTCAGAGTGACTAAATAGCTGGCTACATTACTGGGTGATCGTACTGCCTGCTGGCTAAATAGCCACCACAGCAGTGACTCAATAAGGGATCCTGGTATGACAAACTTCCATGTGAATAATTAGTGGCTAGCCTTAGCTGCTGCCCACTGCACTCCTTTGTTCAAATGTACCCAATCTGGGCTCTTTACACTACTACCTATAACCCTGTAGCCAGCACCTTTAGCTCTGGGATGGCAGTTTTTTTTCCTAAAGAATAAAATATCTTTGGAAAGGTTTGGTGTTTCACCTAAGAATTGAGCATTACGTCCACACACTGGCCAACTATGTAGTTACTAGTATGCAGTGGTGTAGATAGAGCACTAGGCCTTACAAAGCTGTCATGCCTGTCATACCCAACCCTCACCCACCATGGCTTTCTAATAAAATTACAAAGGATATCACACCTAGCTGACACCTCAGCCCTACTATTAAGAAAGAATAACAGAGCATTTTCAATACAATTAGGTCATTAGATATAGATCTATCATATGTGATTTGAAAGGGAACTATCTAGAACAATTACACATCATTTGGGTTGGGTGGTCTCGGTTGTCTTCCTAAAACCACCTAAAACTGGCCCCACCAGGCCCCTATTCAAGGCCCGGTCCCTATTGATTTGACAGCCCTCCTACCCTGGCCCCTATTCAAGGGAGGCTGCTATTCAAGGCCCGGCTCCTATAGACATTATGGTAGTTACTGCAGCCCCATGCTCATTTGAACACAGGAGTGCATACTAGACCATGAAGGAGGTATGACTAGTCACTATGTAGCCAATAGTGGCCCCTACAACTGGGTGCTATGACTTCATAGTGGTGTGTATTGAGCCAGTAGTTGAATAAATAGCAGCTGCTATTTTGAGGCCTCTACTGGAGCTCACTATGTAGTCACTGGTATGGAGTCATTTCTTACACCTCCCACTACGATTTGAGGGTGTCCAGTCGTGGAAACTATTGAAACACGATCCTGTACACTGATACAACTATACGGTATTTTTGACCAGGGAACTTTGTTTCAACAGCTAAACATTCAATATGCTTGTTACTAATACATAGCTCTTCCATGTATCATTGTACCACATCTCATGGCCCTAAATTAATGGGAAAATGTGTGCCTACAAGAAAATAATAGTGGCTAAGCCCAGAAATGTGCATGAATATTTTATTTTTGCCAATATGCTATATAGGCCAAGAGTGGAAAAATAATTCTCGCAAATTTATTAGCGTTGATCCGCATGCCTGAAATTTCTCTCCAGGGGGTGCATGGTAACCAAAATTATGATTTTAAGGATCAGAATGACCTGAATTTTACCTTCTCAGCTGTTTCCATCTAGTTCTATCAACCTCAGTGCTCTATGGGAGGCCTTTTCATGCATCGCGTAAAAACATCATTTTTCTCTGCCCGACCTATACAGCCAATGAATGTCTACTGACACTTAATAAAATGTCCTTGTATTCACCATATCTGGTTTATTTTTTCTTCCTTACATAGGGGGACTTGAATTATGTGTAAATAGGACATTTTATGCCATTGCATATGGAGTAAAGATGCATTTTGTTGAATATTTTCCTTTATAACATTATATTTCCGAGGATTTTTCATACATTTTACCCAAAATTTTGTATTTTTTATAGAACCTAGAGAGAAAAACACACTCAGTCAAATCTCTCAGCCCTGTGTCCATTTTTTCTTTGGGAAAAGACCATAACTGCTTGTCGTTATGAGAAATCGATAAAATTTGTGGAGAGCGCTCAGACTGATAAACACTCTGGGAATCGATTCTCAATGCATTTTGAGGATCCAGATGGGCATAAAATTAAGGGAATCTGGATGAGACATTACTGGGGCTGTGAATGAAAGCTTTTCAAGATATGTGATTGACCACCAAGATGTCAACCCAGGCCTTAAGTTGCAGTACACCAATTGACGGAGGTAGCAGCAGGAGACACTTTTTAGCTCCACACTGAAGGGTGTTGTACAAAGATTATTGGTCTAAAATCTGACAGTGGGTAGGCAAACCAGGCATCAAATTAATCCTTAGGGTATATAATAATCAATTTGAGTGTTATTCAGACTGATATTTGATGGTAAGTTGAGGGGGTGCACTCGATTTTATTAGAGAATTTATTGAAATCATTCACTGCAAAACCCCAAAATTTGGGTATGTCTGCACTCTACGGCCGATAGCGGAAAGGTTATTTACATTGTACCACATCTCATGGCCCTAAATTAATGGGAAAATGTGTGCCTACAAGAAAATAATAGTGGCTAAGCCCAGAAATGTGCATGAATATTTTATTTTTGCCAATATGCTATATAGGCCAAGAGTGGAAAAATAATTCTCGCAAATTTATTAGCGTTGATCCGCATGCCTGAAATTTCTCTCCAGGGGGTGCATGGTAACCAAAATTATAATTTTTAGGATCAGAATGACCTGAATTTTACCTTCTCAGCTGTTTCCATCTAGTTCTATCAACCTCAGTGCTCTATGGGAGGCCTTTTCATGCATCGCCTAAAAACATCATTTTTCTCTGCCCGACCTATACAGCCAATGAATGTCTACTGACACTTAATAAAATGTCCTTGTATTCACCATATCTGGTTTATTTTTTCTTCCTTACATAGGGGGACTTGAATTATGTGTAAATAGGACATTTTATGCCATTGCATATGGAGTAAAGATGCATTTTGTTGAATATTTTCCTTTATAACATTATATTTCCGAGGATTTTTCATACATTTTACCCAAGATTTTGTATTTTTTATAGAACCTAGAGAGAAAAACACACTCAGTGCCTCACATGGTGTCCTTTAGCAAACAGCATGTCAAATCTCTCAGCCCTGTGTCCATTTTTTCTTTGGGAAAAGACCATAACTGCTTGTCATTATGAGAAATCGATAAAATTTGCGGAGAGCGCTCAGACTGATAACCACTCTGGGAATCGATTCTCAATGCATTTTGAGGATCCAGATGGGCATAAAATTAAGGGAATCTGGATGAGACATTACTGGGGCTGTGAATGAAAGCTTTTCAAGATATTTGATTGACCACCAAGATGTCAACCCAGGCCTTAAGTTGCAGTACACCAATTGACGGAGGTGGCAGCAGGAGACACTTTTTAGCTCCACACTGAAGGGTGTTCTACAAAGATTATTGGTCTAAAATCTGACAGTGGGTAGGCAAACCAGGCATCAAATTAATCCTTAGGGTGTATATTAATCGATTTGAGTGTTATTCAGGCTGATATTTGATGGTAAGTTGAGGGGGTGCACTCTATTTTATTAGAGAATTTATTGAAATCATTTACTGCAAAACCCCAAAATTTGGGTATGTCTGCAGTACACCAATTGACGGGGGTGGCAGCAGGAGACCCTTTTTAGCTCCACACTGAAGGGTGTTCTACAAAGATTATTGGTCTAAAATCTGACAGTGGGTAGGCAAACCAGGCATCGAATTAATCCTTAGGGTGTATATTAATCGATTTGAGTGTTATTCAGGCTGATATTTGATGGTAAGTTGAGGGGGTGCACTCTATTTTATTAGAGAATTTATTGAAATCATTCACTACAAAACCCCAAAATTCGGGTATGTCTGCACTCTACGGCCGATAGCGGAAAGGTTATTTACATTGTACCACATCTCATGGCCCTAAATTAATGGGAAAATGTGTACCTACAAGAAAATAATAGTGGCTAAGCCCAGAAATGTGCATGAATATTTTATTTTTGCATATATTCTATATAGGCCAAGAGTGGAAAAATAATTCTCGCAAATTTATTAGCGTTGATCCGCATGCCTGAAATTTCTCTCCAGGGGGTGCATGGTAACCAAAATTATAATTTTTAGGATCAGAATGACCTGAATTTTACCTTCTCAGCTGTTTCCATCTAGTTCTATCAACCTCAGTGCTCTATGGGAGGCCTTTTCATGCATCGCGTAAAAACATCATTTTTCTCTCCCTGACCTATACAGCCAATGAATGTCTACTGACACTTAATAAAATGTCCTTGTATTCACCATATCTGGTTTATTTTTTCTTCCTTACATAGGGGGACTTGAATTATGTGTAAATAGGACATTTTATGCCATTGCATATGGAGTAAAGATGCATTTTGTTGAATATTTTCCTTTATAACATTATATTTCCGAGGATTTTTCATACATTTTACCCAAAATTTTGTATTTTTTATAGAACCTAGAGAGAAAAACACACTCAGTGCCTCACATGGTGTCCTTTAGCAAACAGCATGTCAAATCTCTCAGCCCTGTGTCCATTTTTTCTTTGGGAAAAGACCATAACTGCTTGTCATTATGAGAAATCGATAAAATTTGCGGAGAGCGCTCAGACTGATAAACACTCTGGGAATCGATTCTCAATGCATTTTGAGGATCCAGATGGGCATAAAATTAAGGGAATCTGGATGAGACATTACTGGGGCTGTGAATGAAAGCTTTTCAAGATATTTGATTGACCACCAAGATGTCAACCCAGGCCTTAAGTTGCAGTACACCAATTGACGGAGGTGGCAGCAGGAGACACTTTTTAGCTCCACACTGTCTGCACTCTACGGCCGATAGCGGAAAGGTTATTTACATTGTACCACATCTCATGGCCCTAAATTAATGGGAAAATGTGTGCCTACAAGAAAATAATAGTGGCTAAGCCCAGAAATGTGCAAGAATATTTTTATTTTGCCAATATGCTATATAGGCCAAGAGTGGAAAAATAATTCTCGCAAATTTATTAGCGTTGATCCGCATGCCTGAAATTTCTCTCCAGGGGGTGCATGGTAACCAAAATTATGATTTTTAGGATTATGAATTTTACCTTCTCAGCTGTTTCCATCTAGTTCTATCAACCTCAGTGCTCTATGGGAGGCCTTTTCATGCATCGCTTAAAAACATCATTTTTCTCTCCCTAACCTATACAGCCAATGAATGTCTACTGACACTTAATAAAATGTCCTTGTATTCACAATATCTGGTTTATTTTTTCTTCCTTACATAGGGGGACTTGAATTATGTGTAAATAGGACATTTTATGCCATTGCATATGGAGTAAAGATGCATTTTGTTGAATATTTTCCTTTATAACATTATATTTCCGAGGAGTTTTCATACATTTTACCCAAGATTTTGTATTTTTTATAGAACCTAGAGAGAAAAACACACTCAGTGTCTCACATGATGTCCTTTAGCAAACAGCATATCAAATCTCTCAGCCCTGTGTCCATTTTTTCTTTGGGAAAAGACCATAACTGCTTGTCATAATGAGAAATTGATAAAATTTGCAGAGAGCGCTCAGACTGATAACCACTCTGGGAATTGATTCTCAATGCATTTTGAGGATCCAGATGGGCATAAAATTAAGGGAATCTGGATGAGACATTACTGGGGCTGTAAATGAAAGCTTTTCAAGATATTTGATTGACCACCAAGATGTCAACCCAGGCCTTAAGTTGCAGTACACCAATTGACGGAGGTGGCAGCAGGAGACACTTTTTAGCTCCACACTGAAGGGTGTTGTACAAAGATTATTGGTCTAAAATCTGACAGTGGGTAGGCAAACCAGGCATCAAATTAATCCTGAGGGTGTATATTAATCGATTTGAGTGTTATTCAGGCTGATATTTGATGGTAAGTTGAGGGGGTGCACTCTATTTTATTAGAGAATTTATTGAAATCATTCACTGCAAAACCCCAAAATTTGGGTATGTCTGCACTCTACGGCCGATAGCGGAAAGGTTATTTACATTGTACCACATCTCATGGCCCTAAATTAATGGGAAATTGTGTGCCTACAATAAAATAATAGTGGCTATGCCCAGAAATGTGCATGAATATTTTATTTTTGCCAATATGCTATATAGGCCAAGAGTGGAAAATTAATTCTCGCAAATTTATTAGCGTTGATCCGCATGCCTGAAATTTCTCTCCAGGGGGTGCATGGTAACCAAAATTATGATTTTTAGGATCAGAATGACCTGAATTTTACCTTCTCAGCTGTTTCCATCTAGTTCTATCAACCTCAGTGCTCTATGGGAGGCCTTTTCATGCATCGCTTAAAAACATCATTTTTCTCTCCCGACCTATACAGCCAATGAATGTCTACTGACACTTAATAAAATGTCCTTGTATTCACAATATCTGGTTTATTTTTTCTTCCTTACATAGGGGGACTTGAATTATGTGTAAATAGGACATTTTATGCCATTGCATATGGAGTAAAGATGCATTTTGTTGAATATTTTCCTTTATAACATTATATTTCCGAGGATTTTTCATACATTTTACCCAAAATTTTGTATTTTTTATAGAACCTAGAGAGAAAAACACACTCAGTGCCTCACATGGTGTCCTTTAGCAAACAGCATGTCAAATCTCTCAGCCCTGTGTCCATTTTTCTTTGGGAAAAGACCATAACTGCTTGTCATTATGAGAAATCGATAAAATTTGCGGAGAGCGCTCAGACTGATAACCACTCTGGGAATCGATTCTCAATGCATTTTGAGGATCCAGATGGGCATAAAATTAAGGGAATCTGGATGAGACATTACTGGGGCTGTGAATGAAAGCTTTTCAAGATATTTGATTGACCACCAAGATGTCAACCCAGGCCTTAAATTGCAGTACACCAATTGACGGAGGTGGCAGCAGGAGACACTTTTTAGCTCCACACTGAAGGGTGTTGTACAAAGATTATTGGTCTAAAATCTGACAGTGGGTAGGCAAACCAGGCATCAAATTAATCCTTAGGGTGTATATTAATCGATTTGAGTGTTATTCAGGCTGATATTTGATGGTAAGTTGAGGGGGTGCACTCTATTTTATTAGAGAATTTATTGAAATCATTCACTGCAAAACCCCAAAATTTGGGTATGTTTGCACTCTACGGCTGATAGCGGAAAGGTTATTTACATTGTACCACATCTCATGGCCCTAAATTAATGGGAAAATGTGTGCCTACAAGAAAATAATAGTGGCTAAGCCCAGAAATGTGCATGAATATTTTATTTTTGCCAATATGCTATATAGGCCAAGAATGGAAAAATAATTCTCGCAAATTTATTAGCGTTGATCCGCATGCCTGAAATTTCTCTCCAGGGGGTGCATGGTAACCAAAATTATGATTTTTAGGATTATGAATTTTACCTTCTCAGCTGTTTCCATCTAGTTCTATCAACCTCAGTGCTCTATGGGAGGCCTTTTCATGCATCGCGTAAAAACATCATTTTTCTCTCCCCGACCTATACAGCCAATGAATGTCTACTGACACTTAATAAAATGTCCTTGTATTCACCATATCTGGTTTATTTTTTCTTCCTTACATAGGGGGACTTGAATTATGTGTAAATAGGACATTTTATGCCATTGCATATGGAGTAAAGATGCATTTTGTTGAATATTTTCCTTTATAACATTATATTTCCGAGGATTTTTCATACATTTTACCCAAAATTTTGTATTTTTTATAGAACCTAGAGAGAAAAACACACTCAGTGCCTCACATGGTGTCCTTTAGCAAACAGCATGTCAAATCTCTCAGCCCTGTGTCCATTTTTTCTTTGGGAAAAGACCATAACTGCTTGTCATTATGAGAAATCGATAAAATTTGCGGAGAGCGCTCAGACTGATAACCACTCTGGGAATCGATTCTCAATGCATTTTGAGGATCCAGATGGGCATAAAATTAAGGGAATCTGGATGAGACATTACTGGGGCTGTGAATGAAAGCTTTTCAAGATATTTGATTGACCACCAAGATGTCAACCCAGGCCTTAAGTTGCAGTACACCAATTGACGGAGGTGGCAGCAGGAGACACTTTTTAGCTCCACACTGAAGGGTGTTGTACAAAGATTATTGGTCTAAAATCTGACAGTGGGTAGGCAAACCAGGCATCAAATTAATCCTTAGGGTGTATATTAATCGATCTGAGTGTTATTCAGGCTGATATTTGATGGTAAGTTGAGGGGGTGCACTCTATTTTATTAGAGAAATTATTGAAATCATTCACTGCAAAACCCCAAAATTTGGGTATGTCTGCACTCTACGGCCGATAGCGGAAAGGTTATTTACATTGTACCACATCTCATGGCCCTAAATTAATGGGAAAATGTTTGCCTACAAGAAAATAATAGTGGCTAAGTCCAGAAATGTGCATGAATATTTTATTTTTGCCAATATGCTATATAGGCCAAGAGTGGAAAAATAATTCTCGCAAATTTATTAGCGTTGATCCGCATGCCTGAAATTTCTCTCCAGGGGGTGCATGGTAACCAAAATTATGATTTTTTGGATCAGAATGACCTGAATTTTACCTTCTCAGCTGTTTCCATCTAGTTCTATCAACCTCAGTGCTCTATGGGAGGCCTTTTCATGTGTAGGGGCCAGCTCTGCCGTAAGGCCAGCAGCCCCGTTTCTGGAGATCCCAGCCCCCAGGGGCTGGCATCCCGTGGTAGCTCCCCCCTACATGTGTGTCATACCAATCCAGGTGTAGGTGCCTGGAACGGTATAATACAGATACGCTTCGACCCTGGCAGTACTGTGTACTGGTAGGTCAACTGGGAAGTCAGGAGTGCCTCACACTGCTTGATAAAGCCCAATCGATCTGGTTGGGAGGAATGCTTGGTGCTGGTTGGCCATGGTTGAAGCTGGTTGGGAGGAGTGTAGGGGCCAGCTCTGGCTGTAAGTCCATGGCGGTAGGCCATCTGCCCCGTTCCGGTTGCACCAGCCCTCAGGGGCTGGTCAGCTGGTATAAGCTGCCCCCCTTGTGTATTATACCGATCCAGATGTAGGTGGAAGGTAGAGAATGTCAGACGGGGAAGTAGCTCAGCGGTAGAGCTTCCGCCTGCAGGTTGGAGGGTCCTGGGTTCGATTCCCGGTTTCTCCAAGACGTTTTCCGCCGACCTCTACACTTTATAGCTTTACTATCGTCGGATCATCATAGCGACGATAGTAAAGCTATAAAGGACCCAATGGTTCCTAAAGCAACCCTGAAGACTAAGCCTCGGGATGCCAAACCGAGAAGCTCGGAAAAGCATTACCTAGGCCTATCTTTGGATGAAGGCTTGTCTGACTCCATGTTCAACCCTGGAGGCAGCTGCAAGTCAATATACGGACGTCGGATGGGCCCTGGGTATAAAACTACTTCGGCCTATCTGAAAGCCAAGGAACAGGTAGAGCTACAGGCTAAGAGGCAGCATGAAGAATTCATGGCAGCCCACTTAAAGATAGAGGAGGAGACGAGATCTCGGATCGGTAAACTCCGATCCGAGATCTAAAATATCGCCTAACTTCTGTAGCCCATCGATTGGAGCGAAAGGAGAAAGACGAAAGGAAAAAAGAGAAAAGATTGGCTGAGCTGGAGCTCGAAGAAGCCAATAAACTCAGAGCAATCGAAAAGGCTAGAGCCGAGGAGGTTGCTAAGGCCCGGGATGTAAGCAGACTACAATCCGAGTTGCATGCCATGGAGGAGAAGTTAAAGAAACTTCAACTCCGAAAGGCAGAAACGGAAGCCAAGTTGGTCTCGGAACAATCCGAGATCCGGAGAGAGACCAATGAATACCAGTGGTCTCAGAAGGAGAAAGGTGAAAAGTACCGTCTGTTGAAAGATACTTTTAAGCGGGAGGCATTAGCCGCCCAGGAGGAGCGTAACCGAGCGGTTGCAGAAAACGAGAAGATTCGATCCGAGATCTTATCGGAGAATGCACAGCTAAGGGAGGAGCAGCGAAATCTAACTACGGATGTAGCTACCCTCACATTAAATAAGTCTGCTATGGAGAGTTATTTAAAGGAGAAAGAACAGGCGAATGCTCCTCCGGCGAGTAAGGATTCAAACCCGAACTCGACGTTTGTTAAACAAGGGGACCCAGTTTCCTGTTCTACACCTAAGCATCTGCAATACAATCCTTTTGTCAATGACAATGCGACGCGGAATGTAGATCAAGGGGGAGTATATATCAGAACCCAAGATAAGCACGGCCGAACCAGTAGAGTCTGGATAAGTGAGGCCCCTATAGTCCACAACTTAGACCCGGACTATGTACCTCGGGATGCCTCCGACAATAGCGCGGAAATTAGTGGCTTCCACATACATGTGGATCAGACAGAAAATGTTGGATTGGGAGCTGGTAATGACAGCAACCAACAGACTCCATCAAACGGTGGTAGTCAACCGACAGGGAACCAGCCATCCGATGGCGCCCACCAGAGTACCCAAGGGGGGGACGGTGCTACGGGTACTGCAGGTAGCAATAGTACCTCGGGTACCGGCCCTAACCAAGTTGGTGGAGGCTATACGAACTACACAAGCTTTAGTGGAATGGGAGGCAATCGAACCTTGAACGAAACCAAGGCGATTGAGTGGAGCAAACAACAATGCACTAGATTGATGTATGCCAATAATTCCGCCCGAAGGGTAGCCGTGATTCCTAAGGAATACGACGGTACTCGGCCATGGAAAGAGTGGTTTGAAGATTTCATCGATGTGATGAATTGTAATGGTTGGACCCCATACGAGGCCAAGCCGCATCTGGTGAGATGCTTGAAAGGCGGGCCGGGTCGCATGGCTGTGGAGCAATGGCGGACCTGGTATGGTCTCGTAGGAAGTTTCGAGCAGTTAGTAGAATCTGCTAGTGGGCTGTTATGTAACATGGTCAAGGAGGATCCGATGGTCCGCTTTAAGAAACGTACACAGAAGCCTAACGAAGCTTTCAGAGCATACGGTATGGAACTCCATGCCCTGCTAAGCAAGGCCAGGCCCGGTACTGAAAACCAGGACTGGTACATGGACGATTTGATTACACAATTCGTTAAGGGTCTGAGAGACCGAGACGAGCAAATTGCTGCTAGAGATGCCTGGAAGGAAGGCATAACATTACACGGCATATTTAATGGTATAGATATGGCCGTGAAGAAGCGAACCATGTTAGCCGGGGACATACCGAATGCCACTGGCTCGGCTCCCCTAGCATCGGTAGTTCAGCGGTCTGAGGTAGATAATACCTCGGATGACTTTGAACTAATTGAAATCGAGCAGGAGGACGGCACCTTCTGTTCGATGCAGCTAAGGAAAAATACTTCAGGTAGGAAGTATATTCCGAGGAAGGCGTTTAATAAACCAAGGGATTCTAGACCGTCATCCGAGGTCAGGAGTGACCCGAAAGTTGGTGAGAAGGCAATTAAGCCTCCTGAAAGCACTGATAAAGCAAAGGGTCAGTCTCCAGACATGACCAAACTTATGGAGGATATGTGTAAAAAAATTACAGATGCCCTCCAAGCCAGTCGGCAAAGACCCAGAGTGGATCGCCGGATGGTTAAGTGTTTCAGGTGCCAACACATGGGACACTACTCATCTGAATGTACCGCAGCTAAGCCGGTAATGGCTGCCTTCTATGAAGCCGAAGATAACGGCAAAGGCGAGGAGAACGCTACGGGTTCCGCTGATGTGGAAAACTAGTGGGGATTGTATCCACGGCATTGGGTATAACCCCGGAGAGGAACGAATGCCAAAATGCTACCGGGGGTGACCTGGTGGAAGATTTCGAATCAAATTCACCTGGAGGTCGGGTGGCTGTGGGTGCGAACCCCTGCACCTTGGCCGGGGCCAGGGACCTTAGTGCTCATGTGTACGGTGGTGAACATATAGAGGCGAGTGGCCGCACTGGGGGAGAGGAAGGATGGATCAAGGAGTTGATTCGAGTGTGTGGGACACACCTTCCCCCAAGTCATCCGTGTCTGGAATTTTTGAGAGGACTCGGATTGAATCTTGGTGATTCGGGAGACTTTCACCAGTTTACCAGTAACCCCTCTCCTTTAGGGGGGAGACGGTGGTATGTACCCATATCTGTGGAAGGCCGGGTAGGTGAATTCTTGGTGGATACTGGAGCCAGCCACTCCTGTGTGTCCAAAAGATTCTTCGACTCGGAGGACGTTTATGCCTATCCGTATAGGAGGCAAAGAATTTGTTCTTTCGCCGACTATAGCAGAGGTTAGTGATGACGGAATCCTCGGATTGGATTTTGCAAGCTTATATGGGGCCGTCTTGGACCCCAGGGATGGTATGATGAGTATACGGAACCCGTATGGCTTGCATTGCCAACGCGTATTGAGACAGGTGTCTTCGGTTGCATCAGTGATACATACGGTGAAGATCCCACCGGGTACCACTTGCGATGTCCTTTGTGGCGGATCGATGGCCCAGAGGAATGAAACTGGAGTCTATGAACCCGACACGGTATATTTATCAAGTATCGGGTTGGACTCAGTGGATACGTTAGTGGCTAATGCAGCTTGGACTGTATTACCCATGACTAACCGAAGTGGTTCAGTAGTTTACTTGAAGCGAGGCGACAGTGTGGGTGTGATGAGTTCGGTTGAACACGTCGCCGAGGCTAGGTTCAATAAACCACTAAACCCTGTTAGTAAGCATCCATTGGATGAAGAATTTCAAAAGCTGATTGACCAATCAGATTTACAGAATACGGAGGATAAGGAGCGCCTAGCGAAACTCCTACAAAAGTACGAGAGTGCTTTTGGTAGGGAAGGGGGACCGGTGAGCAGATCCGACAAGGTGTTGCACACCATAGATGTGGGCAACGAGAAACCTTTTAAAATCCCGTATTGCAGACTTCCTCTTAAGAAGAAGTTAATTTGTGAACAAGAAATACAAAAACAGTTGGACCTAGGGGCCATCGTGCCGAGCTCGAGTCCCTGGTCCAGTCCTGTTTGTATGACCACTAAGAAAGACGGTACAATCCGCTTTTGTGTCGACTACCGAAAACTGAACGGTATGACAAAGAAGAACTCGTATCCTTTACCAAGGATAGACGAGACATTAGATAGCTTGGGTGGGAACCAATGGTTCTGTACCTTGGATTTACAATCCGGGTATTGGCAGATACCGATGCACCCCGATGACATGGAGAAAACAGCGTTCTCTAGTCATATGGGGCTATTCGAGTATAATGTCTTACCCTTCGGATTGTGTAACGCCCCCGCTACATTCGAGGCCATGATGGAATCCTTGTTGAGTGACCTTTTGTGGAAGAAATGTTTGGTCTACTTGGACGACGTTGTCGTGTTCGGCAAGTCGTTTAAGGAATGCCATGCAAATCTGCAATTGGTACTCGACCGGATACTATCCAACGGTCTAAAACTCAAACCCAAGAAATGTAACCTGTTTAAGAAAACAATTACATACCTGGGAAGGATCATCACCCCCAGCGGAGTGAGCGCAGATCCGGAGAAATTAGAAGCTGTAGAGAATTGGGAAAGACCCACGAGTGCTAAGGAGGTGAGATCATTTCTAGGATTTTGTTCCTACTACTGTGATTTCATACCGAATTACTCTCGTGTCAGCTTTCCTATGCAGTGCTTAGCTCACTGGACCCCGGGTAGGGCATGGGACCCATTCCCATGGACCAGCGAGCAAGAAGAATCTTTTAATAAAATAAAAGATTTGTTTAGAAACACACCCGTATTGAAATATCCCACTCCCGAGGGACATTTCATATTAGACACAGATGCGAGCAATGATGCAATAGGGGCGGCTCTCTCTCAGGTCCAGGACAGAGTCGAAGTCCCAATAGCATTCGCTAGCAACACGCTAAGCAAGACCCAGCGTAATTATTGTACCACCAAACGGGAACTCCTCGCGGTAGTGGTGTATACGAAGAAGTTTAAGCATTTTCTCTGGGGAAGTGACTTTACTTTACGAACCGACCATTCGTCTCTTAGGTGGCTCCTTAACTTTAAGGATGCCGAGGGGATGATCGGACGATGGTTAGCTCATCTATCCGAGTTTGGATTAGAGCACAAACAAATAGAGCACCGACCCGGTGCTAAACATATCAATGCGGATGCCTTGTCGAGGCGACCTATCCGAAAGTGCCAGAATGCCACTTGTGAAGACTGTGGGGCCCACAATGCTGTGGTAGCTGGGTTGGTAGTTAATTATACCACCCCCCGTATCCCCTGGGAAGAGGCTGTATGTAGCTACCTCGATTGGTCCCCGGAGACCATCAAGAAGCTCCAACAGTCGGATCCCACCACTGTGCGCATAATGAAATACCTACGGACAGGTTTTAAACCGGCAAGGCCGCTAGTATCCGTAGAAGATAGGGAAGCGAGGCGATTGCTAGCTCAATGGACCGAGCTAGAAATCCGAGACAGCATACTGTGTAGGTGGAAGACTACTCCCACCAACGGTAGGCTGTTACAAATAGTGATCCCCACCCCGATGAGGAGGGATATCATGTATTATTGCCATGGCCACCAAACTAGCGGCCATTTCGGCAAGAAGAGGTCAATAGAGCGCCTACAAAGGCGTTACTACTGGCCTGGAATGAGAGGCGACCTACTCCGGTGGATCTCCACTTGCCCGGATTGTTGTAAAAACAAGCCGGGACCCGGTCGGGGAAAGCAACCCTTATCCCAGGAATTGTTTGGTGTCAGGTTCGCTCAAGTGGCGATAGACATCATCAGCGGGATCAAAACGACGCCCCGGGACAATACTTGCATGATGGTTGTAACCGACTATTACACCAAGTACACCCGGGTGTTCCCTCTTCCTAATCACAAGGCCGCCACATGCGCTGAAGCGTTTGTAAAAGGCTGGGTGCTTCATTTGGGTGTTCCCCTTATGATGCACCGCGACCAAGGGAGAGAGTTCGAGTTAGAGCTGTGGCAGGAAATGTGTCATTACCTAGCTATTTGCAAGACCCGGACAAACCCATACCGACCACAGTCGGATGGACAGGTAGAGCGGTTCAACAGAACCCTGATACAAGTGCTAAAGCCCCTGGTTAATACCCACCAGGACGACTGGGATGAACAGTGTGAATTTGTAGTACATGCTTACAACAACACTGTCCATTCATCTACTAATTGCACTCCAAACATGCTAGTGTTCGGCGAGGACATCATAATGCCCGCCGACTTAGTGTATGGAGTGGTTGGGATAGACCCGGAGGCGCCCTGCACCGTGTTGTTTGTGGAGTCGTTAAGGGATAGGTTCAAACAAGCATACGAGGCCGTTCGGAAAGAGCTGCTGAAGAGTGCGAAGTGGTAAAAGGTGGGTTATGACACCAATGCCAAAAGAATTCGTTTTAATGTTGGTGACAAAGTACTAAGGTACTACGAGCCGCTAGAACGGCTAAAGCTCGTAACGCCCTAGGAAGGTCCATTTAAAATCATTCGCATCATCTCCGAGTCCACGGTGATGATGGAGGACTGCCTAACTGGTAGGAAATGGAAGACAAATGTTGGAAAACTTCGGCCCTGGAAGGGACGCGAAGAGGCGGAGAGGGAGTTCGGTTACCAACCACCTGAGTCTGTCCCTAGCGGACCTAGCGTGGTAGTACCGGTGAAACGCCGGCCGAGGAAAATGCCGGAAGATAACAGTCAAAAGGAAGACGAAGGCCAGGAAACGACCTAATCGTAAGAAAAGGAAGAATGTCTCGCTGAGTGAAGGCATTACGTATGGGAAAGGTCCCGGCAGAAGCGGAACCCAGAGAAGCCCGTACGTAAAGCCTGGAAGAATAAGAAGCTAACCGAAGGTGTTAGACGCAGTCCCCGGTTGAGGTCTGCTGTAACCTAACTCAGTACACAACGAGCTGCTGCGTGTTGTCCGCCGTAGGCGGAAAACATACGTTCCACAGCTAGAGATGCCAAACGCGCCCCCCGGGTAGCTGTATCCCATGAGCGGCGGACGGATTAACCGGTACATTCGCTTTGAAGCGTTGTATACACCGCCAAGCTCCAGACGATAGCACTCGGGTAGGAGGCCACGTCCCGCATGTCGAGTCGAATGTTAGTTCGGATCTAGTCCCCTAGGTGGCGCCGCGGGTGCGGCGGGAAAGCGCAGAACTAGGTCACCGGATAGCCCTTGTGGGATCTCGCGAGACGAGAGGTTTGACGCCATATTGTTCATAACTAGGGCGGACTCGTGGCAGTAAGACGCCACCCGTTTCGCTCTGGTTAGTGTTGGCGGTTGGCAGCCTGTAGCTGTTCAGTTAGCTTGCCTAACTACTCCCTTTTTGTTGGACGAATCCTTCTGGAGGAGTCCAACACATTTGCCAATTTATAAATTGGAAGTCGCCCTCAGTGCCATGGCACAGGGGACGATTGACGCTGCGCGTCAAACTGCCAACGTCCTAATGGAGGAAGGCGAGGACCCGACTCCACCGTCACCCAGTCGTCGGTGGAAACCGAACGGGTCAAGCGGTTGACCCGTAAGCCTGCACCAAAGGGTCCTCTCACCGAGAGTGACCTGGAGGTTGAAGACATCCGGATCGCCATCGAGAGGTCCACGTCCGAGAAGGAACTGGGTGCCAACATACGGGAGGCGCCTGGCGAGATCTCGGAAGAGGACATCTCGTGTCAGCAGGCTGCTGTTGAAGCCAAGCGAGCCGAGCTCGCCAAACAGCAGAAGGAGCTTACCGCTGCTCGTCGGGCCCACCGGAAACAGCAGGCCCAAAGAAAGGCGAAGGCTTCCTCCGACTCTGACTCCCCGGTCAGTGGTAGGAGGAGCCCTCGTTCAAAGGACAAGGATCCACGTCAGTCGGATTCTAGTCCCGAGGTGCCGGTGCAGCCACCCAAGGCCGTGCGTCGGAAAAAGAAGAATGGAGCGAAAGCGTCTCCGGCGGAGCCCACGCCCCCCACCAAGCCGAGGGGTAAGGGCGACCCGAAGACACCCGCCTCCAAAGCACCAACAACCACAGTAGCCACCTCGGTTACTGCAGCGTCCTCTGCCAGCACCAGCGGGGCGAGCGCCAAGTCCTCTACCAAGGCTTCGTCTGGTACTACTACCACCAGCCGAGCTAGCCTTAGAGGGGAGGGCATTTACACGGACAGCGAGGGAAGCGAGAGCAACCCAGAGCTGCCCGAGTCAGCCAAATCTGATTTGGAGTCTGTGACAACGTGGGAAGAGATGACCACGGATGTCCCTAAAGATGAAAATCAGAAATGGATGTGGAAGAATGAAGCGGACTGTGCTTATGACACAGTCCACTACATGTGCCCGGGCGCCGTCAATAAGGATGCTGATAGCGATGACGAGGAGTGGATGAAGTCCGGCCCCTCGGATACGCCAGTGGGTAAATTCTACCTCATGTGGATTGACCAGCTCAAATCCAAATTGGGGTCGATTTACAGCTACGAGGCCCGGACGAAAGTTCAATGGGCTATGACCCAATGGGGACCATCCGGCAACCGCCGGAGGTGCCCATTCGAATCTTGTCAGCTGGCTCTCACTGGAGAGAAGGTGTTTGAGACGAAGCCTCGCTTCGCTCGACACATAGTGGAGCACCACATGCACCACAAGCCCCTCATCCAGTGTGTGCTCGGAGACCGTCCGAGTAAACTGTGTGACGGCACGTTTTCTACCAACCGGCGTCGGGACATGGCTCTGCATCTGCAGAAGGCCCATGGCACCGGCCTGGAGAAGACAAGAAAACGGGCCGTAAAGTGCTTCAACGAGCTCCTGGCTAACTGGGCCTTGTTGAGTGTCAAAGACATCAAGGAGCAGGCATTCGAGACCGGATTCTGTTCATGGAGGAGTGGCAACCTCTTAGCCTTCTTCCAGATCAACTTCTCCTCTACCAAGTTCGGGATGCCCAGCGAGGTACACCTGAAGGTGAAGAAGTGGAGGGGAGACGACAAGCGGGAGAAAATCAAGGCCCACTCGAAGGGTCCTAACGGAGGCACAGCCACGGCTACCAGTGCTTCCAAAAGGACCCGCGCAGACCGGTCCGTAAGCCCTTCGGGTAATAAGGACCAGCCTAGACCAGCCAACCCAGCTGATCGTCGCGAGTCGGGACAACAGGTCTCGGCTCTAGATATGCCTAGCAACCAGGCCCGTAAGGCGGTTGGCCAGGCGGCCACTCCGGCCACAACCACACCACCTGCACCCGCGGAGCAACCCCCGAGTGAAGCCACTGGCAGTCCGGATGACTGGAGCACCTACTTTGCTCCCCCATCCGGGTACGGATCTTGGTGGGCCGGTGAGGGATCTACCGGCAAGCGCCCCACGTACAGTGAGTACGCGGCAAAGTTCCCTTCCATGGGACCAGCGGGACCCGAATCTCAGGTCCTAACCCCCTTGGGCCGGTCAAAACCCCGGGGTAGGGGCCGTGGTGGCATGGAGTCCACCCGAGCTCCCTCGGGTGGCGGCCGAGGCCGAGGAGGCGCAACGGTTGAGGGTCCCTCTGTCCCTCCAGCAGGCACTCCGCCTGCCACTGTGGAGGCCGCCGCGCCCCCACCAGCTATAGTTCCACCAATGGCCCCTCGGGTGCCCGTTATGGAACTCATATCAGGCACGCTGTCAGGTCTTCAGGATCCGAACACGTTTGTCGATCATCGCGACGTTCAAACGGCGAAGATCCAGAATGACCTGATGGCGGAATGGTAGGCATTGCATCGCCAGAAGTCAGTCGACTACTGGCGTGTAATGACTGAAGCCACCCTCAACCTGGTCTACGAGGTCCAGAAGAGGGAGGAAGAGAAAATTCAGGTGCAGGAGAGGAAGAATGTCGAGGAGGCAATCCAATCCTGCCGGCGCCAGCAGTTGGAAGCTGAAAAGCTTAAGGAGTTTCACCGCGCTGAGAACACCGGGTACATTCGTAAGTACATTCGTAAACACAAAGAGGATTACCGCACCTAACCGGGGCTTCATCTTCCCACCTTCATCAGGGCACATCATAACAGCAACATGGCTTGCCACCACATATATGTTGCCGGGTGGAGCTGCAGAAACCAGTCGTTCCAGATTCGCCGGAAGTTCGGTATTTTGTAAGGGCGATCCTACTACCCTGGTAGGACGTCTATTATTACCAGTATTAAAATTTTGTGTAAAGCTATTTTTATATAATATTTATATTCTTGTAATCAAACCAAACAAAATTTTTCTCGGGTTATTTACCCCACCTTGGGTCGGTTATTTACTACTGTAAAACATTGTTAATACCATTTCACGACATATCTACCACTTTTTATCGCGTCTTTAACACTATAATAACACTGTAACATTGTTACCATCTACTACCTTAGGTCGATGGTGCATAAGGCACCACTTCCTAATTGTTATTATTAGTTACTTCGGGTTAAATGCGACGATGCCTCATCATGTACATATTATTTATAATGCCCCTCAATGTTCTATAATCTATACGAACACTTGTGTATAGACTTACCTATGTATGTATAACTTATTATTGTATAAAGTCAACAATAGGTATTTATTAAATACACCCAACCCTAGGTATAGTCTAGTGGGGGTGGTGTAGGGGCCGGCATCGTTGTATATATATTAGTGCCGTTCATCCGAGAGACATGTTCGTGTGGTGCTCGTTCCTTCTATGCCAGCTAGGTGTCGCTTTGCGATACCCCGTTGGTACAAGAGGGGGCAGCACCATGCCTCGCGTCCAGCTTCTACTAAGAAGCCGGACGAGCGGCAGAAGGGGACTGGACATGGTCCAGTCAAGACGCTAAGTTGTTACCTGCTGAATATTAAATAAAGTCCTACCCGAGAGGTAGGGGTATCCAGGGCTTTGCCCAACCCGAACTACTCGTGTTGTGTTGGTATCTCTAGTGAAAAGCGAGCCAACGAGCCACCCAATGCATAAGTCGATACGAACCATTACACATGTATCGCGTAAAAACATCATTTTTCTCTCCCCGACCTATACAGCCAATGAATGTCTACTGACACTTAATAAAATGTCCTTGTATTCACCATATCTGGTTTATTTTTTCTTCCTTACATAGGGGGACTTGAATTATGTGTAAATAGGACATTTTATGCCATTGCATATGGAGTAAAGATGCATTTTGTTGAATATTTTCCTTTATGACATTATATTTCCGAGGATTTTTCATACATTTTACCCAAAATTTTGTATTTTTTATAGAACCTAGAGAGAAAAACACACTCAGTGCCTCAAATGGTGTCCTTTAGCAAACAGCATGTCAAATCTCTCAGCCCTGTGTTCATTTTTTCTTTGGGAAAAGACCATAACTGCTTGTCATTATGAGAAATCGATAAAATTTGCGGAGAGCGCTCAGACTGATAACCACTCTGGGAATCGATTCTCAATGCATTTTGAGGATCCAGATGGGCATAAAATTAAGGGAATCTGGATGAGACATTACTAGGGCTGTGAATGAAAGCTTTTCAAGATATTTGATTGACCACCAAGATGTCAACCCAGGCCTTAAGTTGCAGTACACCAATTGACGGAGGTGGCAGCAGGAGACACTTTTTAGCTCCACACTGAAGGGTGTTGTACAAAGGTTATTGGTCTAAAATCTGACAGTGGGTAGGCAAACCAGGCATCAAATTAATCCTTAGGGTGTATATTAATCGATTTGAGTGTTATTCAGGCTGATATTTGATGGTAAGTTGAGGGGGTGCACTCTATTTTGTTAGAGAATTTATTGAAATCATTCACTGCAAAACCCCAAAATTTGGGTATGTCTGCACTCTACGGCTGATAGCGGAAAGGTTATTTACATTGTACCACATCTCATGGCCCTAAATTAATGAGAAAATGTGTGCCTACAAGAAAATAATAGTGGCTAAGCCCAGAAATGTGCATGAATATTTTATTTTTGCCAATATGCTATATAGGCCAAGAGTGGAAAAATAATTCTTGCAAATTTATTAGCGTTGATCCGCATGCCTGAAATTTCTCTCCAGGGGGTGCATGGTAACCAAAATTATGATTTTTAGGATCAGAATGACCTGAATTTTACCTTCTCAGCTGTTTCCATCTAGTTCTATCAACCTCAGTGCTCTATGGGAGGCTTTTTCATGCATCGCGTAAAAACGGAGGGAGAACAATTTCATTCACTCACACTTTCTTTGCAACTCTCACCATGAGTAGAAGACCGTCTAAGCTACAGCTTTGAAGGAAGCCGAGAAGGACCAACAAGATTTCATTGTCTTCTCCTGCTGCTGAAGATGGTACTACTGCAGTTGCTCCTGCTTACAACCCACATGGTGTAACGGGTGGTGGTGGTGTTACTGCTGCTGTTGGTGGTGGCGCTGCTGCTGCTGGTGGTGGTGCTGCTGCTGTTGGTGCTGCTTGAGCTGCTACTACTGCTGGTGCTGTTGCTAGTGCTACTGCTGGTGCTACTGCTGGTGCTGCTTCTGCTGCTGATAAGGTCGAAGCTGCTGTTGACGGTGGGTCTTATACATCTCCTTATTAGACACCAATGTTTTATACCCCTGTTGCTGCTAGTGCTGCTGCTGTTGCTGTTGCTGCTGCTGCTGCTGCTTGAGCTGCTACTACTGCTGGTGCTGCTGATGGTGCTGCTGCTAGTGCTACTGCTGGTGCTATTGCTCCTGGTGCTACTGCTGCTGATAACGACGGAGCTACTGTTGACAGTGGGTCTCATACATCTCCTTATTAGACACCAATGTTTTATACCCCCGTTGCTGCTGCTGCTGTTGCTGCTGCTGCTGCTGCTGCTGCTGCTACTACTGTTGATGCTGATGCGTAGGCTGATGCTGATGCTGATGCTAATGCTGGAGAAGTCAGTGCTGGTGCAACTACAGCTGACGTAGACACACACAATTGCTGCTAGTGCTACTGCTGGTGCTATTGCTCCTGGTGCTACTGCTGCTGATAACGACGGAGCTACTGTTGACAGTGGGTCTCATACATCTCCTTAGTAGACACCAATGTTTTATACCTCCGTTGCTGCTGCTGCTGTTGCTGCTGCTGCTGATGCTGCTGCTGCTACTACTGTTGATGCTGATGCGTAGGCTGATGCTGATGCTGATGCTAATGCTGGAGAAGTCAGTGCTGGTGCAACTACAGCTGACGTAGACACACACAATTGCACTCATACGGCTTATTCGGAGACCTGCTACTTGGTAGAAAGAGAGGAAGAGGAGGAGGAGCAGCAGGTAGAAAGAGAGAAAGAGGAGGAGGAGTTGACTTCTCCCATGGTTGCTCAAAAATCACCAGATCTACTCACCTCCGCTATCGCAAAGTCTCTAAGAACCACCGGCTTCTGCTATCCAACAGGGGACACCGATGTCAAGCGGAGTTGTAGCGAGTTTTTTCTTGCCTCTCCGACTTACTCACCCTCCACAAACATGAACGGTGTGTGGCTATCATCTTCTCAAAAGTCCTGAAATACCGATGCGAGCTTCTAATGGTGCTTCTCTTCTTACTTTGAAACCCTCTACGGGTATCAAGAGGAGTTTTACAAAGAGTGGCGACCAGGCGTCCAAGAAGAGAAAAGCTCTAGTGAAATGTGAACAACCTACACCTTCCAAAGTCCCCAGATTGGAGTTCTTCATCGACAGTTTGAAGCTGGAGATCTGGCTCGATGGGGTTAGAATCTCCAAGGAACGCTACAGTGCCGTAAAGTGCACCTCGACGTCCAACAGAAAAGTGAATTTCACCAATGACGCACTCCTCAAGCTAATAGCGACTGTCACTGACATCCAAGAGGAGGTACGGATACGCGACAGAGCTGTTTCTCAAGGACTACCCAATTACAACACATGGTTTGTCATCCTGCATCCAGAAACCACGCTGTATGTTGCTGTCAGCTAATACAAGGGTAAGAACGTCATCCAGGGGCACAGGTACGAAGGACTCCAGAAAACTCCGACACAGGACGGTGTGACGCTTTCGACCAAGGGACTGAAAGAACTGGGTGACAAAAAAGAGATTGTTCTTGAATTTCTTGATAAAATTTGATTGAGAAGTGTGTGAGCTAGTGCTGACATATGTTTTATATGACGTAAATGTAGATGTATATACTTTGTGTAGGTATGTTGCATATATAGGTGTACAGGTAAATAGAAAATTAAAAGTGTTTCAAAAAATTTGGTGTACAATTATGACAGGCACATGGAATCTCTCGATGGAGTGACTATTCCTCCGATAATACACACTATACTGGTGGGTGAGGAAATGTTCACCAGGAATTGCTCCACACTGAAGGGTGTTGTACAAAGATTATTGGTCTAAAATCTGACAGTGGGTAGGCAAACCAGGCATCAAATTAATCCTTAGGGTGTATATTAATCGATTTGAGTGTTATTCAGGCTGATATTTGATGGTAAGTTGAGGGGGTGCACTCTATTTTATTAGAGAATTTATTGAAATCATTCACTGCAAAACCCCAAAAGTTGGGTATGTCTGCACTCTACGGCCGATAGCGGAAAGGTTATTTACATTGTACCACATCTCATGGCCCTAAATTAATGGGAAAATGTGTGCCTACAAGAAAATAATAGTGGCTAAGCCCAGAAATGTGCATGCATATTTTATTTTTGCCAATATGCTATATAGGCCAAGAGTGGAAAAATAATTCTCGCAAATTTATTAGCGTTGATCCGCATGCCTGAAATTTCTCTCCAGGGGGTGCATGGTAACCAAAATTATGATTTTTAGGATCAGAATGACCTGAATTTTACCTTCTCAGCTGTTTCCATCTAGTTCTATCAACCTCAGTGCTCTATTGGAGGCCTTTTCATGCATCGCGTAAAAACATCATTTTTCTCTCCCCGACCTATACAGCCAATGAATGTCTACTGACACTTAATAAAATGTCCTTGTATTCACCATATCTGGTTTATTTTTTCTTCCTTACATAGGGGGACTTGAATTATGTGTAAATAGGACATTTTATGCCATTGCATATGGAGTAAAGATGCATTTTGTTGAATATTTTCCTTTATGACATTATATTTCCGAGGATTTTTCATACATTTTACCCAAAATTTTGTATTTTTTATAGAACCTAGAGAGAAAAACACACTCAGTGCCTCAAATGGTGTCCTTTAGCAAACAGCATGTCAAATCTCTCAGCCCTGTGTTCATTTTTTCTTTGGGAAAAGACCATAACTGCTTGTCATTATGAGAAATCGATAAAATTTGCGGAGAGCGCTCAGACTGATAACCACTCTGGGAATCGATTCTCAATGCATTTTGAGGATCCAGATGGGCATAAAATTAAGGGAATCTGGATGAGACATTACTGGGGCTGTGAATGAAAGCTTTTCAAGATATTTGATTGACCACCAAGATGTCAACCCAGGCCTTAAGTTGCAGTACACCAATTGACGGAGGTGGCAGCAGGAGACACTTTTTAGCTCCACACTGAAGGGTGTTGTACAAAGGTTATTGGTCTAAAATCTGACAGTGGGTAGGCAATTCAGGCATCAAATTAATCCTTAGGGTGTATATTAATCGATTTGAGTGTTATTCAGGCTGATATCTGATGGTAAGTTGAGGGGGTGCACTCTATTTTATTAGAGAATTTATTGAAATCATTCACTGCAAAACCCCAAAATTTGGGTATGTCTGCACTCTACGGCTGATAGCGGAAAGGTTATTTACATTGTACCACATCTCATGGCCCTAAATTAATGAGAAAATGTGTGCCTACAAGAAAATAATAGTGGCTAAGCCCAGAAATGTGCATGAATATTTTATTTTTGCCAATATGCTATATAGGCCAAGAGTGGAAAAATAATTCTTGCAAATTTATTAGCGTTGATCCGCATGCCTGAAATTTCTCTCCAGGGGGTGCATGGTAACCAAAATTATGATTTTTAGGATCAGAATGACCTGAATTTTACCTTCTCAGCTGTTTCCATCTAGTTCTATCAACCTCAGTGCTCTATGGGAGGCTTTTTCATGCATCGCGTAAAAACGGAGGGAGAACAATTTCATTCACTCACACTTTCTTTGCAACTCTCACCATGAGTAGAAGACCGTCTAAGCTACAGCTTTGAAGGAAGCCGAGAAGGACCAACAAGATTTCATCGTCTTCTCCTGCTGCTGAAGATGGTACTACTGCAGTTGCTCCTGCTTACAACCCACATGGTGTAACGGGTGGTGGTGGTGTTACTGCTGCTGTTGGTGGTGGCGCTGCTGCTGCTGGTGGTGGTGCTGCTGCTGTTGGTGCTGCTTGAGCTGCTACTACTGCTGGTGCTGTTGCTAGTGCTACTGCTGGTGCTACTGCTGGTGCTGCTTCTGCTGCTGATAAGGTCGAAGCTGCTGTTGACGGTGGGTCTTATACATCTCCTTATTAGACACCAATGTTTTATACCCCTGTTGCTGCTAGTGCTGCTGCTGTTGCTGTTGCTGCTGCTGCTGCTGCTTGAGCTGCTACTACTGCTGGTGCTGCTGCTGGTGCTGCTGCTAGTGCTACTGCTGGTGCTATTGCTCCTGGTGCTACTGCTGCTGATAACGACGGAGCTACTGTTGACAGTGGGTCTCATACATCTCCTTATTAGACACCAATGTTTTATACCCCCGTTGCTGCTGCTGCTGTTGCTGCTGCTGCTGCTGCTGCTACTACTGTTGATGCTGATGCGTAGGCTGATGCTGATGCTGATGCTAATGCTGGAGAAGTCAGTGCTGGTGCAACTACAGCTGACGTAGACACACACAATTGCACTCATACGGCTTATTTGGAGACCTGCTACTTGGTAGAAAGAGAGGAAGAGGAGGAGGAGCAGCAGGTAGAAAGAGAGAAAGAGGAGGAGGAGTTGACTTCTCCCATGGTTGCTCAAAAATCACCAGATCTACTCACCTCCGCTATCGCAAAGTCTCTAAGAACCACCGGCTTCTGCTATCCAACAGGGCACACCGATGTCAAGCGGAGTCGTAGCGAGTTTTTTCTTGCCTCTCCGACTTACTCACCCTCCACAAACACGAACGGTGTGTGGCTATCATCTTCTCAAAAGTCCTGAAATACCGATGCGAGCTTCTAATGGTGCTTCTCTTCTTACTTTGAAACCCTCTACGGGTATCAAGAGGAGTTTTACAAAGAGTGGCGACCAGGCGTCCAAGAAGAGAAAAGCTCTAGTGAAATGTGAACCACCTACACCTTCCAAAGTCCCCAGATTGGAGTTCTTCATCGACAGTTTGAAGCTGGAGATCTGGCTCGATGGGGTTAGAATCTCCAAGGAACGCTACAGTGCCGTAAAGTGCACCTCGACGTCCAACAGAAAAGTGAATTTCACCACTGACGCACTCCTCAAGCTAATAGCGACTGTCACTGACATCCAAGAGGAGGTACGGATACGCGACAGAGCTGTTTCCCAAGGACTACCCAATTACAACACATGGTTTGTCGTCCTGGATCCAGAAAGCGCGCTGTATGTTGCTGTCAGCTAATACAAGGGTAAGAACGTCATCCAGGGGCACAGGTACGAAGGACTCCAGAAAACTCCGACACAGGACGGTGTGACGCTTTCGACCAAGGGACTGAAAGAACTGGGTGACAAAAAAGAGATTGTTCTTGAATTTCTTGATAAAATTTGATTGAGAAGTGTGTGAGCTTGTGCTGACATATGTTTTATATGACGTAAATGTAGATGTATATACTTTGTGTAGGTATGTTGCA
This sequence comes from Acholoe squamosa, assembly GCA_949317995.1. Taxonomy (NCBI): domain Eukaryota; kingdom Metazoa; phylum Annelida; class Polychaeta; order Phyllodocida; family Polynoidae; genus Acholoe; species Acholoe squamosa. The sequence continues at coordinate 5,638,305 of OX439050.1, read as the reverse complement.
TATATAGGTGTACAGGTAAATAGAAAATGAAAAGTGTTTCAAAAAATTTGGTGTACAATTATGACAGGCACATGGAATCTCTCGACGGAGTGACTATTCCTCCGATAATACACACTATACTGGTGGGTGAGGAAATGTTCACCAGGAATTGGCCCGCATTACAAACAGTAGTAGGGCACACGGGAGTTGCATGAGTGTAACAAACTTAAGACTACCAACCGGTGAGTTGAGTGACGCTGTAGATACTATGCGTAACATCACTCAAAGATTTAGATACAAAGTGGGTTTGTCAGTAGGTTTAATTTTACAACACAGAGAAAACAGAAACAAGCTATGCTACTTTCACGCCTCCCAAGACAATGCCTCTCTTTTACAACCCCTTCCCACCATAACTAATTCAGAAACTTTAGAAGAGCTTCTCTCCCTGGTGGAAAACACTATCACTTCCGAAGAAGTACAGAAACTTTGCGACTCTGACACCAAGTGGAAAGTTCTTTTTCTCACCAATTTGAATGTTTGCATTTACATGGGACCCAGAGAATTTCCCATAGGGAGTAGGGTTACCCATTTGGGTTTTCTTAAAAAGAGAGGAGGTGTGTTAGATTTTCACAACAGGGACAAGTAATGCGTCTTTCGCTGCATACCCTTTCGCTTATACAAGACCGGCAAACACGCTTCAGTTGTTGCGTCAGTTTGATTCCACTGCGAATCCTGAAACCTTTCCAGGTTTGATCATCAGCGACTTACCCACGTTAGAGAACTTGTTCGATATATAAATAGCGGTGTACACCACCCATGAAGTGAGGGGTCAAAACCTGAAAAACCGAGTTACCCTGATCAGGCCACCTTCCAAAATATCGGCGGCCCGAGGTAAAGTCAACCTACACCTGTCCGGTCTGCTTCGTGAGACAATCCAACAAAGATTCAGACCCCTTGTTGGATAAAGTTTTGAATTACATAAACGACACCGCCAAAATCATCGGGGAAGCAGTGCTAGAACTTTACCGACCGACGTTAGCGAAGTTGGATGAGAGGATAGCTGAAGCTCTCCACCTAGAGGAGGCATTTAGACCTCCCGGCATCAACTTCAATGAGACTCAGACAAGACACCCTTTAGTTGAACTGAAGAAGAGACTTTTGAGATATCTCCGCCAAGTTCCAGTCGTAGGTTTCAACTCGGGGCGTTAGGACTTAAATCTGATCAAAGTACTGCTTCACTCGTTCTTCTCCTCCAAAGAGCGAGAGAACCAAGAATTCATTGTCATAAAGAGAAGTAACCAATACTTGTCGATTTTCACTCTACACATTGTTTTCTTGGACATAGTGAACTATTTGGCACCTGGTTATAACTACGCGAATCATCTACTAGCTTTTACCAGAAATCAGCACAAAGGACACTTTCCTTACGAATGGATGACATCTACCAGGTGAACTGGAAAACAGAACACTACCACCAAGATCTGCATTTGACAGCATACTGACTGGCACCAAGATGTCTCAATCTGACTACGCTGAATGTTAAAAAGTTTGGTCCGAACAGAACATGCGAACTTTCAGAGATTACTTCATCCACTACAACAACAAAGACGTGAAACCCTTCATAAAGGCACTGAATAATCACGCTAAATATTTCAGGGAGCACAACATCCACATGTTCAAAGACAGCATCTCCCTTCCGGGTTTTACATTAAGGTTCCTTTTTCAAACCACAGAGACCCTAGTAGTATAGTATGTATTGGAACGGGACTATAGTTCAGTACAGAGGCCTCCATTTGGTAACGTGACCTGTTGCCATGGCAACGTGACCTACTTAGGGGGTCACATGACCACCTTTCAGCCAATCAGAGGCCAGCATTCTGGTAACCATGGTAACATGACCTAATTAGGGGATTATCAGGTCACATGGAACTCTCAACCAATTAGAGGCCAGCATTTTGGTAACCATGGTAATGTGACCTTATTAGGGGACTAGTAGCTACCATTATAACCTAATTACGGGATTGGTCACGTGACCCCTAAGGGGTGGGGCTAATTATGCAAATAAGCTTTTGTATATTTTTTATGTGTCATAACATATGTAGGAAATAAAAACACAACGAAACAAGTTAATTTATTTTTTTTATTTTTCATGAAACATCATTTCAATCAATCGTTTTACTTTTTTGCTCTACCTTTCATCAAACCGCAAAGTCACACTTTGTCAGTGCACCCACAGTCGACCTCTTCCAACATACTCTGCACTAGTTTGGATAAATCCAACACCATTTTGGCCAGACATATGATATTTGTCTGCATGACTTGCACACGTTTCCAACACCCTTCTTCCGTCTTCACATCATCGTCATCATCGCGAGCCTTTGACTCACCGTCCGGTTGCTCAGTTTTGAGTTTCTGCTCATTTGTATGAGGCTCTTTTTGGGGTGTCTTGTTCGACATGCTCGATCAAGAAATGCACGCAATGAGGTCCACAGGTGTCAGCAGAAGTGTCTTGGAGTTGAATACGATTTCTTTGCCACTTAAACGGAGCAGAAAGTCTCAGGAAAGATCAGTGGAGGTAAACCGAATGAATCAATGTAGTACGCCTCTCCTGTCCTCGACATGTAAAACACCACCCAAAGTTGACCTGGTAAATGTTGAGGATCCCTGTTACTCATGAAACAAGTGTCCTTGACAGGGTGCTTGGGGATAGTGTCACAAGAGAAAACACCTAGGAAATGATGTTTTGTGTGAACGTTTTCCTTCAACACTCGACTGTATTCATGCACTACTCTCTCGTTTTCAGTTCATCTTTCCTAAGACGTTTTCTTCAGGTTGATCAGCCTGTTTACCTTTGCCCAGTCCACCGTCATTGGTTTTATGTTCGGGACGTCATCATTTTCATCTCTTTTCATAACTTTTCTCGCCTCATCCAACGAGTTTGCTGTGTGCATGTTGCTCCATTCTGTCGGGAGGATGATTTCACTGAGAGCTCTTTGTGGTCCTCTGACAGAAGGAGCGGCGAGTCGAAGTGTGTTCTGAAAGTGCTCAAGGTGTTGTCAGGGTAATAGTCCATAGAACTGTTGCTAGGTAGGGTGATGATCATCTTTTTTTTTTTTTCTCCTACGTAATTTGGTTGACAGGATTCCACTCGTTGAACTCATCGCCATAACCCTTCCAATGCACGAAAGCTAAGCGTTTACCCTTGACGGTCTTGTAGTGCAGCACCTCATCTATCAGGTACCTGCTCTTGCCGTAACGACTCTTGTAGACCTTCTGAATCTCCTCAGGATAGAACATCCCTTTTATCTCATCCCCAGTCTGCATCAATCACCCTTAAACAAATGCCCGAGATTAAATTTAGTCAACTTTCATCACCTTTGACCAAACCTCCGAGGCTGAATTCAATCAGCATTAATCTCCTTTCAGCAAACCTCCGAGTCTGAATTTAGTCAAGGGTAATCACATTTAAGCAAACCTTCAAGGCTGAATTAGGTCAATCTTAATCCCCTGTAAGGAAACCTCAGAGGCTGAGGTTTCCAGGAAACTCCAGCTTTTGCTACTTTAATTTTTGCTGATAATTTTGTTCAAAGTTGATTGAAGTTGCTTAATTTCTAAATTTAAACAGGTTCATGCAGCGCTTAAAGGTGCATAAATTGAAAGACTCGTGCAGTGGTAGCCCTAGTATAGTACTGCTAGTAGAGAGAGGAGAGCTATGGCGGTGTAAGGACGTATACGACAACTGGCTCCAGGGGAAATCGGTAATTCAGAGAAGTTTTATCATAGATAGATCCCCCATTCTCAAGATGTAAATTTCGAAGGTGTCTAGAACTCTTTGGAACATTGAATAACAAGAGTAGAGCTCTTATTTGGTCATATTTGGAAGATCAAACATAAATTCTTCCTTCACCAAAAACTGCAAAGCAACCATCTCACCAATCATTGCTTACTTGTTTGCACACAAGCTTCACATTTATACGGCCTAGCGAGTCTTAATAAAGCCCTTTCTGGCCTTCTGGCCAATTTGAAATCCTGTTATTCATCATCTACAGGGTGGATTCTTGGTGAATTTGGCGAAGAAATATAATTATTTTAAATTTTACAACATTCCTATATATTGTAACGGTTTATTACACTTTTATCCCAGAGCTTTTAGAACCAAATTTCAGCAGCAACATGGCCGCACTGATATGGTAGCCGTCGAAACGCTAGGGATTAGTGAAATATCCTTCCCTCAACATCCATTTAAGCTCTAGCAAAGGAATCTTAGCACAATATTTGGCATGGACCTGCACTAGAATAATGTTTCCATTTACAGTCATCATAATCACATGTTGTGAAATTCTATTTAAGGCATTCGTTGGTGAATTCCCGCTTACCAGAATCCACCCCTTCCCCTGCAGCCCTGTTCTTGCGCCATTCTGCTTTTGCCAGGATTACTGGTAGAAGAGGTGGAGCCCTGGCTGTTATTAGCATTACAGATAGACATGTGTTCTGCACTCATGTGGGCTTCTACAGGACCCTTTTCACCCGCAACAAAATTAACCAGGCAACCATCAATTACTTTATCTTCTACTAAGTGGTCATATTTAGCTAACTGAGCTGCTTCAAAAGCACCTGATTGACCTTTGACAGTGATGAAACTCATGTGTCCGGCATAGCCTTTGACCGTAACATTTTCAAAGCCCTTAGCTCCTACTGCTTTAGCTCTTTTAATACACTATTTGACTTCATGCATACCATGCATTAACTCATTGAAAGACATTTCATTGAATTTCTTATCGTAGTCAATATGACAGTCAGGTCTTAACCAATTATTAGAGTGTTTTCCCTTGGAGGATTCCCCAACCAATTTCATCCCAAATAACCAGTCTATACCTTGCTGTGTACCAGCAGCAGAGTAAACGCAATAAAAATCCCCTGCTACTCTCATTGCCCCAGGTGACAAGCCCGCACAGTCCAGGCCAGCCTTGAGAGTGTGATAGGAGTATATAGAAAAAAGGGCTGGCGCCCGGCCATCCTTTCAAAGATACAGGGGGTGTATATAGGGTGCCATCCTGGTAATACCGCTGTGGTGTTGTCGGCTGTGGTGGAGGTGGTTGAGGTGTGCCACTCCCCCCAAGATGGGTTGGAGGATGGACCAAACAGCAGCTGTTGCAATTGTTCCTGCATAGAGAGTAGCTGCTCTTGGTGTGCTGCAATCAGCTGTTGCATTGACTGCAAGTTACTGCATGTAGATGTTGTTGTGCCAGTTGCGCTTGTGGCTGATGAGGAGTCTGTTGTTGGGAATGTTGCTGTGATTGCTGCTGCAGTCGCACCTGTTTCCATTGGAGGAATTCTTGGTACTCAGATAAGGTTGCAGGTGAATAAATGGAACCAGTGGGAACACTCTCCCCAGGGGCTGCAGCTCCCTCAACACTGCCTGTCAGACGAAAACCCAAGCGTGCGGTGTCATCCCCCACATGCATTAGATGTTGGAAACCAGAGTCTGTTCTGCCTGCCTGCCTGCTCAGGTATGTACACCTGTGTGTGAACTAGTCCAAGTGTGTCAGTCAGGTGGTAGGGAGTGGTGCCCTCTACCAATCAATACCATAGTTAACCCGTGTAACTCATTGACTCCACCCATAAAGTTATTCCAAATCAAATGGCTACGGGAGTGATTCGCTAGGATCAAACTTGGGGCTGTCTGATTCATGCAGATCTATACATGATTTATGAGAATCAAAACTTAAGTATTGGAATTGAAAATGGTAGTTAAGTCGTAAGCTGTAGGCTCATATATTGTCTTAAATATCCTTGTCTTTCCTTTAATTTTGAGATATTGTTGACATAGAATTGAATGAACGTGAATTTAATTGAGATATAGGATCGTATGCATTTGTAGGATATTCAAATTTGAATATTGAATATTGTGAATTGAAATACATGCACATGAAACTTGATTCATATTATATGTTGTCTGTTGATTGATATAGTGGAATATTCTCTATAGTTCCATATTCTGTTTGTTGACAGGTTGGCACTATAAATATGATACAGTAACAGGCTCCCTAACAGCATGGCCATGGGGCTTGATACATACATAGACGAGTGTGCAAGGTGTAAGGTTCTTCAGGTGATTGGTTTCCGCAAGGTCGGGTTTGTTTAGAGTTAAGCTACTAGTAAGCATTTGATGTCTACTAATTTCTATTATAGAATAAGATAAATTGAATAAAATATAAATCAAACTAAACAGATTATAAATTAAATTAATATCATGTAACCTAATATGCAAAGGCTATTGTCGATTGCTGTGTTGGCTCTTAGTTTTAATTTGTTTGGCAACTCACATCCTAAAAGATGTGGGTCAAGCCGAGTGCTTTTTATTGGAAAGGTAAAATTGATGCTATTACTCATGATCTTCATGAGTTCAAGTGTAATATATATTAAATTTCTTTTTCTAAATTTTCTCCTACCTAATATATAATGCTAATGTATAACAATTGAAATTATTAACAGCGATACTAATAATTAGACTCTAATGAACGGTATCTGCCAACCATATATGAAGTGTGTTCTTTATATCTAATATTGGAACTCTGTCTGTGTGTTTGTACTTAAATGTCCAACAGAAGTAAATTGTTTGTTTTATTTTTGTTTTTTTTTGTTTTTTTTCCCCTTATTATGGCAGATTTTTGTCCTGCTACTCCTCTTTATGGTTGAACCTGCCGCTGAGATCAATCGAAAATCAGTAGTAGCTCTCTTACTGTCTATTTAGTTACCAGCAGTACATTTAGTTGGGGAATCTGTACAGTAATTCTCTAAGCCATCAGCTGAATTAGCTGATGGCTTATTCAAATTTGTATATATTTGAATTTTTATTTATATATTTTTTTGTGTGTATTGATATGACCACACCTACAAGATTTTGTGATGTTTTTAGTATGAAGGGGTTGAACTTGGTACAATTAAATATGAGAAGTAAGGAAGGAATTGAGCTGTAGTGATAAGCATGTTGAGTGCCTAGTGTCGGATATGTATTTTGAGAACACTGTTATACACTTGTCAACCTTGTATAGGCCTCCATCTGGTAAACATGTTGAATTCTTTGAATATTTTGATATGTTAATGAAAAAGGCTTCTGAAGCGAAAATTGAGCAGTGGATAATGGGTGATATAGATATAAATAGCAAGGGTTTCAATGAACAATTGTTCCTAGATTCTTTAAGCATGGCTGATTAGAATTATTACTATAACTTTAGAGCTCCAGATTGTGTGTGGATGTTTGTGCAGAATCATATCATTTCCTTCCTTGATGAGCATTGTCATTGGTCAGAAATTGAGGTGGTGGATCATAGAAATAAATGGATGACACAAGAAACTTTAAGTATGATAGATGAGCGTGAAGATAACGTTGACTCCTATATGAGAACCCAGGATGAATTTTATATGAATAGGGCCAGGAGTATGAGATGCAGAATAAACGAAGCTGTAAATTATGCCAATAACATCAAAACAGCCCTCTATGAAGCCAAAGATGACCTGAAGAAATTATGGAGGGTTATAAATGGTATCTTAAAACCAGAACTGAGGGGATGACGGTTTTGTTAAATCGGAACAAGAGTTTTTTTTTAATCTGTTTATTTATACTGGTACTATCATAGTGGGTCCTGGAGGATTCATATGACAATATCATAACAAAATTATTACATAATAATAGTATCACATACAGTGATGTGTTAAGCTCTATGAAAACAGTTAGTGACAATGTGTATATATACAATATTCCCAGGTCCTATCTTGGACTTATTACATTTCAATAGTGTTCATATGCCTCTATATAGCAAAATATACTACTCATACTTCTGCCTTTTGTTGGAAAGAAGTTCCTTCTGATCAGAACAGAACATTTCATAGCTCTCTAGTGTCCTTTTGCTAGAGATAAGACTATTCCAGGCCGTCTCAGCCTTATGAGCAACACTCCGCCTTGTGATCTGCTTCTTTGCAGTCACATATTTCAACAAAGGGCCATTATTAGCTCAAGTGGTTCTTAATGGGATTATAGTGTTACAAGGTATCAGAACTTTTTTGTATGCAAACTTAAGTAAGTGTGAGGTGCGTCTTTCATCTAAGTAATTTGTTTACCTTATAAAAATCACAAATTACATTTAATAGAAGATACAGTGAGTTATGACACTATGAGATATGAGCTGAATTTGCATGAGTAGGCATGCTGGGCATACTTTCTAGCCTGTGCCCTGTTTTCAACCACATTTACTATTTTCATTCGACACAAGCTTACTGCATTTATCAGAATTATCTTATCAAAGAGAAAATCTATTTGTAGTATTTAATTGCTAATAGAGACCTTAATATTGATCCATGTAATAAAGTTCAACGCTGACGTTATTGGTTATTCCAGATTGCTTGTTTCATTTCAACGCATTGTATGCAACCAGCCAAGTTTCTTCATAATGCATTTAGACCTCATTTTCTATTTTGTAACATGATCAGAATATCATAACTATGGCATCACAGACTTCCTAAGTAGTACAGTGCTGTAGTTCTTAGTTTTACTCTCATCAGTTCCGAGCTTCAATCATCTTTCCTATTCTCAGAAGAAAATTGCCTGGGCCAAAGAGGGTTAGTTTAAAAACTGGGCTAAAGGAAATAAATTATTTTAGACTGTTTATTAATCAATGAATGTCTCCCAGTATAATTTAATTGGCTCTGGCTGTTTTGAAAAAGTTTTCTATATACAAATTCATTTTAAAAAAGACACCTTTAAAACCAAAACCTTTGTTGATAATTTCTACATGCAGTGATCATTCGAGTCCACAGACTCATCTCCTTTGTCCCACCTAAAGATGAAATAACCAAGTCCGAAGCCAACCACAATCGCCAAACACAGCCATAGGTTAAAGGTCATGAAGACCAACATAAGGAGGTAGGAAAGCACCATCTGTACCATGTGTAGTAGCGTCTGTATCACATGACTACAGCTACACATCTTCTGTCTGAAATTATGAAAAATAAACTGGATTAGTTAAAGTGAATGTATATACACACAAGTCCATGGTTAGAACTCCAAAGTTGGTCTTCCTAAAAGTGGATTAGGACTTTTATATGATCATACTTTCCTTTGGTAACTACTCTATAGATAAAATATACTAAGTCACTTAAAAAATAGACAAGGTCACTGGCACAAAGCAGAAAGATGTATGGCCATTGGTCACTATGATGTATTACTTATGCAGTCCCCTTGTGTACACCCCATTCATGCTTCTGCTATAGAAATGTATAATAGACTTCACCCTAGTGCATGACGTCATTTATGGATGCTGTCTGAGTATAAATCAACTGTGGTGCAGCATTGGGGAGATTTCACCTCTTCCCCAACTTTGGCAAATAAGGTGCTTTAGGGGTCCACCACTGCATCCTTGCATATGAGTTGTGCCTTATACGGCATATTACCGGCTACTACCCAACACTACACATTGATTATTTCTCAAATGTATATATGAGTGAGAAATTATATAGATGTACTTACACTATAGACGGTTTGATGTTCTTAGTGTTTCTTAACTTCTTCAGTAGGTAGGACCTAAAGACCTTGAGTCCTTCATATAGAACCGTGGCCACAAGAATCCCGATACATGATTCCAGCAATCCTGGAGTAAAATGTCATAAACGATGTTGTAGATGTTATTAATGAAAAGGGATTTGATTTGGGTGGATTACCCATGAGATGCCCACATGCCCTCAGACATAAACATCTTTTTCTTGATTATGCACATCAGAATTGGCATCTCCAAGGCACAAAATTGCAAGCCAGCATTAAAAGAATTCTGAGAAAAATATTCCCTAACTAGATCTACCTACCCAATTGTTTCGGCCCTGTTATCTAAACACTGCAATCTTGAAATATCTAGATAAATATTCACATGATAGAGAGACTTACCTTGCCAGGTGCTGGTCACCCATTCCTCAAACAGAATAACCGTCTTATATGTTATATGGAAGAAACCCTAGAAATAAGGACAAACAGAGGGCATCATATATGAATTTTAATTCTGTTTCAACATTCAGGATACATTCATTGATTGATGCTAATAAGATCGCCCCCCTAGAACATAGTGAGAGAGGCCCCAAATATCCACAGAAAGGCCCAAGCCAGGATTTATTTTAAGTGTTTGATATTATTGTTTTATACCCATATATACATCAGGTTATAAATGAGTAAAGGGCCCAGACATCTTTTCGCAGCAAGTGAACAAGTGCATAATATTTTGTATAAAGACCCTTATGAACGTGATAGTCACCCCAGCACTTAAACAAATAAGTTTGTTTCAGTCAGTATTGCCATATAAGATGATATTTTATTATTATGTCATTCTGCACTTACATAATGTCCAGCTGCAGGAGCTCCACCACTGCCATGCCCAGCCCCATGCCCTTTACCATGCCCGCCTCCTGTGGTACCATCTGACACGATGGTATCGGGTTCCATGTTGTGTCCAGTACCATGCCCGTTACTGTGCCCTCTGCCTGTGTTTAACGTGTTATCTGTACCACCATGTGACCCGTCATGGTCCATTGAATCTTCACACATTATTTATTTACAGTTAAATCTGGATAGTATCAGTTGCAGATTTTGAAAAGGAGGGGTTGTGGCCCCATCTCAATAAGATAGGGCGACACTAAGTATTTTTGGAAAGTAATGGGACACACAATTTAAACTCTTGAGATTGTCAAATAGGAGGGGGCCTCCCTTCTCCCATTTAAAGCACCACTGCATACATGTTTTATTTTGTTTAATTTAGTGGTGAGTTGTATAATAATTACCATTAAAAAGACATAATTAAGATACATTATGAAATTTGGCTGGGCATGATATTGGGGGAAAAATGGTCTCAGTGGGTCGTCTTCATGATAATTATGACACATTTGAAGTATCATAATTATGGTTCCGCTATGCTATTGATATAATCAGGTGAAATGTTTATAATTATCTGGAGTATCAAATTAGATAAGATTTTAAATGACTTTAGATTAAGAAGAAAGGTCTCTATATATGTACCTGATGTGTCTCCTGGAATCATTTCCCCATGGCCTCCTGATGTAGTGTTAGAGCCCGTGGTACCATGGTGTGTGGTACCACTAGATGTACCATTGGCATTCATACCACCATGATGCATTGTGCCCCAAGAGGTACTGTTTGGGTTATGGTGCATGGTACCATTGGTTGTAGAGGGGTGCATCATGTCTCCATGAAGATTGCCCATGGCAGTGCTGGCAGTGTCATTAGAGTCCATGGTCATGTTTGTCATTGAGTGGGGGTCCTGGAAATATAAAGGAAAAAGAATAATAAATAAGAATAGGCTACTTACAAATACATGAGCTGTACATGAGAAAGGATGTTGTTTGAAGATGTTACTAGTATTATATAAAAAAGGCAGGGAAAGAGGTAGGTAGGATCTAAAAGAAGAAGAGTAGAAAAAGCAAATGCAGCAACAGACAGGAAGAACAAGGGAGTGATCTTCTTTTTAAAGGGGGGTGAGGGGTGGTGGAGTTGTGCACAGACGCCCCTCTCAAGAGTCAAAGTCTGTTGCCAGACCCTGGAGGGGCTGAAAATCGCATGCAAACACACCCTTTTAACCTTAAGTGACGAGCGGGCATTTTTCGATGAAAACAGTTAAAAATATTTTGCTCCTGGCCAAGAGATTGAAGAAATTTTGCTTCCCCCTCAAAGTTAAAAAATTATCACTCCTTAACAGACATGAACAAACTGAGCGTCAAGACCAAGCAAGAAGATTATGAATGGGAATATGTTGTAAGTCAATTTAACCAGAGACCAAAAAAGAGTGCTTGTGACTGTTGGTTTTCTACACCCAGGTAATCCAGCAAATACACACAATACAGGCAAAGAGCTGTAAAAACTGAGGCGCAGTTCATATTTTTGTTTAGTTTCGGTTTATCCCCCGAAAGCTTTTTGTAATCTAATTCAGCATCTACAATGTCTAGACATCCTGTTCATATTGTACGAAAGATTTTTGCATCCTGATTCTCACTAAAAAAAAATAACCATCTATTGGGAAAAAAAACACAAATAGTCTGCATTGTTACTTTTTACAAGACCTCTGGCGCTCCAATTCCTAACCTCTGTTCACATAGTTGTTTGGTAACATTGACTTTAAAACCTTGTCAATATGCCAAAAGTACATATTTTTAAGTTCTGAAAATGTCTATTAATATCTACATAAGATTTCCAATCGTTCTTTGTCATTCACAAATATTTGCCAACATTCTTTACATGTGGACAGATGAGAGGAAAGGGTCCTCTGAGGTTAATATGAAATTTAAGATTGATGTTATCAGCTTCAAAAGGAGGTAAAACACTTGTAGATAGCCCTTCTAGTCTTGGAAATATTGCTTCGCAAAAATGGAATGACATGACTGTATCAATACTGCCAATTAGATCTATCATTCATTGTTTTAGTTAAATCAGGCATCTAATTAGCATAATCATTTACATAATCAACGATTCTCCATGAATCATTCTATCAGTTGACATAATTTCTTTTTCTGTTTGAAATAAAATTTTGGTTGTCATGGCAACACATTTCTCTGAAAACCCTTATTTAGGCCTCAGGCAACTCATTAATGATGTCCTGTTTCCACTATATTTATTTATATTCAAATTTGTCCAAATTATATATTGTATTTATGATGCTATACACGTGCATAAAGGGCCTCTCTGTTAACTTTGTAAAGCCCACATGAAGGTTCACATGAGTAGCCACAAGAGCTGTCAACCTGTGCTGGGATGGGAAACCCCTACATCTGTTCTTTTATTTATGGGACAGGACTTTTGGGTCTGAGATGGTATATATGAAAATGAGTGTTGGAAGGTAGGGTAGCTCATCTGGACTGGACGAGGTCCAGTCACCTTCTGCCGATCGCCCGGCTCCTTAGTAGGAGCTGGACACGAGTTGTGGTGCTGCCCACTCTTGTACCAAATGGGTATCGCAAAGCGACTCCTGGTTGGCATAGAAGAAACAAGCAACACACGAACACATCTCTCGGATGATCAGCACTAATATATATATAACGATACCGGCCCCTACACCCCCCCTAGACTTTACCTAGGGTAAGTGTTACAATAGTAGACTAGTAAACATTCGTATTACATACGGTGACTAGTATTTATACAGGTAAGTCTACTTTATAATAGTTAAATAACTAATATAAAAATACAGGGGCATCATAAGTATATGTACATTAATAGGCATCATTACATATAACCCGAAGTAGTTTAATATGTATGTATAACAGAGTAGGAAGTGATACCTTATGGGTAATAAAGTTATACAATACTTGCTATCTACTATGACCATTATACAATAACCATGTATCCAGAGGTGACAAGCAATGGATTTAAGTTTTGATGTTCCATCATAGTATTAACCCGAAAAGATTTTTTTACCAGAGTAGTTATTATTATATTACTTTTTTTTTATCTATGTATCACACTCTGTGTCCCTGAGCTGCGTGAACTTTGGGTGGAAATGTATTAAAGGTGTCTTACCAACATAGTTAAATCAGTACAATAACAATTGACTTCCGGCGAACCTGGATGAACTGGTTTCTGCAGCTCCACTCGGCGACAGTTTTCTGGTGGCAAACCATGTTGCTGTTGTAATGTGCCCTGACGAAGGTGTGTAGATGAAGCCCCCTTTTCGGATTATTACCCACAATTGGTTCGGATAGCGCCCATCTGTGCTGCAGTGTTTCAATCCAGTCGATCAGTTTCAGGTGGTATTACGAGGATAACCTCTTGCATAAAATTATGCATTTATGTACACTTGAATACATACAGGCCAACATGAGAAGTACACTTACAGATGATGAGTGTAGACTCATCATCAGTGTCCATCTTCTCAGCCGACTCTTGGTTAGGAACCGAGCTGCTATCATTCTCGTCTTCGAGAAGCTTTAGGTTACCAGTGTTCGGTTTACATCTAATAGACGTGAGCCCAAACTGCTGGTGGCCTCGGCCGAAGCATCACCACCTGCTCCAGTATCAGCATCCAAAGGAACAACTAGAGACAACAGCTTGCCGTCCCAGTCCTCCAGATGCTTTCCGAAGCAGAGGAAGAATTTAAGGTCTGCCTCCTTATACTTTGTAATGTACTTTAAGTTCTTGGCAGCATGGATCTCTTTAAGCTTCTCGGCTTCCTTCTTCTTTTCCAAGCCGGCTTTATAGGCCTCTTCAACACGTTTCATTTCCTGTTGCTTAATACGATCCTCCTTGCGTTTCTGCATTTCGTACATGAGGTTGAACTTCAGCTTCAGTAATATCCCGCCAGTAGTCAATAGACCTCTTGCGGTGAAGTGCCTGCCAATTGCTCACAAGATCGTTTTGGATCATATAAGTCAATTCATTTCAGTGGTCGATGAATGATTCTGGATCCAGCAATCCAGCTAAGGTGTTTTCCACCAGCTCCATTACAGGGACCAGAGAGTCGCCAGTTATGGTGGTGGATGGTACCTGGGTGGTATGAGAGGTAGACGGTGTTCAGGATCTGAGATACGGGTCCTGCGTGTCCCATAGAGGGGAACTTAGCCATGTACTCCCTGCATGCCTGGCGCTGCTCCTCAGTCATCTCCTCTCTTGCCCACCGTCCCTCGTGTCCAGTGCATCTGTCCTGAAAACAATGCCATCTTCTTGGGTGGCTGGGGTCGACACCTGGGTGGTGTGAAGGGCGAGCATAATATCCCAGTGGGGGAGATGGAGGCACAGCCTGACAGCTTATGATTACCTGCATGCGAAGCACGTGTCTGGTAACAGGGCATGTCCAGGGCTGACAATTGTTGTCCAGCCTTGCGACGATCAGCTAGGTTTGCTGGTCTCGATTGTTTCTTGGAACCTGCGGGGCTCTCAGAACGATCCGAACATGTGCGATTTTGGGCAGCAGCTGGGGTTTGAACCCGGTGGCTTCCCTCAAATGAGCCTGCTTTTCCTTCACCCTTTTGTCATCACCTCTCCACTTTATCAACTTAGAGTGTCCCTCCGTCGACAGTTGAAACTTTGAACCTGAAGGGTTCACAGCAAAGTAGGTGATGATATTACCACTCTTCCAAGCACAGAACTTGGGTTCCCATACGAGTCTCTTTACTGGTGTAGGGGCCGGCATCGTCGTGTATATATAAGTGCGCCTCATCCGAGAGATGTGTTCATGTGGTGCTCGTTCCTTCTATGCCAACCAGGTGTCGCTTTGCGATACCTATTTGGTACAAGAGGGGGCAGCACCATGCCTCGCATCCAGCTCCTACTAAGGAGCCAGACGATCCGCGGAAGGGGACTGGACCTGGTCCAGTCCAGACGTGTAGTCAACTTCTCCAATAAACTCCTACCCGAACAGGTGGGAAGTCTGCAGGGCTTTGCCCAACCCAAACTACTCGTGTTGTGTTAATACCTCTAGTGTTAAGCGAGCCTAAGAGCCACCCAACATATAAAGCTAATACAAACTGTTACACTGGTGCCGTGACCAGTCAGTTCGAGCTGGAGCGTGGCCAAACGGCAGAAGGCCGCGGACTAACTGAGGTGAGTTCCTCCAGCCCAGGGCTCGAGGAATTCGAAGAGGATGGGATTGCATCCGTGCATCTATTGTTAGACTGGAAACCAGTCAACAGTATATGTATAACCCGGCTGGTAAACAGAGAGTTTTCTCTACACCCGGTCTATTGGACGATCCCTCCATATTAGGAGATGGGGTCGCTATACCCTAGTACCCCTAGCCATGTGGCTTCGGATACTGGCTTGCTGAGTGGGTTAATAAAACCCACCTGGTTGAACTTGAGTGATTGGTCTCAGGTAATAACTAGTAGGCGCAGATTAGAAGCCAGCATATCGGTGAGCGCCGCTAGTACACTAAAGAACCCTAAGGCCCAAAGTCCGATCCAAAGGACGGAGACGCCTACTGGACAGGGGGTACATGGGTCTACCCGAATAAGGCAGGATAGACCTTTAATGACATCATCGGATCACGATAGCGATGATGGAGGGGATGGAAAGGACCCCATTGGGTCCGCCTCAACCCAGCGGGATACTAACCGAGATACATTGCCGAGAAATACGGAAATGTATTCGTTGGGACTATCCCTAGATGAAGCCTTGTCGGATTCTGTATTTAATCCAGGAGGAAGCCGTAAGTCCAGGCATGGCCGTCGGATAGGTCCCGGATATAAGTCGACCTCGGCTTATTTAAAAGCCAGAGACCAGGTAGAGCAGCAAGCTAAGAGGCAACATGAGCAATTCATTGCTGCACAGAAGAAAATAGAGGAAGAGACCCGAGAACGAATTAATAAGCTTTGTTCTATAGAACAAGAGGTGATTGTAAAGGAATCCGACCTCATATTGGTTGTCAGACAAATGAGCAAAAAGGAAGGGAGAGTAAGTTGGCTGACTTAGAAAAAGAGGAAGCCAATAGGCGGAGAGCGATTGAAAAGTCTAGAGCAGAAGAAATCGCTAAAGCTCAGGATGTGAATAGACTGCAATCCAAGCTAAACGCAATGGAAGAGAAGCTGAAAAGACTTCAACTCCGTAAAGCCGAAACGGAATCCAGACTTGTCTCAGAACAAGATGAGATCCATAGGGAAACGACTGAGTACCAGAGGTCTCAGAAGGAAAAGAGCGAGAAGCATCGCTTATTAAAAGATACTTTAAAGAAAGAGGCGCAGGCCGCCCAATTAGAGCGTAACCAAGCAGTGGAGGACAATGAGAAGATTCAGTCTGAAATCTTGTCCGAGAACGCTCAGTTAAGAGAGGAGCAGAGGAATCAGACCACCGATATGGCGACCCTGACCCTAAACAAGTCCACTATGAAAAGCTACTTGCATGATAAGGAACAGGCTAATCCACCTCCAATGAGCTCGGATCCCAGTCCAGACCTTACCTTTGTTAAACAGGGCAGCTTTGTCTCCTGTTCAATACCGAAGCAGCCGACAGGTGCATAGAATCTGTTTGTGAATGACATTGCATCTCGGAAAGTTGACCAAGGGGGAGTCTATGTTAGGACCCAAGGTCAGAATGGTCAGATTAATAGAGTTCGCATTAGTTAAGTCCCGATTGTCCATAACCTGGACCCAACTAAGTCCAAAGAGAATGTTCCAACACAAGTGCCAAAAGAAGCGGATTCCACATAACCGTGGATCAGACAGATAATGTCAGATTGGATGCTGGTAACCCAAAATGCACAGGGGGGGGTGGCCAGCAGGGTCAGGCAGGTAACATGCCGAATGCTGGTGGTCAGACCAGAACTGCCAATGCAAGCAGTCAGGGGGCTAGTGGTACCTCGGGTACCACCCCCAAGGCTGGTGGTGGAGAATACACTGGGCCTAATCAGTCACAGTGGAATTACAGCCAACCACCACCACAACCACCGAATAATGGCAGTTTTGGTGGTTTAGGAGGCAATCAAACTATAGCTGTGGTAGAGGAAGGAACACAGAGATGTTGCCTCTGCTGTGGTCTTCAAAGTTGTGAGACAGATTTATTGTTGGACAAAAGGCACATTGACTTCTGAGCATGCTCAGACTGTAACCAAGAGGTTCTGATGTAGTAAAAGTATTTAGCTATATAACACTAGGGGGAGACACCTTTAGTGAGGTAATAGTTCATAGTGTGACCACTAGGGGGCACCACTGTTTAGACAGTCTCTTAGAGTTTGGCATATATATAGGAAACATTATATTGAACGAAACCAAGGTGATTGAATGGAGCAAGCAGCAGTGTAGTAGACTGATGTATGCTCATGTAGCATTCTACCCCTCGATGTTAATTAAATCTTTCGATAGACAACGAAGAACAACTAGTCAGGTTCCAGTTAAAACTTGTCAACAACGCATAGGCATCATCCGTTCTCGATGGCAGTTCACAGTTAGTAGTGTTTAAACAATCTCGACCCTAGAAGACTAGCACAGCCTTCTAGTGTCTACTTCAACAAAGTAACATATACCTTCTCTGTGCAACAGCACAGTATTAGCACATGGTAGACGGGCAGCCGCCAACCATCGCTCATGATGGTCCGTCACGACTGGACTGACCCTGAGGAAGGCCGTGAAACTGCCTTATATACACCAGAGTCGAGGGCCATGTGACCATGTGGTTACTTGGCGCTGGACTCCAGCTCCCCCAGGCGTCGGGTAAGACAGGTGCTCTTGACATCATCCACGAGGACCATGGTTGATGGTCCCTCGAGGACCACTCGCGACCACCACACCATCCCCCCTAGACTGAAACAAGGTCTCTGAGAAAAATTCAGAGATCCCGAATAAGTCTAAATAAAAGAGTGATAATAAAAGTACTGTACTGTAGAAAAAAAAATTATATCACAATTTACTCAGGGGGGTTGCTCCATCCAACGTTGGAGACCAGTGTATAGCATCAACACTGCTTCACGACCAGTTCCTGGTCGCTCCGAGGGAGGCACGACCGGGTATGTTAACCAGGGTTGTGTCGTTTCCTCCCTGTCTCGTTGAGAAGCTCCTTCCAGCGTAGGAAGCCCATCCATAGTGTATAAAACAACTATGGTGGTCCTTCGACTGTGAGGCTGAGGATGCGTGGCACCACCGGGTTCCTAGAACCAAGGTGGCGTCAGGTCCACACAGCTTCGCAGGGAGGTCCGGGGACAGCAAAGGTACCCTCACTCGTGGAGGGTACACCGTCATCCAGGAACGAGTTCCTGGGGGTTCCATGCTGACATCAAAGACATCGAAGAGACAGATAGTATCATAATACTGTCCCTCGGAGATGGACCCGGTAGCAGCATCGATTTCCTCCTGCTCCCTGTCAGTGTGATCATTGTTGTGTGATGCACTGTCGGCGAGCTGGCCGGAAAACGTGGGCGACTCGGGCAATGGGGCCTCACTGTCCATCATCGTCCCCTAAGCCTCATAAGAGGTCTCGGGTGCATCTCGAGAGTACTCCTCAGCATCTGAGTTGAGGACTGTCGAGTCGCTCCCGTTGCCAGTGTCACTATCTCGATCATCATGATCGTGATGGTCTCCCTGGTCGGAGGGAGCCTCTGGAGAGTGACTGGTGACATCGACATCCCCGTCTACCTCCATCAGCTACTCCACCTCTGCAGGTTCTGCTGCACTGGTGGACGCCGCCTGGTCCAGGCAGACGGTCGCTCCTGCTGTAGACAAAGGTTTGATGCCTTCGAGATTCAGGTGGATTCTCGGCAACAACAACCTTTGTACAGCCAGTGGAGCAGGCTCAGGGGCTCCAAAAAGGTCGACTAAGGGAGCCTGCGAGGAAGGCGCGGGTGCTGGCTGATAAATAGAAGCACCGAGAGACCGTCCAGGAGTGTCAGGCTTGTCCTGCACCGCCTGTTTTCAACCCAACATGTTCATAGCAGAGCTCAGACCATCTATTCTCGGAGATAGCTCTCTCAGAGGATAAGCCTGGGCTGCCAGCGTCCTGACGTCAGGGATGGCTCCGCCCTCAACTAAGTACCTCTGTGCTTCACGAGAGGGCTCATT
This sequence comes from Acholoe squamosa, assembly GCA_949317995.1. NCBI lineage: Eukaryota > Metazoa > Annelida > Polychaeta > Phyllodocida > Polynoidae > Acholoe > Acholoe squamosa. Next base: position 5,618,802 of record OX439050.1, on the reverse strand, counting down.
GCAGACAGGCTTCAAGGTCCTGACATTATGTTGTTTGTCCTTCATCCATTCCAAGAGTTGGACCCCGAAGACCCTAAAGAATTCGCGGTACTTTTCCTCCCAGCTTTCTATGATAGCATCCCTCTTGGTGATATCATATTGAGCTTGAGACTCAAAGTTATTGAGTCGCGTGTGGACAAAGGTCAAATGAGAGTCCATGTCCATCTGCACGGTCTCTTCCCTCAGAGCTGGGAGGAGCTCGTTACGGATGGCCGTGTTTGTCCTATCAAACAGGCCGAACAAGTAGGCATTTGCTTCCTCATGAAATGCCTCACCGAAACGATGAATAGCAGGGCTACCCGTCATCTGCAGCAGTCACTTGCATCGTTCCACGAACGACTTTGGGACTCCACGCTTGATGCCTTCACCGTACTCCCAAAGCAGGGATGCTGTTGGGGTGTTGCACCACCTACGTGAATGCGTGGTGTGGCAGCTTGCTTTCTGCTCCCTGCCGCTGCAGCTGGCTTGACAGTGGGAGAAGAGTTGGTAGTGACCTTGGGCTGTCGATAACGACCCCCTCGAGGTCCTACCGCTTTACTTCCTGACTTAGAACCACTGGTGCTTTGCTTAGCTGAACCGGCCGAAGCAGACTTTGATGCTTTCCGAGCAGGGGTCGGAGTGGGCTTCGAGGCCTGTGCAGGTTTCGAAGGAGTCACTTGCGACTTCGGCTTCTTAGGCTCAGTTGAGCCAGCAGACTTTCCAGCGTCTGTAGAATGGGTCCTCTTGTTCCCACTCATAGAGGCTGTTGGTGCTGGATCTCGAGGACGACTTGCCTCCCGCTTCTTTTGTTGCTCTACCCTGAACTCTGGGTAGGCACTGTAGAAAGTGGGCATGAGCTCAGGTCTGATGTACAGATGCTTCGTAGACAGCGGTGCGGGTGCCATCCGCATCCAGTTTTCCTCTATTTCGACCTGTTCAGAAACAGACTTACCCCTTTTCGTGGCTCCACGAGAAGGTGAATCATCTTCAAGCTGTGGTTGCAGCGATCGACAGTTTGTGATAGTTCTATGCCCAACCACTGGCATACTCTATCAACATCTTGTGCAACCTACCATGAGACGATCGAAGTAATAATGTCGACTCAGAGAGGACAGAATCTACTACGAACAGCCTGTCCCAGTTGGGGGCTAGCTTCATAGCTGCTTGGGGGGTGTGGTACCTCACCACCTGTTCCCCAACTGAGCACCTTCTCTGCTTCAGCCCATAGTCATACCCCACTTTCTGGCATTTAGCAGATTTACCTTAGTTCTCTCTCACCATGCTATAACTTTCCCTCAAACGATCTCAAAGTTGGTCCACGAAAGTAATGGGGACCTCGAGTGGGTTTTCGATTGAGCTGAAAATTACATCAGTCGGCATGAGAATTTCTTCCCTGAATACCATCATATTTGGACTGCACCCAGTAGAACTATGTTCAGAGCTGTTATATGCCGATACAACATATTTAGCCTGTTCGTCCCACTCTGTTGTTGACTCTGAATCAATGTTCTATTGAACCTTTCTGCCTGACCATCACTCTGTGGCCTATATGGATTGGTTCTCTGTTTTACAATTGTCAAATATTCACACATTTCAGAGAAGAGACGAAACTCGAATTCTCTACCTTGGTCGGAATGCAGGAGCATAGGGATGCCAAAGGTCAAGACCCATTCATCCACGAAAGCTTCTTCACAGGTCTCTGCCGTGTGATTTGGTAAGGGAATAGCACGAACATACTTGAAGTAATCCTGGAGTTCTTCATGCAAGTATTCTTGTTTGGTGTGGGTGCAAAGCCTGAGATGATATCCATAGCTATCCTCCCGAACTTCACCCGAACAACTCTTGGTGCAAAGGAGACTTACCCATGCCCTCACTGGGCTTTACCAAACAACAGGTAGGACAATGTTGAACCCAACGACCTATGTCCTTTCCCATTCCAGGCCAGTAATATCTCCTTTTCACCTTCTCGAGAGTTCATCTTTGACCAAAATGTGCCGCTGTCCATGGCAAAAGGAGAGTACCTCACCCCTCAGTCGGTGTGGTACTACTACTTGGATCGTGTGCCTTGCACGACCCGCCTTGACCTTCCAGTGACAAAGCAAGCCTTCACGAAAGTTAAGAGGGGCCATTGTCCTATTAATTTCCGTACCTCGGCACTCTCAATTGATACCTCAGGCCTAGTGGGTTTAGCCCCCTTAACCAGCCATTCAGCAACTCACCTGATGTCAGCGTCCGCATCAATGAGTTCATCGAGAGGCCAAAATGCAACACCCACCCTACTGTCTACTAGACTACTCACATCTGCCAAAACAGCCTTGTGACTGACACACTGCGTGCAATCTGACCTTTGGCACAGTCGCACAGGGATACGACTGAGGCCATCGGCATTCAGATGCTTGGCACCACTCCGATGTTCGATCTTTGAATTTTCGAGACCGAACTCCAAAAGATGTGCCAGCCACCTTCCCATCATTCCTTCAGCTTCTTTGAAATTCAGGAGCCATTTCAAAGAGGAATGATCGGTGCGGATAGTGAAGTTACCCCCATAGAGTTAGTGCCTAAACTTCCTGGTGTACACGACGGCTGCCAACAGTTCTCTTTTGGTTGTGCAGTAGTTTCATTGTGTTTTACTTAGTGTTACTAGCAAACGAGATTGGAACCTCCATCGCATCCTGTATCTTGGATAGAACAGCTCCAATAGTCGTGTTGCTAGCGTCAGTGTCTAGAATAAAACGACCGTTGGGGGTGGGGAAGCAGAGTACAGGAGTCTCCTGAAACTTCTTTTTAACTCGACAAAAGCATGTTCAGCCTTTTCTGTCCATGCGAATGCCTCGTAACGACCTCTACTACCTTTAGGTTTCTAGACTACAAGGTCCTGTAAGGGACCCACGAGTTCAGCGAACCCTGGGATAAATTCCTGGTAGTAGGAACGAAAGCCAATGAAGGATCGTATTTACTTCACTGTAGTGGGCCTAGCCCAATTCTTCCCCGGGTTGGCTTCTACACCCTGTTCAGACACAATTCCTCCTAGGTACTCAACTGAAGTCTTAAATAGCTGACACTTCTTAGGTTTTAACTTCAGCCCCCATGCACGAATCCTGTTGAAAACTTCCGCCAGATTTGCCATCACTTCATTCTTGATTTTACCGAAGACGATTATATCATCGAGGTAAACTAGGCAAGTCTTACCTAATAAACCTCTCAACATCTCCTCCATCATTCGCTCAAATGTGGCGGGAGCATTAAACAAGGCAAACGCTATCCGATCGAATTCATAGAGCCCCCTCTGGTATGAAAAAGCGGTTTTCTCGACATCTTCGGGATTCATCCTGATCTGCCAATACCCAGATTGGAGATCGAGACAACTAAACCACTTATTTCCTCCCAAGGCATCTTAGCATTCGTCAATGCGTGGGAGAGGATAAGCATTTTTCTTAGTCACCCCGTTCAGACATTGATAATTGATGCAGAATCTCATGGTCCCATCCTTCTTTGTCACCATCTGGACAGGACTGGACCAGGGACTAGTGCTGGGCCTAACCACCCCCGTATCCAACATCTCTTTTAGTTGTTCATCTACTACAGCCTTCTTGTTGAGAGGAATCCTTCTTTAAGGGACTCGGATAGGTTGTGCATCACCAGTTTCGATGCTATGCAGACATCGAACGGTTCATCTGGACTTTTAAAGACATCCGCATGCTTACGTAGTAAGGCGGACATCTTCAGTCTTTCTTCTGGCTTCTGAGTCAAGTGGGTATCTCCATACATATCTAATAGCCAGGTAGGGAGCTCCCCCGTGTGGGTGCTCGCAATTTCTGCTGTCTCCATGTCTGCAGCTTCTTGCTCGAGATGCATCATTACAGATCCTACCTCTGGTGAAGAGAATTCATCATTTCTATCAGCATATTGTACTGTACCATCCACCTGACCTTTCTCCAGGACAATGTCTCGATTCAGTGGATTACAGATGGGAAACACTTTTCAACAAACATTGCTGACAAGGGCAGCCTCACCAACCAATCCAAAACCCCTCAGTGTTTTTAGATCGGGTTCGACTATGCCCTGTCGATCATGTTCCAGACATTCGGATTTCACTAAGACATCGCACCAATGTCTAGCTGGTATCCTAGTGGTCTGCGCTACTGAGGCAATCGATGATATTCTTTTCACTATACACTGATGGTGCTCCTCTTCTGGCTCTGTCATGACCAATTGACCTGACCTCAGGTTAAGGATCATGCCATACATTGCCGCAAAGTCCAGCCCCAGAATACCGTCGTCGGCCACATCGGCTACTATAGGGCTAAATACATAGTAGCTCGATTCGACCTTCAGAGGTAAAACCAATCGACCATAAGTCCGCATTCCGGCTCCAGACGCAGTGCAAATCTTTATTCCCTTATAGAGATTATCTGACGGCACCACTTATGCTCTCGCGAGTTCCTGAGAAATAATGGTGTGGCTGGCACCAGTATCTATAAGGAAGTCTAAAGAATGTCATCGAATCTCGGCAGACAGGTACCATCATTTCCTCAACAAAGGGGCAGTTCCTGCTAGCACTTTTAATCCCACATCCCACGATCGACCCCCTTCTCCCTTGGGGAAAGAGAGACAGGGATCATCTGAGGGAAGCTCTGTTGCGCAGACTCTGGCCAGCTGCCGCAACAGGGCTTCTCTCCCGGCGTCGACTTTCACTTTTGATTAAGTCAAACCCTCGTCCTCAGAGCTGCTGGCACCCTGTTCTTTGGTCATTGAGGCTTTTTCTACACCGACATCACTGGAACCCTACCGGGAATCAGCCGGTGCAACTGTGGTAGAGGGCTTGGACGGCCCTACCGGGACCTTACCTTGTTCTTTAGAATCTACTGTCATTTGATCAGAAATACCAGAGGTTCTGATACCTTGGTTTTTCTATGGTCGGGCAGCTTGATTGCCACGTCGGGCCGCCCGCCTCAGTTTTCCGTTGCGTCAGGTGGCAGACCTTTAATAGGCTCGGGGCATGTTCGTGCAAAATGCCCCTGCTTCTTACAATATCAACACTTGGCGTCAGATGGAGGGGTACTCGGCTTCTCCGAGTTAGTAGCAGGAACATTCCCTCCCTTGATTGTCTTGAGTAAATTCTGTAATTGACTCAACGAGAAGGTTTGTTCCTGCACCATGGGTTTGGAGACCTTATTTGACACCTTCAATTTGCCTGCTGGTTTCTGGTATCTCTTACCCTTCTTCCCAGCTATGGGCTTGGAGTATGAAGACACATCACCCTGTTCCCCATCGACCAAACCACTGTCAGCCAATGCCGCCATGGCATTTGTCGAAGTAGGAGTCACCAACTTAGGCAGTAGTTGTCGTTTTCTCAACAACTCATCTGCCAAGTCCATGATGTCCTTGAGAGACATGTATGTGCGCCATTCTCGTAACACGTCTTGTTGCAAATCAGTGTCATATAATCCTCCTATGAACAACTGGTTGACTTTGGTTATTAGCCATTCAACCGAGAAGTCCACACCTTGGGTAGGCATCGCTGGCAAGTCTTCTTAAAGCAAAGGCATAAGCTCTAATGATTTCATTCTTGCCTTGGCGCCTCTTCTCCATACTGACTATAGGATCCTGCAGGCTTGAGGTCATGGCTTCTGTTACCATATACCAGCCCTTCAAAGGTCCCGTCACAATGTTCCTCCCATAGCCACACAGTATCAGCTGCGGGGCCATTCTGGAGTAACATAAGGAGTTGAGCTAATGCCATACTCGAGGTCCATACATTTACTCAACGGACATGATTGAATCCATGGTACCACCAGAGCAAATCATCCTTCCATGTAAATGCGGGACACTCGACTGACCTAGTTCGAGCTGGTTCGTGCCTGATAGAGGTATTCTCAAACATTCTACTTGATCTTCTGACCTGATCCAGAGCAAATGTTGTACCTCTCCTAGGTATCTGATAGTCCATCCCCATGTTTCTCATAGTGGTGTCTGCACGACTATGATTCATCCCCCAAGTATTACCAGATCCAGCATCACTCATTCGTGAAGTGATGCTGGAGAAAGCTCTTTGTAGTTTGAGGTAAGCTTACATGAAGGAGGTGGGTCTAAATCTTAAGTCACTACACAAAAAAACAGGGAGTAAACAGCTGGAAAACGAATTAAACACCACTATATAAACCTGCCCGGCACTGGAATATGTCCACAATTGACAGACAAGCATCACCAGCATTCTTACCTACCTACCTACCTACCTACCTCCCTACATATTACTACCTACATACCTTGTGTGTCAAGAAAATGGTGCCCAAGTACACACTTTTCACCGATTTATCCAAGAGACTCAGCACTTTCAACGATTTCACGTGGCCTAAGAACCGACCTTTGGCAGTGAAAACTCGCTAGCCATGGATTTTTTTACATCGGAAGTAAGGACACTGTTCAATGCTACCAATGTGGAGTCACCATACACATGTGGTTAGAAGACGATTACAGTTGAAATGTTCCACGGCAACATTTCAACTTTTCTTTTAACTGTCCGTTGGCTATGGGGGCTATGAACCTAACTCCGACGGTTGGAAAATTGCTGACGGAAATCCTGAAGAAAATAAACCTGATAGAGCATGAGTTGAAGTTCATCAAATCGGTGCACAGCAGATCGATGGAAAGCAATGTCAGACTTTTTTCTTATCCCACCACTTCCAGTTGCAGATCTCTTTTTGAACGCGTAGAGTCGGATGGAGGAAGAGAGGAAACAGTAGATAAAAACTGAGGGACAACATGTATATTGGTATATCGCAATGTATCATGAAATATTGTATGTAAGTTTGTGTTAACCTTCTATTTAATAACATGTAGAGAGTGTCAACTTGAATTTCCCGACTCGTCATTATAATCGAACGAAATGAAAAAATGAAAATAAAGTGAAATGTGTACATAAAAATATGACATTTATATGAAATGTGTAATGCGGTTTCTGTTGTATTCCTTACCTTATCATGTAAGTTTTTTAAATTTTTTTTCCCAATAGACCCGCACCTGTTACAAGGGGCTGGTCTTTTGGTTAAATTTCTTTTTTTTTTAAAAGGGGGCTCCTCCCCTCCCTTTCCCTCCACAAGGGCCCCCCACCCCTCCCCTCCCCTCCCCTCCCGATACTATTAGGGGCCCCCCCACCCCACCCAAAGGGCTGCCCAATATTTTATTTTTCGGCAAGTTTTCAGCTTGCCTTTTTTCATCCATGAAAAAAATATCTCACTATAAGTCACACTCTCATCTACATCATAAACCACGCCTCTTTATGCTAATGAGGTCACATGACAAAATTTCTAATTTCCAACCAAAATGCTAACCTCTGATTGGTCCATTCAAATTAGGGTCATGTGACCTAATTTGCATAATAAAGGTCACGTGACCTTAACAGCCAGCCAATCAGAGGGCACCATTTTTTGGCAGAAAACCACAGGGGGTAAGGGTCACGTGACCATTTTTGAATTTCCCACCAAAGAAGGCGCCGCGGCTGCCACACCACGAGGGTCTAGGTCACGTGACCCCACATTTGAATTTCTCGCCAAAAGGGTGCCCTCTCATTGGCTGCAGGTCAGGTCACTTGACCTGTGACATCACAGGTCATGTGAGCTCTATTTGAATTTCCCGCCAAAAGGGAGGCCTCTGATTTGCCGATTTGAATTTCCCACCAAAAGGGAGCCCTCTGATTGGCTGCAGGTCGAGTTAGTAATAAAAAAAGTACTTAACTATAGTCCCGTTCCGATACATACTATACTACTATTTTCTGTTGACAGATAATGCTGCTGATGCCACCAAAGATTATATGGACCCGTCTGAATGGTTTAATCTTTCTGATATAGGTATTATTGCTGATGGTGATGATGGTACTACTGGGGGTGTTGCTCTACATCATGTCAACTTTGAGAACCCAACAACTGTTATATCATCACCATATCCCCCCATGGTAATGGATGTGGATGATATTATGATGACAGATTACGCTGCTGATGCCTCCGAAGATTATATGGACCCGTCTGAATGGTTTAATCTTGCAGATTAAGGTACCATTACTGATGGTGATGATGGTACTACTGGTGGTCACGCTAACGAGGACTTTTATATCAATGTGTACGGATGGTTGAAAGCTGCTGAAGCTGGTGCTGCTGGAGCTGGTGCTCCTGCTGCTGCTGCTGCTGGTGATGACGGTAATGATGGTGCTACTGCTACTACTACTGCTGCTGTTGCTGCTGGTGCTGCTGCTGCTGGTGCTGCTGCTGCTACTGCTGCTACTGGTACTGGTACTGATGGTGCTGATGCTGATGGTGCTGGTGCTGATGGTGCTGATGCAACTACTACTAATACTACTACTACTACTGCTGCTGCTGCTGCTGACGAATACACACCCCTTGTTACACCTGAATGTACAGACATCGCAGCAACTAAAATAGGTAAACTCACCGACTATCAGGCCAGTTTGATTAATTTCTTGTGTCGCCACTACTGCTTATAGGGTTGTACAAGATCGTCATACATTGTTTTAACATTCAAGGTAGTACTACTACCTTACCTACTCATATATTGTTTAAGGAGGAAAAAATGTGTACTTGCGACCTTTCTTAGACATGGGAAATAATTGATGCAACAGATGTGTTGTTTTTTTTAAGCATTGTTGTTAAAACAACATGTACGTAAAGGCCTCATTTCTAATTAGTCATTCTATTTGTTCAAAGAGTATTTTTTAACGATGTTTTCTGGAAAGGTACCGATGTCTTCCCGGATAGATCGATAGGAGTATATCAATACCACAATCAGGAAACCTGTCCTCTCATCAAAAGACGTTATATATAAGAATCTACCGATGCTTTTATATTTCTTCTCGAGAAAAACCAAGACCTTTTACGACACCTGTGTTGTCATGACTCTGAGAAAATATTCAACACTTTCTGTTAAGAGTGTTTAGATCATGTGCTCTGTAGATAGTTTCATTTTGCAAATATACAGAATGCTCTGCTAAGAAGTGTAATGTCCGCACAAAGTGAATGGAATACTTGGTATTATACTTCAGTAGATTTCTATTTTCATTTAGATGAATTGTGGGCAGGAAGAATGACTTACACCATTCCTACATTTCGAAAGAATCCTCTCATGAAAACCGTATACAAAGATTATACTATGTTCAGTCTGAATTATGATTGAAAATCAATGAATATACTTGTAAATATATTTTATCAAAAAAAAATATAAAAATTGAAAAAAAGATTTTTGGTTTTTCTCATTTGCATAATTAACCCCGCCCACATGACCAAGTGACCACCCACTAATCCCCTAATTAGGTCACATTACCATGGTTACCAAAATGCTGCCTCTGATTGGCTGAGAGGTAGTCACTAATCCCTAATTAGGTCATGTGACCATGGCAACGGGTCATGTGACCAAATGGAGGCCTCTGATTGGCTGAGAGGTGGTCACGTGACCCCCTAAGTAGGTCACATTGCTATGGCAATGGGTCACATGACCAAATGGAGGCCTCTGATTGGCTGCAGGTCGAGTGAGTAATAAACAGTACTTAACTATAGTCCTGTTCCGATACATACTATACTACTTATCTCATTGCATGGAGACTGTTTCCTTTTGAATACCCGGTTATTGAACAAAAAATTACATGTAGCTAGCCACATCATTAATTCTGTGGAGGTAATGGTGCTAGGGTGAAGTAAGAAACTCAAGAATGCAGTTTGTGAGACCTTTGATAATCCAACTACTCATGCTCAATACAAATGTTGGTCGGATAGCAAATCCAACAGACTATTGAGACGTAATATTATTACGCACATTTTATATAGGCCTACGATTTTCCCAGCCACAGCCTGGTCAGAAATCAAGGCCATAGTGCGGTGTAGGGATGCTTCAATTCTTTATTTTACGTTGATGACCGCCCATGCAGATATTATTTTAAGTTTTAAGTTATATCACCGATCACCACCCCAACACCCAGGCATACATTTTCAATGATCCACCTGTGGGGGTTGGTGTGGGGCTGTCTCTCCTAGAGACCTCACAAGCTCCCCGAGGGGGTGGATTGACGAGAATGTAGGCCAACTGTGGATAGCCAACATCGTTCTGTTCTGTCTTTATATTTCATTCTGCTTATACGCCTTTGCTGTCATGGTGTATGAATGTAGTACTGGAATGCACCGAGGAGCTACATTAATTTATTTTGGATGGGGTCAGTGCACACCTGGGGTCTATTTAAGAACAACCAACGATTTGGGCCTTATTGTACATTGAAACAATCACTGAATGTTCTTTGAATCATTCAAGAACGGGATAGCACAATATTACAGACTATAATGTGAAACGTAATGTGTGTTTGGCTGTCATCCACATTCAAAATTGTCTCAATGTTCTGTTATTTGATTGAGTGACTAATTAATTCGTGAATCCATAGAATGATTGAATTATATTTTGCTTTGCTGCTTAAATAAAGTCCTATGACAGAGAACACACATTGAAATGATTTAGTTGTGAACCTGACTTGTAAATCTAAACCATCACCTTGTATTCTTTAGTATTTTCTACTAAATCTTGAATATTGTGGTTGTAGGGCTATTTTGTGATCATTTATTGTTCTGGAATAGACCCCTGAAGGGTTGGCATGGTATATGAACGTAGCCCTGACATGAGATCCCAGCTGGCTACATTCATTTTGACTGAGTATCATCTCAATAATTATTGGCAAATTGAGACTGAAATCACACAGTGGTAAAACATGGAATAGTCATAGGAAAAGAAAGTCTGTCAAGTTTTCATTTACATCCCATGGCAATGTCTTTCCTCTTAGCCTTCCATAGTATGATATCTTATGTTATGTATAGAATAATGACACTCATTTCCCCTTGTTATCAATAACAGAAACTGCTTTGAACTTAACAGTAGACATTTCCCCTTGTTATCAATAACAGAAACTGCTTTGGACTTTACAGTAGACATTTCCCCTTGTTATCCATTACAGAAACTGCTTTGGACTTTACAGTAGAATGGCAGCCAGGGTTTTGAGAACTTGAGATGGGTGAAATAACGTTTGAAAATGCTGATATCAAATCTATGGCAATGTGCTCTGATTAGCTCTGAACCCCATTCATCATGATTTGAACGATCAAATACAGTCATATTTTTTTAAAGAAACCCCTTTGCTTATATGTGAGCCACAATTTCACAAATCCCCTTTGAGTGATCAGTGGCTGTCCACGAACAGCAGCTTACAGAGGCTCCGTTCATGTAGCATGGCGACCTACTACTATGACTCATGAGCACAATTTATGGAATCCATATTGATGTTATATATGGCAATTAAAGGGTGATACCCAAAAAACCGACATGCATGGCGTCCTTTAATTTAATCAATGAATTTGATAAAAAGCTTAAACTCACACAGGATAACTGCACTCACCTTTGCATTTACAACATGGAGGTACATTAAGCTGAATAGTGCCATGGACAGCAGCATCTTCTCTGTACTGGACCAAGTCATCTTAATAACACCCATACCAGCTCCTGGGGATGAGGATTCATAAGACGATGTGTAAAGTTGATGTAGATCCTGTTTGTAGCGATCCTGTATATCCTGTACAATAATTAATACACCTCAAGGTATGTCAATACCAAGGCAGGTAAATAGGCCTATGTACGACCATATTACTCAGTGTTTATCTATGAAGAGCTAAAAGGGATTGGTCCCTAGTTTTAAGGTATACAGTAAGGGATATAAATGTGTATAAAGAGCAGGCTCCTTAAGTGAAGACACCAAGGTGAGAATGTTCATGCATCATTGAATATAGACTTTCTTTGCCAACTCTAGCCTTAACATTTGGGTCACTGTGCACAGCATAGATGCAGCGTGAAAGTGATAAAACTAAACCACTATTTGGTGTAACTTACCGCTATATTTTGTAGTGGTAGTCCCTCAGCTGTAACCCACTTATATCATCAGGCCAAAAAAAAATTGTTGTGTGTTTCCAGTTACATGACTCACAGATCTAGGGTCTGTAGGTCGGATTTTTTTTTATTTTTTTTTTTATTTTAGATTTTTTGATTTTTTTATAGAAATGTATGGGCAAATCTATCTGGTTTTTGATATAAAGGTAAGAACATGGACAGAAAGAATGAGAAATGTGACATATATGCAAAAGATGTGTCTTATAAAGCCATTACCTGTACGACCAAAGATTATATCCATGAAAAATTGTTGAAAAGATCATAAAAATCAAAAGAAAATCTCAAAATTTCTTAAAAATTCTCCAAAAAAAAAAAAGAATTCTATGGTTTGCCCTGTTTTGCTAGGGTCGGTCAGGTAACTGGAAACAAACGTTTTTTTTTTATTTGGCCTCACCTATGTAGTCCAAGTCAGCTCATTTCTTTAATAAGGTTCTGTCACGTATACCGTGGTCTAGTTACCCATCCATATCAGGTATATACAGCACCCATGTATTAACTAAGTAATGTATGGGCTAACAGGCACCGAATGGCATGTATCGTAGGATATCGAACGAGTGGCCCAGGCCACGAGTTTGATATCCTACGATACATGCCATGAGGTGCCTGTTAGCCCATACCTTACTAAGTTTATTACAAGATTAATCAATAAAAAATCAATAAATAATCAATAAAATATCAATAAAAACAAGTTGAAAACAAAAATCCTTCCCCGGGACGCGAAGCCTGCCATAGGTACATACACCTCCTCGCCCGGCAGCGGACAGCGTCAGCCCCCGTCTCGGCTAGGGTTGGCAGCGGCACACGGCGAAAAATAGTGTACATACACCTCCTCGCCCGGCAGCGGACAGCGACAGCGCACACGGCGAAAAAAAGGTGTGTCTCGGCCGGGATTCGATCCGCGGACCCCTCACGGCTGAGCTCGACGTGCTAACCGCTAGACCACCGCGTCTCCTCTTCTCGCGGTTATGTTTGTGTATAATACACCTCCTCGCCCGGCAGCGGAGAGCGACAGCGCACACGGCTTTGTATCATATCCAGACTTGGTTCGAACCGAGCATTTCTCGTCAGTCCTTGTGGCGCAGTGCATAAGGAGTTGGATTTGGGATGTGAGACTGCAGGTTCGATCCCTACCCTGGCCTGGAAAATTTCGTGGGTTTTAACATGTGACATGTGACATGTGACATGGACAAGAAGTGCTGATATCCACCTCAGAGAGTGCTGATATCCACCTCAGAGAGTGCTGATATCCACCTGGGATCTGCTCATAAGGGGTCGCACAATATGCAGGAATATCAGAACTGGGATATCCAGGAAAAGCACTGTGAGTCACAGAAATCGTGTAATAAATGTCTCTACAATTCTACAGGCTGCACCCCACGGAGTGTTAAAAGTGTTAGCTCTGACTGTGGAGTGTGGGTCCTGATATTAGTAATCCGTTTATAGAGATTGTGATTCTTGTTCCAAATAGAAGTGGGTAGTATCCATACAGGAAGCTGAGAGAGGTATCCCTAAGGGCAAGGTGACTAACCACTGAGAGCTGCCAACTATGACGACAAGTACCTATACTACTACTACATCTACTCCCCAGTGTAGACAGGTAGACACTGCACCTAGCCACATGCTCAGTGTTGTCGTACTGTTGCGACTTGGTGGGAGGGTGGGCATGACTAGGTGAGTGAGTGGGGGGTTACTAGCAAATGCAGGTAGCTAGACCCTGGAGAGTTCATGTACATATGTTGTCATATCTCTCTATGGGGTATTCACAGCTACTACATGAACATATATATATATAGTAATAACAAGAAGCTGGCAATTAGTGGATAATTGATGATAGCTTTATTGTACAAAGTACATGCTGAAGAGCTGTTAACTCAGCGAATAGCTGGATGGTAATGCTGGCAGGTGTACTAGCACCTGGCTGTATATACCTAATGACCATCAGGTGTACCACCCCTAGTGGCAGGGTGTGGTACTACTGCATACATTATAGGCGAGGATAGCATAGTGGTGATGGATGTCGCATGAATGATATACTGTACAACATATGAATAAAGTAAAAGTGGTCGAGTTGTCTACTTATCACATAACTCCCTCCTTGGGAAAATTATTTTTAAAAATATTGAAAAAGAATTACCAATGTGATGGTGTCAATTGCACCAAAAGCACATTTCAAAGATCCACTATCTTAGTTAACATATACTAGATTACATGACATGACTAATTAATCTAGCCTTATTATAACTGTTTTTTACAAAAGCAGCACTTATAAATTGTTAATTGTCATTAAACATTCAATGACTAGGGAAACTAACAAGATAGGCGGTATGGCAAAAGTACCATGATGTTATGTAACCGAATAAGTCATACTTATCAACATATAAAATGTTACCTAACACAGTAATACAACAGTCTTAAACAACATAGTACATCAATGGTTATTACGTCTATAACCAATTACAAAAAATATCATATCTTAAAGTAGGCGATACCATTCCTATAATCAAAGGTTCCAGACGTGTACTGAATAATTTTTTATGACCATAGTTCAATTTAAAATTAAGGAAATCTGAACCATAGAAATCAATGATGCCTGCAGCTGTTGGTAAATCAAGATCTAAATATGGCAATGTATGAACACACAAATAAAGACCCAGAACCTAATATAGGTAATTAAATCCTAAGGTGATCATTATCACCGACACTGTCTTCAATGTCTGAATAATACATTTCCTGTCCATGATCTAAAGTGAATCCCAAAAACACAGAACCATAATTGTCAATCATATTAATGGCTGGCGATTGATCAAGGTTAAAATAAGGTAATGTGTCGACTGAAACTAGGTCTAACCAGTAATTATATAGCTGATTGAATGCAGTCATATTGATTGTGTAGGAGAATGTGATTTCCCCTCAGGTGCGGGTCGTCATGTAATCACATGTCCCCCCTCTGTGTCACCCCAGTCCAGGTGTGGGTGGAAGGTAGAAATGGTGAAGTAGCTCAGTGGTAGAGTAATCGTCTGAAGGCTGAGAGGTCCCGGGTTCAACTCCCGGTTTCCCTAAATGTTTTCGCAGACCCCTACAATACTATAAAGTATACCTTTATGTCCTGGTTTTTCTTCTAGCACAACTACTTCTAATTTGGACACTGTGACTGTGAAATGACTATTAAAGTTATTATTTACCCTTGTATATTCGATTATCATGCTATCTGAACCGATCAATCTCTGAACATTTGGTGAACTAGTGATGACAGAACTTGCAATGTTCTGTTGGAAATCCGAAAACTCTATCGTTTGGAGATCGGGATCACCTACCATACTATATAAGTACTAATATCACACTTAAATCCATAATACACTTAAATGCTAGCAGTCAATACACAATAAGTTGTCAAAATGAGGTCACTAGCTTTTTAGCTTAAACAATTTGGAAAATTGTTCCAATTAAAAAAATTCAACGGCTCAGTAAGCTAATGTGCTCATCCACTCTTAACAATAATTAACTTATGGGTCTGGACATAGAGGATTTTCTGGTCTTATGACATGTCTGTACACATCAAGTCCATATTTGAAAATGAAATGAACAAAGTGCTCACCAAATTTATGTATTAAATCCTCAAAAACCTCTAAGTTGTATAAATGATATGGGCTATCCAAACAACTAGAGACTTCTTTTACAAATGCACAGATGTTGGAAATATGCCGAGTCGACAATTGCAACTTTAAATTTATGCCAGTGCCCTGACACAGAAAACTTGCACTTTGTGCTTCGAAATCCAAACAGTGACGTTATTATCAAGGTCATAGATCTTATTATAGTACTTGAAATCCTATTCAAAACTGTTTGGTAATGTTACTTTCCAAAAGTCCTGGCCTTTATATAATATTAGATGGCCCTTAAGTCATTTCCTTTGCTCTTCCACTGGCATAGAGTCCCAGCCATACATTTGGGATAAGTATGCATCATTTTAAATTCACAAATGTGACGCTCAAACACACAGTTCTAACTGAGCTATAACAACAATGGTGTCAAAAAGCCAAAATTTTATACAGTGTATATAACTCGACAATAAGATTAATTGTCGACAAGAATTTTTGAAATTTTTAAAATTCCTAAAACAGCTTATGAACCCAAGGTTGCTCAGTGAAAACCCTTTACATCTAGAAATCAACAATGTATTAGATTACTCTACAAATCTGGTGATTTACAACCTCCCTCAGAAAGCAAGGCCTTAATCATGGGTCAACAATGTGCCTTAAAGATATTAAACATATAAGCCTGAAACTTGACGATAATAAAATCTTTGATAATTCAAAATTTCCAAACTTCCTAGAGTAAAAGGCATGAAATGACCAATAACCAAGTAGTAAACACTCTGAATGATTCATTAATCACCACTATGCACCTGCAATACGCACTTAGACTATCATGGAAATCATGAAATGTCAAATATATGTCCATTCAGGGATATTTATAAACAGCTGAACAAATGCATATGTAGAACCTTAGATGGTTAAAAATATCAGTACATAACATCCCAGGAAATTAGAGTCAGCCATGAGTGAGTCAGGGTGACCGTGGGTTAATCCATTTTGCATCTGAACGCAAGGGGTGAGGATGTGTGAGATGTGCACCTCTCACCCATCCTCACTCAAGTGTCCCTAGTGACCAGGGTGAGTTGGGTTTAGATGTGTCAGTTATCATATACCATTTTATTATTCCAATTATCTTAACATATTACTGTATTAATCAAAGAATATATAAGAAATTAATACATTGAATGTCTAGAATGTCTAGAAGAGCGTTCATACATTCTAGAAGAGCGTTCATGCTCCATTGAACACCAGCTATGTCAAAGACACATAGGTTACAACATCAAAGATTCCAACCTCATGGTCCACTGCACAATATAATGCTTTTAAGAGTCTTAGAGACCAACCTCATGGTCCAGTGCACAATATAATATCTTGTAAGTGAATGCAACCGGCTGTCACGGGTGCCTGGGCACCGCTGACGCCGTCATGGGTGTCTGAGCACCCAAGACTGAACAATAGGTTACATAAGTAAAGACGCCATAACCTTCAGGTCGCTCTAGCGTCGCTCCAGAGCAACCTAGATCAAATATGAAGCATTTATGTAATTGCCATAATTAGACGATCAAATGAGCCCAAGATCAAGGCCGTACTCTCATTATTAAGGAAGTTATGCAACCAGGACGGTTTTGACCTCTGAATGCACTACAGACAAACCAGCGCAAGTTACATGCCTGGAAAGCAGGCAGTGGTAACTTGACATATTCAACTCTGCGCATGCACAATATGCAGGCCATAGACACATAAACGATTGAGATATGAGGGTCTGAACATGCCATACCGACCGAGACAATGGGGGACATGGCGGCGTCCATGGGGTCCTTTGTGCGAACACTGACACATGAAAGACCCCCCTCAAGCAACCACAGAGTTAGTCAGATGCCACTGGCTCCAGTCAGTCTGAGGGGCCAAGCCAGGAAATGGTACTTATACCCCTGGCAACTCCCTCTAGAAATCAGAATCACCAGAACCACCACTGAGGTAACATCTCTAGTTAAACTCTCCTGCTACCTGCTATAGCTCTGCACTTCGCTGGGTTAGACTATGCCAGACAGGCATAGGACTATATAACTAGTGGCCAGAGGCTATCTCCTACCAAACACCTACCAGAGGGTAAAGTTATACATTTATATATTATCCCTAATTATATTATTTGACATTATATAATATATTATTATGGTCAGGAGCTAGGACCATACTGGACAGTGTATTATTATTATCATTATTATCTCACAGGTGGAGTGGAACAGAACTTTATACTTTATAACCAATAGTATATTTACTGTGTGTGGAAATTACCTGCATATTAACATGTGTATGACTGATACATAACATGTTCTGCCTAAGCTGAATAAACCAGTGATAACTGGAATAGCACTAATAAGAGCTTGATATTCTTACTCTCTATATACCACTAGTCATATGATATTTCTCGTATGACAACTTGATCATGCACAATTACTAGTATGACAAAGTGGTGGTGAACATCCTACTAAGATCCCAAATTACACAAACTTATCAGTCAAGCTGGCAGAACAACACACAAAACTTTATGTAGTCAGGGACCTGCTGAGGAGGTCTCCCTTCCCCCTAGATCTAGGAGACCCACCGGGGGCAACTCAGCCTCCAATACAGCAGACCCACACACAGTAAACCCCACTCCACCCACCCTGTCTACTCAGGGAACAATCAGTTCTCAGGGATCCAACATTTCTCAGGGATCCCTACAGGACGCCCAACTTATGCTATCTACCTCTGAGGAAGAAGGATCTGCCTTAGGGGGTGGATCCACACCCTCATCTAGATCTTCCACCCCAGCACCTGCCTCTGATAGCCACTCCTCCAGAGACACATCTCCCACACCCTCCACCATGGACACCGATGAAGGGCCCAAACCTAATCAGACAGCTACGAAGATAAGGGCCTATGAGAAGACCATCCAAAATGCAGTTACTGCCCTAGAAGCAAACAAAGCCCTACAGGAGGAAAGGGAGAGGGTCCTCAGTCAACAGCTGGCAGACAGGGATGCAACATTAGACGACCAGCGGAAGGCCCTAGATAGGCAGCAACAACAGATAGCAGATCTCATGAAGTTGGTATCAACCCAGACCTCACAGCATCCCACACCCTCCACCACACCTATCGTCACACCATCTGCCTCTGGATCCAAGGATGATGTCATAATCTCCATGGTGTCCACATGACCAAGATCATAGACAGACAACAACACGACGACAGGAAGATCAGGCAACATGAGGTAACCAAACCCAAACTTTTTTTCACCCATCACCACTCATGTCAACAGCATTATTTATTGATCACAAATTCCCAGAGTATCTGAAGGACAAGTACAAAGTAACAGACAGTGACACCATGGTAACATATTTACCCAAGTACCTTGAAGGACAAGCATTGGCTTGGTTTGAATTCTTCAAGGAAAGTGCCACACCTGATAAGTTGACATGGACCAATGTAGTACATGAACTAAAAGAGTATTTTGCTACTCGAGACAATATCATCTCCAGGACTGCACTCCATGCACAAAAGGTAGATGAAGCTATCCTAGACTATGCATGCCATCTCAGAAAAGTGTGTAATGCCCAACGCCTAGAGGATGAGACCTTAATTAGAACATTTACCCAAGGCATGAGGCCCTGGATCTCTGTAGCTCTTGAAAACAAGAAAATAGACTCTTTTGACCAAGCCCTAGACCTAGCCTTAGAGGTTGAAACCCAAGATAGATCTAGGAAAGTAAGGGATGGGGAGTCTAACCCAGTCTACTAAGAAAAAGGTCCAGGAAGTCACGACTAGTTCAGAGGAAGAAGATGTTAACCTAATGTCTAGTGCCCATGTAAGGCAGCAGGAAGCTAAGGTTGTATCCAAAGACCCTACCGGTAGATATAGAGGAAATAACTATGACCCCAACTACCGCTCCAGTAGAGGTAGAGGTAGGGGGGGCAACAGCAACAACCGGGGGGGTCACAACAGTAGAAAAGACAACAGCTCATCCAACTCCAACAATGTTAACTCTTCATACAGAGATAAAACTCCAAGTAATGGCAGATCATATAACCAAGGATCCAACAGCAGGAGCCATAGTCCACACAGGAACTACAACAGTGGATCCTACAACAACAATGGTTCCTACAACAACCAGGGTTCCAACAACTCTGGTCTCTACAACAACAACAGTGGATCCTACTCCAACCTGGGATCCAACAACTCTGGATCCTACAATAACCAGGGTTCCAACAACTCTGGTCACTACAGCAACTCTGGTCAATATAACCAGGGTTCCAACTCACATCAGGAGGATTACAAACCCAACACAAGAGGTTACCAGGGGAACCAGCAGAGTAACCCCCACATACCACCTCACCTGATGGATCAAATCTCCAAGCTTCTGGTGGCAAACATCACAGCCACCCCACAGAACCAGGAAAACTAGGATGTCACAGTGCCGATGGGCCAGTGCACTGTGACACCCCAAATACAAACAATCACTCAGGATTAACAAAAATTCAACCAGAGACAATTGCTAGTGCCAATCTACCATCTAACAGACAGAGACGTCCATCAGTGATACACATCACCCCACCAGATTCATCATCAAAGGACACAGGTGAGAGTACCAAGCTTTCTATTGTACTTCTTCAAAATGGCTGTATCAATGCAAATCTTTATGATGTTTCAGATGTACAATGTTTGGTTGATACAGGTGCTACTATCACCTGTGTCAGACAAGCATTCCTCATGGATCTCCAAAAGAGATTCCATATCCAACTAAGGAAGTCAAAAATCAACATCCATTTGGCAGATGGATCAGTGTGTCATGTTAGACATTCAGCTATGCTGAATTTTAGAATCCAAGGTGTCAGATTCCAATACCAATTTGCTGTAATTCCCAACCTCACACAGCCCAGTGTTCTTGGCACAGATTTCTTAAGCACTACAAAATCTCAAATTGAATTTAATATTGATCCTGAACAAATTCTCAAACCCATTAGGGCAGTGAGGGATTTTACCATCCCTCCATTCTCTGAACTTGCAGTATTGGGTAAAGTCACATCTACTCAATCACTGCAAGGCAAAACTGGAGTAGTAGATAACCTCCAGAGAAATAACAATGCCCCATATCTAGTTCAAAGGGCAGCAGTAACCCCCAGGGAAAATAACAAACACCCCCTAGTGTTACTCAACACCAGCAGGCGCCCACATAAAAAGGGTGCCATCATAGCTCTATTTCAGGAAGTCAAGGAATCTGATTTAGAAAAACCCCAACAGGTGTCAGACACTACCCCACACACTGATCAATCCATCTCAGCCATACCGCCTGAGGATGAACCTCCATTCAGTGACACAGACTCAGACTGTGAGTCTATATATGCTGACCCTGAACCCAACTCAATCAGACTCTCTGAAATAGCTGCCATACATAGTGAGGCACATGACCTCGAGCCAGAATTGGAAGAGAATGTTCCACCAAAATCTGTGCTCACATCAAAAGATCAGCATGATAGGTTAGAATCACTGCTGACCAAATATGATGATATATTTGTAGAAAAGGTGGAGACATTGGTGCTACACACCTGTATACCCACTCTATACATGTAAAACCTGAAGCAGTACCATGTCATTTCCTACCGTATAGACAGACACCAGAAAAACAGGCCGCTATACGGGAAGAATGTGAAAGGCTAGTACAGCAGGGCATCCTCAGAGAATGTGCTGAGGGCCCCTGGGCATCCAGATCCTTTTTAGTACAAAAAGCATCAGGAGGCCATAGGCTTGTAACAGATTTTCGTCATTTGAACCAAAATACGATCAATCAAGTCTTATCTACACCCCGGGCCGATGACACTCTAGACATGATAGGGTCACTCAGACCAAGAGTATTCAGTAAGCTAGATGCCTAACAGGGATTTTTTCAAATTCCTATAAGAGAGGAGGACCAGCACAAAACTGCATTCATAGCAAATGACAAAAAATGTCTACCAAAGGATGCCGATGGGACTTGCAACCGCCCCTGCAGGATTTTGCCATCTAGTAACATTGATTCTGAACAAACTCAAATACAAATGTGCCCTACCATACCTAGATGACATATTAGGATTATCACCATCGATCAAACAACACTTCCATGACCTGGAAGATGTTTTCAACAGCTTAAGAGATGGTAAACTCAAATTGAAGAAATCAAAATGTGAATACTTCATAGACAGAATAGACTTCTTGGGAATAAGAGTCACACCCATGGGACTACAACCATCTCCCACAAAGGTGGAATCAATCAAAAACACCAAAGTCAGTCAAAAATGTCAGATCCTTCACAGGACTATGCCAATACTTCAAAAAGTTTATCAACGGTTATGCCCAAATTGCTAGACCATTGTACGATCTAAACATCTCAAAGCATTTGTCTGGACAGAGGATGCAGATAATGCCTTCAAAACATTAAAGCATGCCCTCTGTACCAATGCTCTTCTCAGATATCCAAACTATGAGAAAGAGTTCAGTTTGGCAACTGATGCTTCCAATGTGAGTTTAGGAGCTGTACTCTCACAGAGAGATAATGAAGGAGTGCTCAGACCAGTAGCCTTTGCAGGTAAAACCCTCTCCAAACATGAGAGAAACTACAATACCACAGAGAGAGAACTACTAGGAGTAGTGTATGGAGTATTACACTTCAGACACTACCTAGAAACTAGACACTTCCAATTATACACAGACCATGCAGCCCTAATTCCACTATTAACCAACACAGGACTCACACATAGATGGGCCAGATGGGCTCTAGACATACAGCAATTTTCATTCACCATTCAACATGTGAAAGGTGATGATAACACACCAACAGATGCTATGTCTAGAAGAGAATACCCAGATTCTGGACACATCCAATTATACACAGACCCCCTTTTAGGGGTCGTTTTCGAAGGTACAGCACCCCACAGTGTGTCATACAGGACGAAATATGGTCCTTGACTTTACAGGTCCATAAGGAGAGTAATAATAAAGATAACCAGAGAATGTACATCACCATCAGGAGGCCATTTCACCGCGTTTAATATATCAAATGCGGATATCCGTTTTTATTATACGGAGTCCGTGTTTAAAAAAAACGTTTCACCACGTTTAAAATTATTTTCTTTCCCCCGAACGCGGACCTCCGCTTTCAAAGACGGAGGTCCGCCTGCAAACACGGACTTTTTACCGTTTCTGCTCAGAACGCGGACCCTATTAAAGTGCGTCATAACTCCGCGCTTAATACCTTGAAAGCGGTGGGGTAGGGGACCACTAGGTGTTCGAACATGGACCCTTTTTGGCCGTTTTTTAATGGTTTTAAGGGTCCGTGTTTGATTTTACCCCTCCGCGTTTATTTTCTTCCAGGTTGACCTAGTGACCTTGACCCTTCACCCTCACTAGTGACCCGCCATATTCAAGACAGAAGTAAACATGGGTCAGTACTACATTCTGTGCACCAAGAGGGAATTCTATCCCAGGAGGGATCCCCTGTCATTTTACACAGACAAGAAGTTCTTGCAGCGCTACAGACTCACCAAGGGAGTCACACGAAAACTTATTAAGTGTCAACGGACGGTTACATGTGGTGAAGTGAATGTACACGGAATCCAGGGAAGTTCAGTTGATCCTTTTATTGCATAGCTGACATGAGTGTTTCATAAAGGTGGTAACAATGATAACACTCGCCAAGATCTAAGCTCTGCCTCCGATCCTATAGCTCAACCTGTCGTAGGTTCTAGGTATAGGTGTAAGATGTAAGTTGGGAGAGATGAACTTAGAATAGATAGCTTAGAATAGATGCTTGGAATAGATGACTGGGAGCTGCTCAAGCTACCTTATATACTGAGGGCATGAGCAGCTCACAGTGTTGTAAAATGTTCTGTACATGTGGCCCAATAGAATAGTGACACATGTCATAAGGAGAGAGTGCCACCTGTGGGTAGATTATGTTAATGAGGACTGAGAGGAGATTGTGAAATATCCTCTAATTCCAAATATGGTACCACAGGTGGATCGCGCTTCCTCCAGTCACACTGTGTATGAGTAGATAAGGTTGGAATGTTATTACATCCTTGTACCTTATGTCACAGAGTGTCATGGAGGAAGTGTGTTTGTGATGAGTAATAGATCCTGGTTCCTGTTGGGGAATGCAGGAGACTGTTGAGTGTAGATCATGGGCAGAGCTCAGGTTTTATATGGCGAAGAATTTAGTAAATATGAAAAATAACTATAATACCCAGAACGGTCCATTGACAAATCCCCACATTCCTACTCGTCTCTGCACGAGTGTAAAGGGAGAAAAATAAGCAGGAAAATAAGGCTTTGCCAAGTCCATTGACAATTATGGGTATTATGATACAAATACAGGATTTGGTGAAAACCTGATTTGTCGACATCATATGTGGTATAAAAAAAAAGGTTTCTTTTATGGAATTACAGAAATACAGTTTGTGTGGATCAAGTGACTTAATCTATATACACAGGTTATAAATGCAGGGATATGTAAATGCTTAAAATATATATGTACCGGTTTGTTATTGTGGGAAAATAAAAATTTTCCTGGTTTGGTAACATGTTGGTTTTTATACATTAATATGCAATGAAATATATCCAGATGAAAATTAACCAAGTTTGGTGATTCTTGGTACCGTGGGGCCAACAATCAACACAAGGTGATGAGTTTTTGGCTCCACGCTACCAAGGCCTATAGCCGAAGTTGTGTAGGGTCTGCTACACAGTCGGGTATAAAGTATAAGTCTAGGTGGTATACAGTGGTGCTGTTGACTAGAAACATGGTAATTTTCATGAGAATATACAAAAATGGGATATCTGCAACCTGTTGCTTAGGGATAACTAATTTGACTAAAACTCATAAATACATGTCATAGTTGAGCTTGAAAAACAGTGGTAAAGGTGATGAATTTTATAGCACCTAGAGAGGCAAGCCAGAAGGGTATTTTGGTGTGTCTCTCATTAAATTCATCAAAAATCATAAATTAACGTCACAATTGTGTCTCAGCAATTTGGGTTTAAAATATGGTTATACAAAGATTGGTTTTGAAAAAGTGTCTATTGGTGTTTCTTGAAATGTCAATTTGGGTGCTGTCGGGAAATAGGCTTAGATGTCCTTATGGTGATATTGTCATTTTGTGGCCTGAAAGGTGCCATGGCGAGCTACTGGTTATAATTTGCCATGTTGTTTTGGTGTTGTTTGGTTCCGAACTTGATGGTACTGGTTCTTTCCTCTTGGGTTTGGCCTCTGGCACTGAAGGAGACGACGTCTGTTGGTGGTAGGCCTGTTGAGGAAACAGCAGGGAGAGGAAACAATTCATCGACCCATAGTTTGCCTGTTATGGGTTGCAGACAGGCCACGGTCAATACAGAAAAGGGACGTGAGATCAATATCATTTTGTTAACGTACAAAACCTGAGTACAGAGCTTGATTCATTTGTTTGGCTTAGCGCGGGTCCTGTATCCAGGGACGCTATGGTTAGTTTATCTAAATTCCACCAGGTGGTAGTAGCGAGCTGGCGCTGCATCGTAATGGCGAAATAATCAGGTAAGTTATGGGGTTTAATACAGGTATGACTTGCTCAGGTCGACTCCTACCTGTCTCAAATATCCTAAAAAGAACTCTATTGATGCTGATTGAAGGGAATTTTAAATTTTTGGGCCGAAATGGGGGGGGCGAAAAAGAAAAAAAAAATTTTCTTTTCTGTGTCGCCAAAATTTTTGATTCGGGGTGCTATAAGAGGGGACTCGTCCGTCTGTGATGTCATAATGTTACATAATCGCCGGCATGGAGGTTTATGAGGTGGATCTTATAATGCCGAACGGAACTGTGCTCCACCTCACAATTACCATGTCGGGCGGATTGTAAGTACTTTCTGATTTGCAAATAGGCGGTACCTGGATTTTTGACAATTTCGAGGGTCGAGACGTGGGGCATTTTTTTTTTGGTCTAATTAGTTTCTTGGATTGTATTTCAGCATCACGCAGATCCAGTGGGTCATCGTTCCGCCCGGCGGAGCGATCAATGGATACTAAGGTAAGTTTGATCTAAGCAAGTTAAAGTGTGAACATGTGCTAATGTTGTTGTTATTGTCGGGGTGCCACGTGCGGGTGTCACATGACTGATGGTAGTCATGGTGACGGCCGTGACGTCCGTCAGTTTCGGTAATTAAAACGAAACCAAGATGGCGCCGGGCTGCCGCGTATGGCGCGAAAGTTGCGGATCAGACGCTGCAGCCGGTGCCAATACTGATGAACATTAGTGCAGGCTGGTCTATTGTGTTAGTTAGCCTTAGTTGTTGCTATGATGTTGTTTTAGCTCATTATGTGTGATGATGGCTGTGTATGGATGTGTTTTGGGTGTCTGGGGGGTTCTTGGTGGGGTGGGGGGGGGTTGGGGGTGAATGGTAGGTTAG
This sequence comes from Acholoe squamosa, assembly GCA_949317995.1. NCBI lineage: Eukaryota > Metazoa > Annelida > Polychaeta > Phyllodocida > Polynoidae > Acholoe > Acholoe squamosa. The sequence goes on along the minus strand of OX439050.1, from coordinate 5,592,758 downwards.
ATGGGGGGGGGGCGATCCCCACATAAGCGTCTTTGCGGCGTATGTGTGAGGGCTACCTGCCATCCCCACATAAGTGTGATGGTATCTTCCAAACGTTATCAACATTTGGGTATAACCTTGGGACGGTCCCAAGTTATATGATTGTGGGGGTGGCCGGTAGTAAGTGAGGTGGGGCAGTAGTTTCTATCATGAACCGAAGCCGGCCATGTTGGAATGGTGAGTCAGAATTTTACCTACCATAGACTATGTATGTGGCCCTCTCAGCCAGGTTGAGTTTAGACATATACAGATAGTTGAGGCGCTGGGCTTCTTGGGGTTTAGCAAGTCCCCTATGCTTTGCCGCCGTTTGGGCCCGAGCCTTCTATCTGGCATGCTCTCCTGGATCGGGGGACGATGCCGTGGCTAAACTTCGCCGAGCATCCACTATTACAGCGTGGGGACACCTGTTCTATAAATAGAATGGGTGATTCCCCCGTTGTTATGGTTACGGGTATACTGACAGAAACGGTTTGTTTTGATTCTGCCAGTGCACATGTACTCTACTGTAATAGTGATCCATACATGGTTTTGTGTGAGAGAGAAGGGTGGGGTGTGGGGCGCAGTGAATTTTTGGGAAATATGGGTTGGAAAGATGAGAGGTTTAATGCAAAATTTTGGGGGGGTCTGTTGTTTGGGGTGTGTTTCTAGGACACTGATAGGCACGATTTCTAAATAGACTAGCTTGTCAGGTTAATCTATGGCTAGTAATTGATGTATTTTTACCCTGACTTTTTGTAAGAGGTTTAGTGACTAGTGAGCTAAGATGGTTCAATACAGTGGTGGGGGCGTTTGGCATGATAACAGTGAACAGCTTGCCAAACAGATCCACGGCCTTGCTCTTATTTGCCATGTGGGCCTGGAAGGCTATGGATGGGCCACCTTGGGTTGAATCCATATGATTTTGGTGCCTTAAGGCTCTAAAAATTAGTATTATAGATGGGTTGTGTGTGGGGAGGGTGGGGTGGGTGGGGTGTTGCCAAAAGGTTGATAAGTAAGATCTAAAGTGGTCAGGCCGTCGTAGAAAGGCATGAACTGGACTGCGAATTCAACTATCACATTTTACAAAGCACTCTGGGCGCACACTACCATTGGCATGTAATGGGTATCTGGGTAACATGATGGCATAATCCATCATTGTCATGCTAGAACGATTGATGACGCTACTAATGGACACATAAGACTAAAACCTACCTGGGCTGGTTGCATGGCAGCTTCGGCATTTGGCCCTGTGGTCTCCGGATACTTGCTCCATATGGTAACTGGGTTGGTAAGTTTGGTATATTGTTTGGGAAGTGGGAAAAATGGGGGTAGGGTGAGGCTTATAAGCACTTCATGAGGTTGGCTAATTCCTCATTACATGCCTCCCGATGAGGTATGTCTCACCCATATATGGCACGGGGCCTAGCTATTGGTTGGTTTGCATACACCTGCGCATTGTGATATGCAAATTTGATGGGCCTCCTAGGGGGGGTGCGGATGATCATTGGGTGATCTGAATATTGTAGTTATAATGGGGGGTTGATGGTTGTGGTGCTGAGATTAGTCAGCTTGTGGGGGTGCACTTGTTCCTGTTATGATAACACAGCAGGGAACTGTGCTGAATTATTTGATTAAGTGTCTCACCAAACATTCCAGTACCAATGGTAAACAGAGGTATAAACACGGATCAGGATGCAAGAGAACTGCGCTCCTACAGTAGGCCGTCATTTGGTAATACTTTAAGGTATAGAGGAGCAATGAGCTTGTAACAAACCGGCGCATGCATGCCCCAATTTAATGGGACACAAACCGAGCGTACGCTGTGACCGTGGGTAATTTATGTGGCGTGCCAACCAGATCATCCAGTTTACGGCTGCCTGAGCCTTCAGAAAATTAAATAAAAATTTTTGGCAATGTCACCCACTTAGTTGTGGTACTAAGGTTTTGATATGTTGGAGGGGGATAATTGAATTTTGTTGAAAAATGAAACATGAAAAAAGGTGAATTTGGTGGTTCTAATGAGTACTCTCCATTGAAATGATATATGGGAAATGGAGAGGGAACATCTATTACACGAAGAAAATATGCCTATAGTGTCTAAGTGGTTCAATGTATGTCTGTTTTAAGGGTGGTAAGAAGGTTACCATGGGTGGGTTTGTTAGGAATGATAGATTTGGGTGTAGGGCTGGGGTGGGGGGGGCAGGGGGGGGCAATGCCTATACTCTGACTATAGACGTTGTAGGATGTTTTTGGAGGGGAAAGGGGTTTTATCAGCCAGTAACACTGTGAGTCTAAGGTTCCTAACATATTTCAAAATGTGTGCCTGCTATTCTACCAACCATTTCTGGTTAATAAAAACAAGGAGGCGCCAGAATCAACGAGAGCTCTATACAAGTGGTTGTCCATGTTAAAAGATACTGCACTCTTAGTCAATTCTGTATCAACAAAAATGGCCTTACCTTGCTGTCCATATTGACTAGACTTGCTTTTAGGCTCCAGAATCGAGGTATCCTGGCTGTGCTCCTCATTGTCAGTGCAAGAGTCCTGGAGGTGTGAGAGTCAATTGAGAGTTAACTTCTGGAGTAGTGGGGGGCGGTCGTGTGGTCGGGTCCTGTAGGGTGAGGGGCGGTGACTATAGGTGCTGTAGTTCCGTTCCCTGAATCCTAATCATTGCGGCTGCTCCTGGGGCTGTCGCTGTAAGCGTCAGATCGTGGCGCTGTATAGCTCCTACCAGGGGTGGTGTTCCTAGGTGTGTCGGGTGGATATAATTGGATCATTTTGAAGGCTGCAGGTGATGAAGTTTGCCTCTGGAGGTGGTGTGTAGTATCACTTGTGGAATGGTTGGGCGCGTCTAGCCCAGGTGATGTAAAGGTGCGTTGTTCTGAAGCTGGCTCCTTAGGTGATGTCTCACTATTGCTCATGTTTAATGAGAGGTTGGTAGTGGGATATTCTTGGAGGGTTCATCCACCATCGTGTCAACGGACGGTTACATGTGGTGAAGTGAATGTACACGGAATCCAGGGAAGTTCAGTTGATCCTTTTATTGCATAGCTGACATGAGTGTTTCATAAAGGTGGTAACAATGATAACACTCGCCAAGATCTAAGCTCTGCCTCCAATCCTATAGCTCAACCTGTCGTAGGTTCTAGGTATAGGTGTAAGATGTAAGTTGGGAGAGATGAACTTAGAATAGATAGCTTAGAATAGATGCTTGGAATAGATGACTGGGAGCTGCTCAAGCTACCTTATATACTGAGGGCATGAGCAGCTCACAGTGTTGTGAAATGTTCTGTACATGTGGCCCAATAGAATAGTGACACATGTCATAAGGAGAGAGTGCCACCTGTGGGTAGATTATGTTAATGAGGACTGAGAGGAGATTGTGAAATATCCTCTCATTCCAAATATGGTACCACAGGTGGATCGCGCTTCCTCCAGTCACACTGTGTATGAGTAGATAAGGTTGGAATGTTATTACATCCTTGTACCTTATGTCACAGAGTGTCATGGAGGAAGTGTGTTTGTGATGAGTAATAGATCCTGGTTCCTGTTGGGGAATGCAGGAGACTGTTGAGTGTAGATCATGGGCAGAGCTCAGGTTTTATATGGCGAAGAATTTAGTAAATATGAAAAATAACTATAATACCCAGAACGGTCCATTGACATAAGAACTACGTGGCTTATCTTCCACCTAAAAGGCGTGTTCTGAGGGGAGTACATGCTGTCCGTCATAGGATCAGAGTGAGTACACTGTGTGTTTATCTCTGTTCTCTTCCCCTGCCTTCTATCTGAGACCCTTATGCAAGAAACCCCGGATGGAAAACAGACTGTCAAAGCATCCTTAGATCCCCCTGTCCTATAATTTTTCTCCTAAATTTCCCTGTGACCTCCACGTATGTAAAAATGAAATAATGTCTAATTATTATTTTCTCTTTCTTTTTTTTTCAGTTCTGCATTGCTGTGAGATACTTTGCCACTGGTGCAAGCTACTCCACCATAGCAGACTGTCATGGGGTGTCAATATCTACAGTGTGCAGGTCTGTGGGAGAAATAAGCGACTATTTTCACCACCGGCTGGAAGATTATGTCGTTTGGCCAGACTCTGACATCGAGAAGAACAACAAGTCAGTCTTGTTCTTGAGGGAGAAGAGGAAGCAGGGGGTTTTCGGGCTGATAGACGGTACCCACATCCCCATAGCCTGTCCCAAAGGAGTGGTGGCTGATGAAAATCAATATTACTGCTACAAGGGGTACTACCCCATTAACACCATGGTGAGTCTAGAGTTATTGTGTTACACTAAAAAGCACCCATGCTCAGTTTTATTAATTGATTTCTTTCATTTCAGGTACAAGACAGCTGGATGTTTATTCTAATGCCTAAGGTTATTTTTTCAGATCATCTGTGACTGGGATATGCTGATATTCCATGTGAACGCCAGCAACCCCGGGTCGTGTAACGACGTGTATGTGATGAACGGGAGCCAGGTGAAATACCTAGGAGAGAGGGGGGACTTCTCTGGATTCTTCCTGCTTGGAGATGGGGAGTAAGATAGCTAAATTAATAAATATTGCTCTATTATAAAAGTTCTATTTATCTATGTGTCATTGTACCTTTCTCCACCTTTTTTTAAACATGAAGTAAAGTAAGGTCCCTTTTAAATGCCCCTCTCGTTCAAATTTTTGTTCTATTTGTTTTAAGGTATGGAATATTTTTTTTGTTGGTCCAGGTACACTCTCACTGACTACCTCTACACCCCAGTCAACCCCGAAGTAACTGATGAGGATGTCAAATACAATAAGTGGCATAAAAAGACGAGGTCGAAGGTGGAAAGGACCATCGGTGTCCTCAAACAGAGATGGCGGTAAGTTTTCATATTTTCACATTAATTTTTGGGAAAGAATTTATTTATATATCACTAAAAACTCTTTTATGTCAATAGCAAAGACCAGAAAATATGTCCTCCTTAAAAAATTAATTTATTTTTGGTTCTTTTCTTTTGCTTCAGGTGTCTGGATGCCAGTGGAGGATACCTCCTGCATGAACCCCGTAGAGCTGGATGCATTATCGAGTCGTGCGTGTGTCTGCACAATGTGGCGCGGATAGCCAAGATACAGCTTCTACGCGACTTTCCCTCCAAGGACAGCTTCAGAAGAAAGTATCCACCGATCGTGCAACCAGACAATCTTGGTCCCAAGCCCCGTGTGGCTTTCAAGAATTTGCGGGAGGAATATATCCAAGCCAGGTTTGGTCCCCATGCCCGTCGTTAACTACACAACTCCAAATTGACTTGGAGCTTTGTTTTCTTTTATTCCCTATGACATAATAATTATTCTCTGACATATAAGTATAAATCAAATATATTTAGCTGAACAAAAATGAACTTTATTAAGAAATATTTGTTAAAACCGACATGTTATAATCAGACAAAGGACAAGTCATCGGCTGTAGAATGGGCTTAACCCAGTCTTAACATAAAGTGAAATGTTACACCTATTTCCATCTTTTTCCCACCGTGGAAACAGCTTAAAATGAAAAGTATACCATGAGATAAAACTTTGTTGACAAAGTCATCATGAAACAGAATAAAAATTGGTGGACATGCCGTATCCCTTATATTAAAAAGAGTGCATGTATGTACCTTAGTGAAATAAAGATATCATAGACAAAACTCTTCTTACATCCGTGTACTTTGAATGATGCAGCATATAACTGAGAGGTACTACTTATTAATACCCACTTCTTCTTAACGTGTACAAACAAGAAGGTATCACAACTAATAAATGCCCCAAGTTTCATGTATTTTTACACAATTATTATCGTCTGTGATCGCTTACAATTTCTGCTTGTAACATAGCACCTTAAATGATTTTATGGTTAAACACAATAAAAAGCAGAACCTGTCATTAACATGAACCTTAAACAACAAGTGTTTCCTTTTCATTTATACACCTTTCACACGATATAGCCCTTCAAGATCACTTTCTTACGAAGCCTTTCTGACCGCTTTGGCATGTCATCTCTGTCAGACACGGAGCCTGCCTCAGACCCTGCACCATGGTCATCTCCTGTACACTTAGCGTCGTCCTCGTCTTGTTCTGGCTCTGTATGTTGTGCTTCCTCATTCTCTTGTGGTGCCTGAGTCTCTCGTGGCGCCTCAGTCTCTTGTGCTGCCGCACTGTCAACTACTACTTCTCCTAGGGCACAGTTCTCCGCCACCCCCTGATAACCTAATCCTTCTGTATTTGCCTGTGATAGTTGGTTATGACCTGTTCCAGGTATGGGTCCATCAGGTACCTCCCCTGTGTTCTGGACTGTGGTGAATTCATCTTTGTGTCTGACCAAGTACGAAGGCAAACCTGTTCCATCGTTACTTTCACTGGCCTCTCGACAGATAGCTGTTAAACCCAAAAAATGTTTACTAAGTTAACTTGCTTTCTTCTATATTACCCGCTGGAGTCCATACGTCCAACTTTTTAATGTTTAATTAAACCAGCAGCAGACATGGGTTCCTTTTCTGACATATTAAATCCGATATAGTGTCAAAATAGTCTCACTCAACAGATAGTATGCCAAAGGAATAATATGAAATAAATTTTCCATGAAAGCAGTTAATTGTGGTGTGGTATGTGGAACCAATGTCTACAAAAGAAAGAATCGTGTCCAATTTTGGTTCATTATGTACCAAGGAATAACACAGATAGATATTTAGTGACATACATATTCTGTCCAAAGTTAAAAACGAAAACAAAAAAATCCTGAAATTATGTACCTCCGTGAGTTTCTGGGTGAGTAAGGAAAGCGGCAATGTTAGAAGTATGGAGCGTCAAGACTGCAGGCTTGTACCTGTCCTCTGTCGCTTTGTTATCGTCCGTGTCTCGTTGATCTGGTGCATGTAGGGTAGGTTCAGGAGTGTCTGGTTCAGCTGTCTCTGATGGTGTGTGTGGTTCAGGTGTTCCGGCTTGTCGCTGATCATGGTTAACTTCTTGGACAGGCGGTGCAGTCTGCATGCCTACAAAGACAAGGTTTCAACCTATTTGAATATATTTAAATAAACATTGAAATAATTAATATTATCAGCTGCACAAAACATTCCATTTCCTTTTAGTGTGTTTTCCTCCTCTGGGGTCCATGTTTGAGGTCCGTGTTTAATAGCTTTATAATAAACGCGGTGAAATGGCCTCCTGACTTTGGTTTTTAAGTAGAGCACTTTCATAGACAGATAATTGACAGAACACAGAGGTCCGTTTTTATTAACTGTGAGCTATGGATATACAGGTAAAATAAATGTTATTGGAAGCCTGATGACCAAGGTACCCCTTTATATTAAATTGGTGATATCTTTTAAAAGAAAAGAAAAGAAAATATTTCCATAATTACTCACGATTTGATATGTATAGGTCGACAGAGTGAGTCACGGCCTCATTCAGCTTTTCCACTGTTTCAACTATTTTTTGGAGAATGTTGTCAGCAGTGGCTGCAGTTTGGAGACCAGTGTCACACTGCTTTTGTAGATGGTCAGCGTTGATAGTCATAGCATTAAATGACTTGGACAAAGATAACACACAGTCCTGCATCCCTATGAAACCCACATTCATCTTAGTTTGGGCATCTGTCAATTTTTGACTGTTCTCGGTCATTATGTCACTCAACTTATCTAGCGCTTTTACTGTCTGCACTTGTTTCCCCACTATCTGGTTGGTCAATTCTGTGTGGACGTTTGCAAGCGCTACACTATCTTCCTCGGCTTCTTCCTTACATACATCTAATGCTTTCCCTTGTAGCTCAAGCATTGTGTCCCTCTGAGACGTTAGGCACTGTTGTGTTTCACTTAAATGTTCACTTAAAGACTTTGTCAACCCTTGGGTCACCCCTTTTTAGAGCCTTGACCATTATAGACGTGATCTCCTGAGTATTTTGAGCAATTCGTCTTGATGTTTTTGAAGAGAGTCACATACTTTTTTATTTTGCTCCAATATTATTTCTGTGTTCTGCTCCAGCAAAGACCGAGTAGCAGCTTCCATTTCTGCCTTCCACCCGTCACCTAGTCCATCAAACAGTTTCCTCCTTTAATGTGAGAACTATCATGATCTGAATGAAGGGAGGAATTCTTTTCAACTGTCCGCTTATTGTTAGCTGCTGTCTCCTGCACCTTTTTATTTAATACAGAAGCAGGTGTACTGGTGATAAAAACAGCAGATTCATCATTCTCCTCTACTCCTGAAATGTTAATGTCAACTATAATACCTGAAAAAGATGGAGGTCGGGTTCTCTTTCGCTTGGTGGCAAGCTCAGTGTCCAGAATGTCCTCTGTGTTATGTTTAGATGGGCCAGCTTTAAGGTCAGGTAAAGTATCAGGAAGTTCATGCTCAGGGACCTTCTCTTTGACCACAGGTTTCGCCGTTACAACTTTCTTTCTTTTCAAAGAGGTGGTAGCCTTCTCTATAACAGGAGGCTGAGGCTGAGGAACAGGTTTTCTTGCCGGGGGTTTTTTGGGAGTGTTCCTTTCTACCACCTTCCTTGCTGCCTCTAAAAGCAACTTCTTCCTCTCGGCCCTCTCTCTGGCGCGAGGAGACAAAGCCTGGTCCTCCTTGTTCTCCTTCTTTTTTTGGGCTATTCCCAACTTTTTATCATTTTCACGTTTGTTAAATTTTAACATGGTCACCTTGGTTACACTTTTATGAGGTGGACTACAGAGATCATTGTCATCTGGAAGAGATTCGTTGGCCTTGCCAGGAACACTCTCTGGTTTATTTCCCCCCCCCCTCCTCCTCCTCCTCCTCCTCCTGCTCATGCATGTAGTGGTCTACTGCGTTGGTGGGATCGTGCTCTTCCTCGACGTCGGCCTGGTCAGGCAGCTCATTGTACTCGGCCTCATCCATCATAGGATCTGAAATAATAAAAAAAATATTTATTGTTGATATTCTTGTCCTATTAAGAAAGACAAAGTGAAGAAAACATTCATGTGATATATATATTGGCATAGTCCAAAACTAACATTGCACCAGATTATTTTATGCATTTATTTCTCTCTGCATTCTCCTTTTTCCTTTGGGTTTAATATGAAAATTCCTCTTGATTAAATAATGTAAAAAAGGAGAATTTATTTGAGACATAGGGGACAGTTCGCTTACCTCCGTCTTCATCGACCGCAAGTAAATTCCCATCCACAACTGCTTTCATGGCATTGCTGGGCATTTCCAAAGCAGCATAATTCTCCCGGTCTGGTCTGTCAGGGTTATAGCACGACCACGGTTCCTCTGTCCTGCCTCCTCCCTTGAGGTTAGGGGGCTGCATGCCAGGTATTCCTGCAATATATATTTATACCAATAAATGATTACGATAATTTTATTGAAAGGAGGGACACAGAGATATATATTAGCCGAAAGGAGCTGTGAGATGAAATAAAAAGAATTGCCATTCTATGAAGAAAATTGAACTTCATTGAACTCTGCATGTGGTTTTGAAAGCAGTCGGCCATTAAAAAAGGAAATTATACAATATCACCAAATTTTTTAAAAACTCACCCAAGACGACGTCCTCTCCACACCAATCCAGATCTGTGAGATAATCCTCTGGCTTCCTCTGGCCACTCCCTGACCTGTATTTGCTGTCTATATATTGCCTCTGGAAAAGTTTAAACACAAGTCTTTATTACACTTAACATAATGAAAAAAGGGAAAAAAAATCCGGACACAAAAAATAAAAGAATGGACCACAAGAACGTAGGGGATATGGTATTTCACCGCTTTAAATACAAATAACATGGGAGCCCGTATATGTTGACCGACTTCTGCATTCTTTTACCACTATGAGCAATTTGGGGAAAAATCGAAAGCTAGCTATGTAACCTACCTTTTTCGTTGCGTCTTGTCCGAAGTATAATAACGTGTCCTTACACTGCTTAGACGACCATTCTCTCTTACCCATTGACTCCACATATTCTGTGAAAGATGAGAAAAGTTTTATTTATCTTCATTTTATTATATTATATAATTATTAAATAACAGGGACAACTAGGACAACAGACGTGGAGTAAAGTGATTTTTGTTATTATAGAAGTATTTTGATATCATCTCAACGTTTCAAAATTTGGGGTTATTCATGATCATATAATGTTTTCCTTTAATATTTTAAACACAGTACAGTTCTTATATTTGAATAAAGCATATATAAATTTTGGGAAGGAAATCCTTGTTGTGAGACAATGAGTTGACATGCAGAATACAATTAAAATAAACATAAAGTCTTACCTGACAACTCCTCCCACCCTAATTTCTTCATGACAGTACCGTCGCTGCTTGACTTAAATTTGCCTTTCAGAACAGGCTTAAGGTGGTTGGCACCATATATAAGTGCCTTCAGTTCAGCCTTATTCCAATGTTTCAACTGCACGTCAGAAGAGGATGAAATGGATGTGTTTCTAGATGTGTTACACATTATTCTGTATATAACATCCCAAGATATGAGCCAAATGCAACTGATGACATAGAAAGATAGACTTAAGCTGGAATGTGCCTTGCAGGGATTGTGTTGAACAGGATTCTATCACTAGTTCTGAGACATCACTTAGACTCCTCCAGGATGCTGCCTGTGTCTGTGACCCAAGTGTACCCATGGAGGTTGAGGACCTAGCAATACCTAGTGGTGGCAAACATCACAGGCAGCCTGCCTACACTATCGGGAGCCTAAAACATCACAGGCTGCGTCCCTACCCCTTCAGACAAAGTAGGAGACCTGCTACCTCTACCCCAGTCCCTCTAAACAAACGTAAAATGATGAGTAGGGGTGGTGTGAATAAAAAAGAAAAACATAAGAACTGTACTATCCCTGATAAGGTAAAGACAGTAAGTCTTTTTTTAAAGGTGGTCTATTACATCTTTGAAAGAGACATTACATGTAAGAATATGACTGGGCTATTGGTCTAATGGTTTTGAGTTTTGGTTTTAGCACCATGATAACGCTTTTCCCATGACAATTACATGTCTATTGAGTGGATTATTGAGTAGTGTTTGATAGCATAGGTATATGTTGTTTTTTCTACCTCTTGATGATGTCAATTGTCTATATCCTATATGTACCATGATAACGCTTTTCCCATGATAATTACATGTCTATTGAGTGGATTATTAGGTAGTGTTTGATAGCATAGGTATATGTTGTTTTTTCTATCATATTTGACACCACTTGTCTGATTGATATAAGCACCAGGATCACGTTTTGTCCATGATGATTACATGTCTAGTGAGTGTATTATTAGGTAGTGTTAATAGCATACACATATGTCGTTTTTTCTATCACATTTTGATATCACTTGTCCCATTGATATATGCACCATGATGACGTTTTTACCCATGATGATTACACGTCTAATGAGTGGATTATTAGGTTGTTTTTACATTGGTATTTTCATAGGAATACATGATAGTAGTAATAACAAGACTAGTTATCATTTTTCAAAGTTTTATTCTTATCCAAGTACAGTAGTATAATAATTCGTCTAAATCATGTTTTTTGTCATAGGCAGATCTCAACATGTAGTGGTAGACATCACATAACAGTGTACATGCCATGGGGATAGACATTGTGTGCGATTTAATGTGAACCCTTTGTAACTTTCCTGGTTCCTGATTAGCATAGGTGGCCAACTCACATGTACCTCGATCTAGGTACCACTCTGTACAGACATGCTGGATCCCTGTATTCATGTCCTCTAGCATGCCATAGAACACATGCATATACTTGGGCATGGAGATGTCCACTATATCTTCCCAATCTGCAAGATTGAACCCAAACAAGGGGTTTCTCATGGCTTTGAAATCAGACTCCTCCAAGTTCATAGATTTACATCTGTAAAAGAAAATAGACATTTAGTGACCTCTATACCTCTATTGTCGTAGTCTAAAACCAGATATAGGCCCAAACACACATTTGTATTAGTATACTCTACATATGATAGGGTACACAGGAGTATGGCTTACCCAATTCCTTTACCATCAGTGTTCATTCTGGTGTAGCACATGTACTTCTTGCTATGAAATTGGACGACAGAGAGTGACCATCCTTGCCTGGAGACCAGGAGTCTCTCACCCCCATCTTCCGTCAGCTCATCATGTGTCCGACACATTCATGGAAACTGACTTTCCTAGACGAATTCCCTCCATGCTATCCATGACTGCATCCAATACTTGACTGTCCATGGCTCTCATTAGAAATCTGTATCTATATAGCCTCCTCCCTAAAATCACGTGGTTACCCATAGCCAATAAATCCTGCCATATTTATAGGACTCACCTGACATGTCTGAACATGTCTACTGTATTGCACAAACACCCTCCAAAATACATGTACATGTACCCTTCTGAACATAGACCCAGGATTTGTCGACCCATCTATTCATAGACCCCTGGCTAATTATACACATCTATTTATAGCTAAATGTAGATTCAATATTTATAGACCCACTCTGCAGGGGGTCGTATTTATAGACCGTAGGGGTTAATAGACCGGTCTATCTGTTATGATTTGTTATCTCTATGAAATGTATGACAAACCAAAAATTTAGATCATATTCTTATCATAAGCGGGAAAATTTACCATGTTGTAGAACTACCTCTAGTGTATATTTTATCATGTTTGAAAGTGTCCATGTATGCTTTCAAGTATCATATGATATCATATGTGTATTAATAATTGTGTAAGAATAGTATAATGTTTTAATGAGATAATGATGAGTAACACCCTTTATTGTTTAATAACAATAGATGATTATAAGAAAATCAATCAATTATGAGATATACTAAGCTTTATACCATGATTTTGGGACCTCCTGTGCCGATATATCAGCCGTGCATTATATAGGTATATACCACCCATGTGCATTTTTAGAAATTTTGGTATATACTTTTTCAAGGTCAAGTTGGACTTTGAAACTTTTGGGAAATTATGGCAGCTATACAAAGCTAATCTAGCCATTTTTCCATTTTTTACATTGTGAAAAATCATCCAAACTTGAGAATTGAACCCCGGCCTCACTGGTGGCTGGCTAGAACCATAGCCATTACACCACCACATCAGGTGAGAGTATCCTTTAGCATATGATACAAAGCATTCAATGTGTGAAAATATCCTGCAATCTGTGTTGTGACCCCTCTTCCCTCCCTCCGTGTCAGCTATGATGTGTGCGCGACACATTATAGAGCAGAGGAGGACATGCCATTTGCTTAGTAGGCAGAGCGTCGTGCTCAAAATCAGCACCTTTTGGTGGCCAATCAACGAATCCCTGCCGCGGTAGTGTTACTCACACTATGGAGTCTATGGTTGGTCACTGAACATATTATTTCAACTTGTATGTATTGATATTTTATTGATTATTTATTGATTATTGATGGGTAAATAGTGGTATAAACTTAATAGGTCATTGATATCGGTGCCCACGGGTTCTGTGTGGCTCCGGTATATACAGCATGTATGACCCTAGGGCACAAGTATTAATAATGAATCAAAGTAAGATCAGTTAATATGGATATAATGTAGAGACATTTTTTATTTTCTAATTATAGGGGCGATACAACTGGTGCGGTGCAAACTACTGGGCTTCACGCAGTGCAAAATGCTGGTTTTGGATTAGTGCAAGAAAGGAGTTCTGGTATAGTGCAATACACCGGGTCTGCTAATGTACAGGATACAGGAGGGGGCGTAATACAGAGCACAGGATATAGTGTGGAGCAGAATGCTTGCTCTAATGCTATAGAATCTACTGTGCATGACATAGTACAAGGTGTAAAATCTGATGTGATGTCAGCTGTACAGTATGTCAATGAAATCATGGTCTTTGATTCACAATCAACTCTTAATACATCACGGAGCATTGCCAAAAGTCATAATATGAAATCAAAAAAGACCAAAAATACAAGAAAAAACAAAGAATCAGCCAAAAAATAAGCATGGAGGGGCAGTAGTACATCAAGGTTCAAAACGTGTGTTCACACCTGGTTATAATGACTGGATTGAGGTACCTCACACAATAACAAAAAGAAACAAAGTGGAATATTTCAATGACGTGTGACGTGGAGTTAAATCAGACTAGGATGCACATCATTGGTGAGATGTGCAACCGTGAGTAAAAACCAACAAAAACAAATGACCTCTAAAAGATAACCTTGTATGAAGTGAGAGATGATTTCATACTATTGCATCATATTATGTTAAAAATAATTCTACAGTTATGGTGACTCTACCTGTGTCATTATTACACAAAACAATGTGCGAATGTATTATAACCACATATATGATAGTTATATTAGTCATTTAACATGTATCATTATCAGCAATAATATAGATGAAACATAACATGTGTGTGTGTGTGTGTGTGTGGTGTGTGTGTGTGTGTGTCTGTGATGAATACATGTATATGCTCTCTCACACACACACACACACAAACACCCACACCTTCACATGTACACACATGTACATATATACGTGTATGTAGTAGTAGCAATAGACATATAGTTAGCTTGATTATGTAAAGTATATGAAACAAATAGGTTTTTAAAGTTATGTAGAGAAATCTTGGTTCATGTTGGTTACACCCTAGCTATCATATATGATAATAAAGTTTGAATAAAAATGTACAAATGTGTCTGTTTGTCTATTCCTCTCTCTCTCTCTCTCTCTCTCTCTCTCTCCCTCTTCCTCTCTCTCTCTCTCTCTCTCTCTCTCTCTCTCTCTCTCTCTCCCCCCTCTATCTCTCTATATCTCTCTCCCCCCTGTCTCTCTATCTCTCTCCCTGCCCTCCATTGTATATATCAATATTAGTCATCATTATAGTCTATATAATGTACTGTTGATAAGTATTAGATAATATCTAAATATGATTGATATTTCAATAATAGTAGACCTAAGCTGATCCTAAGTAGTAAGTTTATAATCTCCCCCACAACATCTCACTGAACAAATATAATAGATCCTTAGATGCCCCATCCAAAATGTTCTAACAATGATATCTGATCATAAAATAGGGTTATAACACCCTATAATTCGATTATTTTAACTGCAATGATCAAACACAAGTTGAGACCAAGCAAGGTCCGACACCTTTTCACTTAGCTTTTCGCGCCCCAATGGGCCCACATACTGCTCTTAGGTCTATCATAAATTCTCTTGTATAAGCCGCAGCTAGTATCAGGACCAGAGTATCAAAACGAGGCTTATAGGATAGCTAAAAGAAGGGGTGTGGCTTATAGGAGGATATTTGGCACTATAGAACAGTACTAAAACTAACAATTTCAAGCACCAGATGTAGCTAAAATCTGCCTATAAAGTAGGGAGTGCAGCTTTTATGAGAGTGTGTCTTATACAGGGGAATTTACTGACTCTGTAGGAGATTTTATACTTCTTGATTACAATATAAATGCAGAAAATATTGTTTCTAAAATAAATCAATCAATAGGAAAGGGGTGTAAGATATATTTACATGTTATTGACTAAATATATATGCATAAACAATAGAATCTGCCACATAGAGTTGGAAAATCATTTCCAAAAGTGAGGTTTCAAGATTGAAGTTTAACATTTTCCTTTCCTGTTTTGATTGTGTATTAGAATAGGCAATTATCATAGAGACATTACCTGTATATCACTCCTTATAAGGTAGTCATGATATGACCACTCTCCACTTTTGCCACATCTTTTGACAGTTATTTGTTAAATAAATCTACCAAAACTGTGAGATGACATGCATATCTTTATCATTACTACTATCAAAGCCTAGTCAAATAACTTATTTCTTTTCATTTATACATTATTTTGTATTCTACACAAATATTAAAATCAATTCATTGGGCATCAAATCTAAGTACAGCTTTATAACTTGATACAGTCATGTCTCGGAATATTAGTCGGTTCCCTCAGAGCCCACAGAAGGCCGGTTCCTGAGTTAGTTTTTTCTCTAAAATGGAAAGTGAGGTAAGGCAGTGGTGGTGGGGCCCATGGGGGTGGTGGATACCAGAAGCATGAATGGCCGAAAAATCATGTACAAGCAAAGAGGAATTAAAATGGTAAAGCCAGTCTTTGACTGATACGTGTGACAACTGGGAAATTGAAGACCGATAATCTGGGACTTGACTGTATAACAAAATTCAATTTGTTGGGTTACTCTATTTTTTATGTTGTTTGTTCATATTTTGTTTACATGGATTTTGATAGGCTAGCTGCCACTTGTATTCACACTTCAGTAAAGTCGGGGTCTTGGGGCATAGTAAGCTCTCAGAGCTGGAAACCTTGGTGGTCCATGTGGAAATCTTGAAGGATCGAATGGATACCTCGAATGGAAACGTGGACCAAATGGACTGCAAAATTAAAGGATTTGTTAAACATGCGCCTTCTTCATTGATGTAATACTCCATGTTTACAGCCAACGGATCAATGATAGTTTGCCCCTGTCTGTTACTCTCATATTGGTGTATTATGTCACCTCTGTGAATCTCATTGGCTATCTTTAGGTAGTTTGTATTCAAAACAAGGGTGCCCTCTAACTTTGAAGCTAGAGGGGCAAAATTATGTTTTGGCCCCCAGCCTTTTAGAAAAGTAGGGAAATTTGGGCTCAGATGGCCCTAAAATACAGCAAAACCCTAAGTTTTCTCTGCTGACACGAAAATCCATCCAAAATACAGCAATGTACTAGTGAACTCTAAACACCTTTTGGATCATGGCAGGGTAGTAGTAAGGAACATTTTTAGGACCTAACCCACTACTATATGTAATGGTTTGTTCTACCAGTTTGGTGGTTCGGGCCTTACGATCAGGAAAGAGAAAGCAAGACAGTGATTCGAGTGTATGCCAACAGTTTATTGATATAGCTTGGCAGCTACCAGGAAGATAAATAACAGGGCAGCTAGTTGTCTACTTAAGAAATATACTTTAAGCTCGGAGGCCTGGAGGGCCTCTGACATAGCGGCTGAGCCCCGGTCTTTATATATGGAACCTGGTGTTTGTCGCCAGATGTCACATGGGCCCGGATTGGTGCTGCCACCTATCCGGAACCCAGCAACAGGACTCACCCGACACGCCAGACGACACCTTTATACATAGTGTATAGTGTACAGGTAACACAGCAGCCCTCGCAGCAACAACAACAACCTCCTACTACAACAACACAACATCTGCTACCAGTGATCGATGGGCAGCTACCTACATCTTCAGCAGTGGTTACTACTCATCAAAGTATCACTATTGATCAACTTCAAGCTGCACAGAGAGTCGCTGCATCCTCTATACCATCTCCTACTAGTACTACTGCTGCTACTCACACACCCATTGTATCCCACCAGCACAGCAAGAACAGTAAGGGCAAAAAAGACAAGACCAAGTCAACTCATACTAAAATGAGCACTGAGTCACTCTCCCTGCAAAAGCGAATGATGGGACTTTTCTCCCCCAAGAAGTGAGGTGCAAAGCACACCTAGCTAATTGATATTATGTTCATTTTTCCCCAAAGGTTAACTCACATAAACACAAATTGTATAAACTATGTTGTATTATTTGTAAATACTCATTAGGAGTTAATACGACAAAGGGCTGAACACTGTATTATATGTTGGTTTACAAACCTCTGTTTACTTTTCTTTTCATAATTGCTTAGGGAGCTTAAACACCCTCTTATATATTACAAATACTGACTCACTAATACTCCCTCCCCTACCGTGTTTTAAAATGGGAGACACTGATGGTTATCCAACTGTGACCACTTGAGGTTGGACGATATTAACCTCTATGGACTCCATTGGCATTATGAAAATTTGACCCACTGACACAGTGTCACTCAGGTGTGTAGTAAGTAATTAACTGGATTTCGCCCAGCTGACTAAATGCCAGTAATCACTATCTGTTTTTAATTTATAATGTATATATGACACAGCCTAAACAACTCATGCCTATACTATGTTATAAAAGGCTAGTTGCCTCATATATTGAGGATTTATTACTATATATAGAGCGCACTGACCCCCCCCCACCCCTATGCATGATTGCCTACTTACTTACTTGGGGAACCATTACTGCTGTGGTGGTCCCGCGTCGTCTTCGAGGTACCTTCGTGGTCCTCGTGGGCAAGATCGAGAGCACCTCTATTACCCGACGCCTGGGGGCGCTGGAGTCCGGCGCCACGTCACCACTTGGTCACGTGGCCCTCGACTCCAGTGTATATAAGGCCATTGTACGGCCTTCCTAAGGGTCAGTCCAGCCCCGACTGACCATCGTGAGCGATGGTTGGCGGCTGCCCGGCTACCATATTCTAGTACTCCTCTGTGCTGCTGCACAGAGGAGGTGTATGTGGAATATC
Source organism: Acholoe squamosa (assembly GCA_949317995.1). Taxonomy (NCBI): domain Eukaryota; kingdom Metazoa; phylum Annelida; class Polychaeta; order Phyllodocida; family Polynoidae; genus Acholoe; species Acholoe squamosa. The sequence goes on along the minus strand of OX439050.1, from coordinate 5,574,402 downwards.
AACTGTAGACACTAGAAGGCCTAGTGTCGAACCTGTTATAGAGTTCAAACTCTGCCACCTGTAACTGTGATCGAGAACGGCTGATGCCTATGTGTTATTAGACAATAAAGTTTTAACTGGAACCTGAATAGTTGTTCTTCGTTGTTTATCGAAAGATTCGATTGAACATCGAGGGGTAGAACACTACACTGGTGCCGTGACCAGTTGTTAACTTTAGTCCGCATAGGTACTGCGAGCTTAAGTTCGACATGCAGGGTCACTTGGATGAAGGTGATGACCCCAATCACCAACATCAAGTGACTACAGGCCCGTTAGTGGATAGAAATGATCCACTAATCGGTGGTGGTTTGAACCACTCTCTGATAATAGGTCCATCGTCTGACCCGCTGGGCCTGTATCGATACAAGGAAGTATTGACAGTGGCAGGGGACTCAACGAGGAGTTGCTGCAAGAGCAGCAACGCCAACTACGCCAGGGTCGCCAGCAGTTGGATGCTCTCGCGAGTAACACCACGAAAGCTCAGGAGAAGAGTACAGAAATAGAGCTGAAATTGGAACAGCTTAGGCAGCAAGCGCTAGAGGCTTCGAACAAGACTCAGATCGCAAATAGAGAACTTACTGATCTTCAGGAGAAGGTCAAGCAGCTCTCTAGCGAAAAAGAGTCCTTGCTTGCAACGAAGTCGGATATCGAGCGTAGTCGATTGACAGCAATGGATTGTCAATCCCTAAAAGCGAAGATCGACCGCCTTGCTACTAGCCGCCGAGAATGTGTCGAGAGAGCTCGAAACGATTTTGGGATGCCCAGCACGAGCAGACGTCCCTTAAACATAAGTTAAAACTACAAGAAGTAGAAAAGACTATGTTGGAGGAACAACTGCAAGAGTTGCGGCATGAGTTGAACCAACAATCAGCCGAGCATACTGAAGAAGTAGCTGAGCACCTAATGGCTTATGAAAAGCAGGTCAAACAGCTACGTCAGGAACGGGAGTCGTTACTCTGTCAGATGCAAGCTGACGAGGATGCTCGAGCCAGGGACGAGGCAGAAATGCGTCGTCGCTGTGAGGAACGAATCGAACACGCAAACAAAATGGCGGAATATCAGATTCTAATGGAACAAAAAGCGAGGCACGAGGCCGAGCTTAATTCCTTGAAATCTGAATCCCTAGTAGCCCAATCACTGAAAGATCAGAAGGATTCGGATACTCTGGGAACAATGCGTGGAGAAATCGATAAGCTCCGACGAGAGATATTGTCTCGCAGGAAGGCTGATGAAGCCAGGGTGAATAAAGAAGTTCGTGATGAACTCGCACTCGAGGAACGTCTGAAGGAGCAGACGGAATCGAAATTGCGTGCCGCTAGACTTCGAGAGAAGCAACAAAGTAGTGAATGCAGCACTACTAGAGTTGCCACTCAAGAGGACCTAGTCGAAAACCCTGACTACAGAGAGTGGCTTGATCGTGCCATGAAGGAGGTCAAGCAGCTCTTCGCCATCAGCGAGCAACGAGATCTCTCGAAGCCCGAACATGCCCGCCTGGAATTCCTAGTGTCGGAATTAAGACAGGCGGAACATTCAAAACAGCAGGCTGAGATAGATAGAATGGTGGGAGCAATCGACGACATCTCGAAAGTAGATTTGAGGTCACGTCGGACCCAACCAGTTCCTTCGATGCCGCGCACCTATGGTCTAAGTGGAGTGATCGGGCAGTTCTCGACCCCTACCACGACCCAACAACATGTTGATCCACCCAAATATAGGGATATCAGGTTCGAGGCTTCGCGCCTGAGTGACGCCGATTCTGGTAACCCTTGGGGGATGAATCATAGTCGTGCAGACACGACTATGAGAAACATGGGGATGGACCATCAAATACCTAGAAGAGGTACAACATTCGCTCTTGATCAGGTCAGGAGATCAAGCAGAATGTTTGAAAATACCTCTATCGGGCATGAACCAGCCCGAACTAGGTCAGTCGAGTGCCCTCCATTTACATGGAAGGACGATTGGCTCCGTTGGTACCACGGATTCAATCACGTCCGTCGAGTAAATGTGTGGACCTCGAGCATGGCATTAGCTCAACTCCTCATGTTACTCCAGAATGGCCCCGCAGCTGATACTGTGTGGCTATGGGAAGAGCATGGAGATGGGACTTTGGATGGACTGGTCGACATGGTAACGGAAGCCATAACTTCTAGCCTCCAAGATCCCATTGTCACAATGGAGAAGAGACGCCAGGGCAAGAACGAAAGCATTAGAGCCTATGGCTTTGCTTTGAGACGTCTTGCCGGCGATGCCTATCCAGGTGTGGACTTCTCGGTTGAATGGCTCATAACCAAAGTCAACCAGTTGTTCATAGGAGGATTGTATGACGTTGATTTACAACAAGACGTTCTTCGAGAGTGGCGCACTTACATGTCCCTCAAGGATCTCATGGACTTGGCAGACGAGTTGTTGCGGAAACGACAACTCCTGCCGAAGTGTCCTCATACTCGAAGCCCGGGCCGGGGAGTAAGACTAAGAAAAGTCAGAAATCCGCTGGTAAATCGAAAACACCAAACAAGGCCTCCAAACCCAAGGTACAGGAACAGACCTTCTCGCTGAGTCAATTGAAGAATTTACTCAGGGTTATCGAGGGAGGGGATGTCCCTGTTACTAGCTCGGAGAAGCCGAGTACCCCTCCGTCCGATGCCAAGTGTTGGAACTGCAAGAAGCAGGGGCATTTTGCACGAACTTGCCCCGAGCCGATTAAAGGTCTACCACCTGACGCGACAGAAAACTGAGGCGGGCGGCTTGACGTGGCAATCGAGCTGCCCGACCATCGAAAAGCCAAGGTATCAGCACCTCTGGCACTCCTGATCAGACGACAGTAGATTCGAGGGAACTAGGTAAGGTCCCGGTAGGGCCGTCCCAGCCCTTTACCACAGCGGCACCGGTTGATCACCGGTCGGGTTCCGAAGATGTCGGTGTAGAAAAAGCCTCAATGGCCAAGGAACAGGGCGCTGGCAGCCCGAACTCCGAGGTCGAGGGTTCGACTGGATCTAAAGTGAAAGTCGACGCTGGGAGAGAAGCCCTGATGCGGCAGCTGGCCAGAGTCTGCGCAACAGAGCTTCCCTCAGATGATCCCTGTCTCTCTTTTCTGAAGAAGAGAGGGATCGATCTGAGTACTGACGTAGGATTGAGAATGCTAGCAGGAACCGCCCCCTTATCGGGGAAACGATGGTACCTGTCTGCGGAGATTCGAGGGCGTTCTCTAGACTTCCTGATAGATACTGGTGCCAGCCACACCATTGTCTCTCGGGAACTCGCGAAAATGTTAGTAGTGCCGTCAGATAATCTCTACGAGGGAATAACGGCGTGCACTGCGTCTGGAGCCAAAATGCGGACCTATGGTCGATTGGTTCTACCTCTTAAGGTCGCATCGACCCACTATGTGTTTAGCCCAATAGTGGCCGATGTGGCTGACGATGGCATTCTGGGGCTCGACTTCGCGGCATTATACGGTATGATCCTGAACCCAAGGACGGGTCAATTGGTCATGACCGAGCCGGTAGAAGAGCACCATCAGTGTAAACTGAAGAGAGTGTCATCGATAGCCTCAGTAGCACAGACCACTAGGATACCTGCCAGGCATCGGTGCGATGTCTTGGTAAAATCCGACGGTCTGGAAAGAGACCGACAGGGCATAGTCGAACCCGACCTGAAAACTCTGAGAAGTTTTGGGTTGGTTGGTGAGGCTGCCCTTGTCAGCAATGTCCGTCGAACAGTGTTTCCCGTCTGTAATCCACTGAATCGAGACATTGTCCTGGAGAAAGGCCAGGTGGTCGGTGCTATACAGTACGCTGACAGAAACGGTGAACTCTCTTCACCGGAGGTAGGATAAGTGATGATGCGTCTCGAGCAAGAAGCTGCAGACATCGAGACGGCGGAAATCGCGAGCACCCGCCTGGCTGTTAGACATGTATGGCGACACCCACCTGACCCAGCCAGAAGAAAGACTGAAGCTGTCCGCCTTACTACGTAAGCATGTGGATGTCTTTAAATGCCCAGATGAACCGTTAGGGTGCACCGATCGATGTCTGCATAACATCGACACGGGTGACGCACAACCTATCCGAGTCCCTTATAGAAGGATTCCGCTCAGCAAGAAAGCTGCGGCGGATGAACAACTTAAGGAGATGTTGGATACGGGGGTGGTCAGGCCAAGTACTAGTCCCTGGTCCAGTCCCGTCCAGATGGTGACGAAGAAGGATGGGACCATGAGATTCTGCGTCGATTATCGATGTCTGAATGGAGTGACTAAGAAAAATGCCTACCCCCTCCCGCGCATCGACGAATCCTTGGATGCCCTAGGAGGAAACAAGTGGTTTAGTTCTCTCAATCTCCAATCTGGATATTGGCAGATCGGGATGAATCCCGACGACGTCGAGAAAACTGCTTTTTCCTACCAGAGGGGGCTCTACGAGTTCGTTCGAATGGCGTTTGGTTTGTGTAACGCCCCCGCCACATTCGAGCGAATGATGGAGGAGATGTTGAGAGGTTTGCTGGGTAAAAGTTGCCTGGTTTACCTCGATGATATCATCGTCTTCGGCAAAACGATGGATGAAGCAATGGTGAATCTGGCAGAAGTTTTCAACAGGATTCGAGCATGGGGACTGAAGTTGAAACCTAAAAAGTGTCAACTTTTTAGGACTTCAGTCGAGTACCTGGGCCGAATCGTGTCTGAACAGGGTATAGAAGCCAACCCGGGGAAAATTAGCGATGTAATGACTTGGGCTAGGCCCACTACAGTGAAGGAAATTCGATCCTTCAATGGTTTTTGTTCCTACTACCGAGAGTTCATCCCGGGGTTCGCGGAACTCGTAAGCCCTTTACAGGACTTAGTGATCCAAAAACCTAAAGGTAGTAGAGGTCGTTACAAGGCATTCGCGTGGACGGAAAGAGCCGAACATGCCTTTGTCGAGTTAAAACGAAGTTTCAGGGAGACACCTGTACTTCGATTCCCCACACCCGACGGTCGTTTTATCTTGGACACTGACGCTAGTAATACCGCGATCGGGGCTGTTCTATCCCAAGTGCAGGATGGAGCAGAGGTCCCGATCTCGTTTGCTAGCAACACTCTAAGTAAAACACAACGAAACTACTGCACCACCAAAAGGGAACTGCTGGCGGTTGTCGTGTACACCAGGAAGTTTAGGCACTACCTCTATGGTGGTAACTTCACTATCCGTACCGATCATTCGTCTTTGAAATGGCTCCTGAATTTCAAAGAGGCTGAAGGGATGATGGGTAGGTGGCTGGCCCACCTTTCGGAGTTCGGTCTCGAAAACTCTAAGATCGAACATCGAAGTGGGGCCAAGCATCTAAACGCCGATGGTCTTAGTCGTATCCCTGTGCGGCTATGCCAGAGGTCGGATTGCACAGACTGTGGCAGTCATAATGCTGTTTTGGCAGCTGTAGGTAGTTTAGTAGACAGCCGGGTGGGTGTTGCATTTTGGTCTCTCGATGAACTCATTGATGCTCAGAAAGCGGACACCGACATCAAACGAGTTGCTGAATGGCTAGTTAAGGGGGCTAAACCCACTAGGCCTGATGTATCAATCGAGAGCGCCGAGGTACGGAAATTAGTAGGGCAATGGCCTCTATTAACCTTCCGTGAAGGCTTGTTGTGTCACTGGAAAGTCGAGGCGGGTCGAGCTAGACGCATGATTCAAGTAGTTGTACCACGCCAACTGAGGGGTGAGGTACTCTCCTTTTGCCATGGACACCGAACAGCGGCACATTTTGGTCGTAAACGAACGCTCGGAAAAGTGAAAAGGAGATATTACTGGCCCGGAATGGGAAAGGACATAGGTCGTTGGGTTCGGCATTGTCCTACCTGTTGCCTGGTAAAGCCCGGCGAGGGCATGGGTAAGTCTCCTCTGCACCAAGAGTTGTTCGGGGTGAGATTCGGGAGGATAGCTATGGATATCATCTCGGGATTTGCACCCACGCCAAACAAGAATACTTGCATGTTAGTAATCCAGGATTACTTCACCAAGTATGTACGCGCTATTCCCCTACCAAATCACACAGCAGAGACCTGTGCAGAGGCCTTCGTGGACGAATGGGTTTTTACCTTTGGAGTCCCGTTGCTTCTGCATTCTGACCAAGGTCGAGAATTTGAGTCTCGACTCTTCTCTGAGATCTGTGAATATTTGACAATTGTAAAACAGAGAACCAATCCGTACAGACCACAGAGCGATGGTCAGGTAGAAAGGTTCAATAGAACATTGATTCAGAGTCTGACTATGTTGGTAGACAAACATATGGACGACTGGGATGAACAGGCGAAGTATGTGGTGTCCGCATATAACAGCTCTGAACACAGTTCTACTGGATGCAGTCCAAATATGATGGTCTTCGGGGAAGAAATTCTCATGCCAGCGGATGTGATTTTCGGCTCAATCGAGAACCCACTCGAAGTCCCTTGTTCCGTCACTTTCGTGGAACAACTTCGTGACCGATTGAGAGAGAGTTACAGCATGGTAAGAGAAAACCTAGGTACATCTGCGGAACGCCAGAAGGTCGGGTATGACTATGGGCTAAAGCAGAGAAGGTACTCAGTTGGGGAACAGGTGGTGAGGTACCACACCCCCCAGGCAGCTATGAAGCTTGCTCCCAACTGGGATGGGCCGTTCATAGTGGATTCTGTCCTCTCTGAGTCGACATTATTACTTCGATCATCCCGCGGGCGGTTGCAAAAGAGCAATGTCGATAGAGTGCGCCGGTGGTTGGGCATAGAGCTATCACAAACTGTCGAGTTGTTGCAACCACAACTTGATGATGATTCACCTTCTCGTAAGGCCACGAAAAGGGCTAAGTCTGTTTCTGGACAGGTCGAAATAGAGATCGAAAGGTCGCGGCCGGAAGTTCAGTCTAAAAAACAAACTACGCAGGGTCATCGAAAACGACAGCAAAAGGCTCGAAAACTGAGCGAGGTGGAGGTGTTGGATGCCAGTAAACCATCAAAGCGGCGCCGTGGTCGACCGGCCCGTCGAGATAAGTCGAAAACATCTAAACAGCCTTTGAAGGGATGTCGGAAGCCCGACCCCCCCTCGAAGGTGCGAACGACTGAACAAACTTCACATCGAAACGTTTCGATTGAAGTCAAAGATCAGTCACTCCAGTCCGGACCTATGACTCGAGCAGGCTTAAGCGCCAAGGCTCATCAACGAGTGTCGAGGATGAAAGGAAATCCAGAGCAAACACTCTGGCTCCTACATCCACACCGTCACAAGTGATGGGAGGCAGACGCCGACGGAAACGGGTTAATAGCCCGGTCGGCCCGGCCACATCAAAGGACAGCGGGCTAGAAGGGGGTGATAGTAACCCGCCCCGAGGCTCAACACTCGTTCCTACAGTAAAGGTTAGAATCAGGAAAAGTCCTAGATTAAACCCTACTCAGTAATCGATGATTCGCACAATACTAAGCAGCAGCTTTACTAACCTGTTTTTTTAATGAGGCTTTAAAATAACGGGTGCCGTTCTTGAGTAAATCTGTCTGTGGACGTGAAGCCGACGGTGAATAAAAAAATTACACAAGGAGAAGTCATGCGATTGCCTCTTACTTTGAGACAACCTGACGCTAGAAACATGGAAGTGTGGGGCCTCCAATTTTTATTTTGACTGTGAGGATGGGTTCCCAGCATAGGCTGGTGGATTCTGCCCGAAGGGTAGATCCATATTGGAACCATTTTTTTTAATCCCGGTAGTCTGATGAAGGGGGGGTGCCCAGATTATCCATGTTAATAGTGTTGGAACCCATAGACCGCATAGGAAATAACGGCATATGCAAACATTGCGACTGGAGAACCAGAGCGTGACGGTGAGGGGAGAGTGAGTCGTTCTATTTTTTTGAGCATTACCTTATTTGGTCATGGCGTGATGCGCTGTGGACCAATAGGGTTCGCCCTCCTCGGTCACGTAGGCCCTTCCTCCAATCAGAGGCATGCGCCACAGGGATAAAAGGCCGCGCCGCACACCACGGAGGTCACATCTGCGGCCTTCTCGTAAGAGACGGACGCAGATTAGCTGGACTAACCCTAGCTTATTCCAGCTGGTACGCTCCGCCCCGGGGACTTCCTACCTGAGTGTAGGAGGTCTCCCCTGCCTAAGTGTCGAGGGACACGACCTGCGTGAGCGCAGGTTCGTGTTCTCTCGAGGCTCCAGTCTTCGGTCCCTCGAGCCGCCTGAGTGCCGTTCGAGGTACATCGAAGGCACCTTCGAGGCTTCGACCCGCCAGAGTGCGGATCGAAATACCTCGAAGATCCTCTTCGACGTCTCGTGCCGTCTGAGTACGGTTCGAGACCCGGAGTCTTCTCTCTCCCTGGTGGAACCCAGCAGTTCAGGAAGAACCATGGGGTCCTCGTCCGACGAGCAGTCAGGGTACAGCTCTTCGGCGAGCCACAAGTCGCAGAAGAAGAAGAAGAAGAAGAAGAAGAAGAAGTCCAAGAGGACCAGACCCGAGCAAGAGCTTGAGTCTACCTCGGCTAAAAGTGCAGCCCTTCTGAAGCAGATCGAGGATGCACAGAAAGCCTTGGCCGAGTCCCAGGAGCGGGAGAAGGAGCTCCGCTGGAAGGCGAAAGAGGCATCTAAGCAGCAGAAGCGCGACTTGAAAGTCGCGGCTGCTGCCGCCTCGAGGGACTCCTCCCCCGATGAGATGGAGGTCGACAAGCCGTCGACACCTGCTCCATCGAAAAGTGCTACCCCTTCAGGTTCTAAGGGCAAGAAGCCCACTGAATCGAAGGCATCCAAGGGCACCTTGAAAGACTTCAAGATCCCTAAGGTGCCCAGGAAGGAAGGTAGCAAGAAGGAATCCGCAGCCAAGAAGGCTCCAGCCCGGGAAAGGAGTAGCGAGTCTACTGCACCACCGGAACCTGGAACCGAGCCGTCGGAGGTCGATGCCGGTGCCGTGGAGAGCACCGTATCCTCACCTCCAGACACGGCCAAGGCTGTCGACGAGTGGAAGCGGCTGTCAGCGATCACTGCCAAACGACGTACTGAGTACGTCAAAGACAGGCCACTGACCAAGCTTCAGGACTACCGCAAGAACGGTCAAGTGGTACTCCCTAGTCTCGTCGGCAAGGATGGTAGTGACGACGAGGAATGGTATTCGGATGATAGTCATGCCATTGACTGGTATGTCTCGATAATCGAGAATATCACGAATGCCTCAGACTCGTTGGGGGTGTCGCTGCCCGAGCGACAGCGGATTGGGTTCGCATGGCACATCTTCAATCCAGGGCAGCAGTGTGCTTTCAAGAACTGCACACGTAAGGGGTTTCCCCCGCGTATACGCGACAGACGGCAGGTATGCTCGACACTTGGTTGAAGAGCATCGGGCCATCCGTCCGCAGTTCGGTTGTGTTAAGGTGGAAAAGACCATTCCATGTTATCAGGACCCTGATGACCCGACCTCTCCTCCTTTCGTGACCTCACGAAGGGGCTTGATGGCACGTCATCTCAAGTCGTACAAGCAGCCCCATAAGTACAACACCGAGGGCGCTATCCAACTAGTGGAGACACTGGTTGGAAAGTGTGAACGGAATGAAAAGACAGGCGCGCTGACTAGACACTGGATGCGGATGGCCCCCGCACCCCCGTCTACGAAGCGCCTGTATATCAGACCGGAACTGATGCCCGCTTTCTACGGTGCCTACCCCGAGTTCAGGGTAGAGCAACGGAAGAAGCGGGAGGCCAGTCGTCCTCGAGACCCAGGACCGACAGCTTCTACGAGTGGGAACAAGAGGCCCCACTCTACAGAGGCTGGGAAGTCTGCCGGTTCGACTGAACCCAAGAAGCCTAAGCCGCAGGCTGCTCCCTCGAAGCCCGAAAAGGCATCGAAAGCCGCCCCAGCCCCGGCTCCTAAAAAGTCGAAGACTGCTTCAACCGGTTCGGCCAAACCAAGCACCAGTGGTGCTAAAACTGGAGGCAAAACGGTGGAATCCCGGAGTGGTCGTGATCGACAACCAAAGGTGACCACCAACTCGTCTCCCCCTGTCAAACCCCCTGCGGTGCCGGAGGACAGCACCCCAGCTGCCACGCCGCGTGTTCACGTGGGAGGCGCGACACTGACCTCGGCAGCAGGAGCTAGCTTCTCCAACGTCGTGACAGGCGCCGACACCCCGACAGCAACCTTGCGTTGGGAGTTGGCACAGCCTGCATACGGCGATGGCGTCGAACGTGGGGTCCCCAAGACGTTCGTGGAACGTTGTAAGGGACTTCTACAGATGACGGGTAGCCCTGCTATCGACAAATTCGGTGAGGCATTCCGTGAGGAAGCGAGTGCCTACTTGTTCGGCCTGTTTGATAGAACAAACATGGCCATCCGTAACGAGCTCCTTCCGGCTCTTGGGGATGAGGCGCGCCAGACCGTTCAGATGGAGATGGACTCTCGTCTGACCGATGTCCGAACGCGTCTCAATAACTTTGAGTCACAGGCCCAATATGATATTACCAAGAGGGATAGTATCATAGAAGGCTGGGAGGAAATCGACCGCGAATTCTTTAGAGTCTTCGGGGTCCAACTCTCGGAATGGATGAAGGACAAGCACCATGGCATCCGAACCCTGAAGCCCGTTCGAACTGAGCCCTCTCGCGAAGCGCAGAGGTACCTCGTCGAGGGTGGAGTGGTCCCTGACGTCAGGACGCTGGCGGCTCAGACGAATCCTTTGAGAGAATTGTCTCCAAAGATTGACAGTCTGAGCTCGGCTATGACGATGTTGGGCCGAGAGCAGGTGGTGCAGGACAAGCCTGACACCCCGGGTAGGTCTCTCGGTGCCTCCGTCTACCCACCAGCAGCCCCGCCTTCCTCCTCGGCTCCCTTGATAACCCTCTCGGGAGCCACCGAGCCTACAGCGCCACCGGTCCAGAGAGTGGTGTCACCGAGGATCCATCCGGATCTTCATGGCAGCACACCTCTGGCCCCGGCGAATGTAGCCGTCTGCCCGGACCCGTCGGCTTCCGCCCAAGCAGTAGAACCTGCCGAGGCGGAACAGTCGATGGATATAGACGGGGACGTCGATGTCATCGATCAATCTCCAACGGCTCCCCCTGACCAGGGAGACAAGGACGACCTTGAAGGTCGGGAGAGCGACGACGACGACGGAAGCGACTCAGCAGACTCGGCCGTTCTCCACTCAGATGCTGAGGGGGACTCCCGGGATGCACCCGAGACCTCGAACGAGGCTTGGAGTACGACAATGGACCGTGTGGCCCCATTGCCGGAGTCGCCGACGTTTTCAGGCCAGCTAGCCGCCAGTGCTTCACATGAGGATGAGCGCACTGACGGAGAGCAGGCTGAAATCGACGCCGCTACAGGGTCCATCTCGGAGGATCAGTAGTATGACACTACTGCTCCTCCTCTTTAGCTTGGATCGCTGACATCGAACAGAGTCTCGATGTCAGCATGGAACCCCGGGAACTCGTTCCCGGACGACGGTGTACCCTCCACGAGTGGGGGTACCTTTCCAGTCCCCGGACCTCCCTGCGAAGCTGTGTGGATCTGACGCCACCCTGGTCTTAGGGCCCTGGAGTCCGGCGCCACGTCACCACTTGGTCACGTGGCCCTCCACTCCAGTGTATATAAGGCCATTGTACGGCCTTCCTCAGGGTCAGTCCAGCCCTGACTGACCATCGTGAGCGATGGTTGGCGGCTGCCCGGCTACCATATTTTAGTACTCCTCTGTGCTGCTGCACAGAGGAGGTGTATGTGGAATATCAACTGTAGACACTAGAAGGCCTAGTGTCGAACCTGTTATAGAGTTCAAACTCTGCCACCTGTAACTGTGATCGAGAACGGCTGATGCCTATGTGTTATTAGACAATAAAGTTTTAACTGGAACCTGAATAGTTGTTCTTCGTTGTTTATCGAAAGATTCGATTGAACATCGAGGGGTAGAACACTACACTGCGATCATTTTCACACTAGGTATCACTCACCTCACCTCATACAATCCTCACTGCCACTTTCATAGAATTGTTAAATGACTTTCATACATGATTTTGCACAAAAAAAGGGCTTGAGAATTGCTTGTATCAACGCTAGATCTATATATGGTAAAAGAACTGATGCTTTCAAAATTATAAGTAGCATGGACATCACAGGGGTTGTAGAGTCTTGGTTAAATAAGAAAGATGTTGAAGCCTCTGGTGTTGATGAATTCTGTGCTGATTGCAAGGTATTTCAATTAATAAAAAATGTGACCCGCCCTGTCTCTGGCACTTTAATAGACCACATATATACAAATGCACATAATGTGGCTTCCTCTGGACTAATTGATTTCTACTTAGCAGATCACACTCCTATTTTCATGAGTCTAAAATGCGAGCGAAGTAAGATTAAGAAAAAATGTGTCAGAGCCAGAATATACAGGAATTATGACTTTCTCACTTTAAAGAATCACCTCCTTAACTACAACTGCGAGCATGTGTTACTGTGTGATGATCCCAACATCATATGGAATAAATTGGTGGAGGTGCTGACGAATATTTTAGATGTTATGTGCCCAATAAGGAAAATTGTAATTATAGAATATACCCCCCCCTGGCTAACTGCTAACGTCTTAGACCTGATGAGGCTAAGAGATAAATGGTATAGAAGAGCAAAAAATACATCCTCCATTGACGACTGGCAAATTGCCAACTTTTATAAACATAGTTTCTAGTCAGATTTTTCTAAATCAAAAGAAAGAAATAGGTGAATTATTAGTCTATAGAAAAGATGACCCCGTCAAGTTTTGGATTGCATTAAAAAAAATTATTTCCTAATAAAACAGGTTCAACTCTGATCAAAATAAGAAACAACACCACCAACATGATTGTACCACCTGACATGTGTTCAGAATATATAAATAGTTATTTTGTTGATATAGGAAGAAAGCTAGCGGATGACTTACCACCCAGTAATACACCTGTAAATTATACAGCAGCTTATGGCACCCCACAAGTTGACACAGATCTGCTATATGACATATCATATGCTGAATTTATAAAACTGGTTAAGGCAATTAATATTAAAAAACCCTCAGCTATTGATAATTGTAAAGCATATGTGATAAAAGATGCCATGTTCTCAGTTCCGGAAGTGTTTCTATATTTGTATAATTTGTGTCTACGTAAGTCAATTTTCCCTGATAGTTGGAAAATAGCCACAGTGGTGCATTTGCCCAAAAAGCCCAATTCACTTCAGGTCAGTGATCTTAGACCAATAAGTCTGTTGCCAATTACAGGTAAGATTTTAGGGAAAATTGTTTGTAAAAGGCTACAGGCATACATGGAAACTAATGATTTGCTGTGTCCCCACCAACATGGATATCGAAAGGAGCACTCGACCCAAACTGAACACCTTTCCTTGGTTATTAAAAACATTATTGAAGAGAAACCTACATATTGTCTATATTTAGATTATAAAAAAGCTTTCGATACTGTTTCCCACTAAAAATTAGGGGCAATTGGACTTAGCCAAAAAACTTGTAGATTTTTCGGAAATTATCTAACAAATAGATACCAGAAGACAATTGCTAATGATAAGATTTCCACAACTAAATTAGTTACATATGGCGTGCCTCAGGGATCAGTCCTGGGTCCTGTGCTCTTTTCTATTTATATTAATTCCCTAGCTAAGGTTGATGATTTTGATATAGTTCTATATGCTGATGATGCAGTGATTGCCACAACTAGGGAAGATGCTATGCATAGACATCTGTTGACAATATCAAAATGGTGTGTCAATAACTCCCTTACCATAAACGAAACAAAAACCAAATGGATGGTTTTCAATTTGCAAAATGACAATCAGTGTAGATTTAGTCTTAATGGTGTTGAGCTGGAAAGAGTTTTCACTTTTCCCTACCTTGGTGTTACTTTGGACCCTGAGCTCAAATTTATTGAGCATAGGGCCCAATGCCTAAGAAATATTAAAAATAAATTGTTTCAATTTGGTAGGACTAGAAAATATCTCGATGTGACGGCAGCTGTTGATGTATTTAAATCTATGATCAGACCTAGTTTTGAATACTGTGATTTTATATGGGATAGGGATAATAGAGGGGAAAATAGAGAGCTACAATTGCTACAAAATAGAGCTTTAAGAATGGCATATCTTGTAAAGCTTGAAGAAACCCTCTATTGACTACAAAGGAAATTCAACTAGCCAGTAATTCTTGTGATCTCGCAGATAGAAGAGACATTAATTTAATTCTATACGCCTAAAAGCTTGCTTGTAACCCAAATAATGTCGATGATAGATTAATTCCTACAAGATACCATCAAGGGAAAAGGTTGAAAATAATAAGATCCTTGAAACCCATTGTAATCTGCAGTGCACTGTATAGAGCCATTGAAAGATGGAACTAACTCAAGACAAAGTATATGCTTATTGAAGATTATTATACCTTTAAATCTAGCATTAAGTCAGACTACCCAAATTGCTTTATGTAACTCAATATTACTAACATAGTTTCTTAACTATATAATCATAACTCATCTCATCTCATCACCCCCCCCCCCGAGTTGCTTAAAGTTGTGCTTTTGTACTTAGGTTACTGAAAGGCCTAAACGGTATATTCTTCTGAATGGAGGTCATCATTACTATATATTGTCAGTTTAATTGTATTATGCAACAACCGCTTGACTTTCTAATGGGACCTAGCTTAAAAACCTTAATACAAGGTTGCTAGGAGAGGGACAGTTTTATTCTATTATTGTTCTTCCTTTGACCCAATAAAACACTTTAAAAAAAACATAGGTGGGCATATTCACAGGTAATACAGGGGTAGACACTCATGGCCCATAGTTTTCTCAGGAAATATCCTCCAGTGGGCCGGAGATATTGATAGAATGACCTTTAAAAAATATTTTTCAAATTAATACAGGCATTTTCTATGGCATTGAAAAGAGAAAATCATCAGGAATCTGGTCAATTTATAATGTAGCGGATGAGGAATTTCTCTTTAGAATAAGTTAGACTAGTTGCTCTGGGCCCATAGCTTTAGCTCCAGACAAAAAGATTTCTGAAGATATGGGCCCTGGTGGCCAGTGGCTGTAAATGTTTGTAATATGAATGTTCTAACCACTGATGGTTCTATTTAGATTAGAATTTTGATGTTTTAGGTTTTTAGCCTTATTTCTTTTCTCATGAAGATCCATACTTTACTCTGCTTTAGAAATTGGTTTATAGCACAAATAAAGTATACAATACAGAGTACATTTAATCTTACCTGCGTATGAGAAGGACTACGGTCAGGCCTAAAGAGAAGATGATAATGGCCACTGCTGCAGTTACTCCTACAATCAATCCTGTGCGGCTTTTGGTGTCTGCAATAAAATTAATCATTGTGATACTTTGTACACACAGATGCATTATATATACAATAAGAATTTGATAGACATGAAAAGCATAATTAGCCTCCAGATTTAAAAAAAAAAACGGTTTCCTGATCGGTACTGGTTTAACATAAGTTGTTTACATGGGAGGATTCCCTCTAGCATTTTTGAAAAGGGATATTTGAGGTGAAACTATATTTTGCAGACACTGATTTATACTAATGGAATGTTATAAAAAAAGGAAATGTTATGTACAACATATCATATGTGTAAAAATGTTATACTTGTACTCACACTTACTTTCATTCTAGGGGTTTTCTAAACCTGCAAGGTTTAGAAAATCAAAAAAAAATAATAGAAAAAAGATGCCAGGAAAAATGTCTAAAATTTGTAAATCTTCCTTGTGATTCCCCAAGACCCTCTAAATAATTCAAAGTGCTTCACTTGTGATGCTAATAATTTTCCCTGCCGGACACACTTTGGCCCCCTCAAAGAAACATTGCTTCCAACACTCCTGTAAAATGATTTAACTGAATTAACTTAATACAGTAAGGGCCTGTGTAAATATGATGCACAAATGCAGCCAAAACAATACTGCCTGGAGGATGTTTCACCACGTAGCTTATTATATACCCACATACGGCCCTAAGATGCAGCCCTTATGTGGAAAAAATATTTTTTATTCAAAAAAGTGTTTCAAATAGGTGGCCGTGTCCTGTCCATATGTTAAACGAAATTTCCATATTTTTTTATCCCACATACGGATTATTTCTCTGTCTTAATTGTATAAATGTGGAAGGACCAGTCTACTTTCCAGGGAATCCCCTGGAGATTCCCATAATGACGTCACACATGCAGGGGACACATGATAGATGCGGAATTTATCTAATAAAAGTGCCATATGTCACTAAAAAGTATGCAGGGAGTAGAGAAGGGGGGGGGGGTCTGGTACAGGGTATTGCAATGGAGGGGGGGGGTAAATCAACAGTGACAGGGCCCAAGGGTTCATGTGAGTTGCATAAAACTGAGTAAATCCTTTGAGGGTAAGAAGGGGTCATAGGCATATGCCTCCTGGATTTGCCGCTACAAATCCAAAATCCCGTCACTATATTTTTTGGAGAGGGGGGTCAATAGATGGAAAAGAAACAGTGATTCCAATGTGCAGTCATGTGCAGTATGCTAGGGACATTTGTTAACACCTCTATTCTATTTGGTCATTACTGTTATTGGGGGTTTGCCTTCTGCAGTATGTGTGAGGATCCCTTTAGAGAGAATGTGGATGAGTTGAAGTTATTCCAGATATAGGGCCTGCGATTCTAATAGACTCTTTAGACTTTAGGGCACACCCTATACGTGGGGTATCATGGTAACATTCAGCCAAGTGTACACTCTCCTATATGCAGAAAGGGGGAGAGGCTCGTGAATGAGAAGTTCATTGGGGGGGGGTCTTCTTGACACCATGTAAATCAACCCAACCCCCCCCCCTTTCATTCCCAATATACCTTGTATTTCTGACATGTGGACATACAATATCTCCACATAGCTGATTTTCCCCATATATACAACATACAGGGTACCCCCTTACCCCTCCACATTCAGAAGGATATATGTGGCCTCTATGTGGAATATTCAATTTCCGTATCTTGAACAGAAACAGGTAAAAGTCCGCATCCACATGTGGAGGCCATATCCATGACTCTAGGATGTGGAAATTTGAACATAAACAGATAAATAAGCAAAGGTTCACGAGTTGGAGGAATGTGGGGCGGTTGTCGCACACGCCGATCAGGTGCCGTATCACACGACGCCCGCAGGGCGGAGTGCGATGCGGCACCTGATCGGCATACAGACATAGGACTGCACCCCACTTGTGACCAGAGGCTATCTTCTTCCATCTATCTACAAGAGGGTAAACTGTTACAAATAGGAGTGGAACACTTACTTAGGCTCATATTATATTTACTGTGTGTGAAAAACCTGTGAATTGACATTTGTATTACTGATACATAAGTTCTGCCTAAACCTTGAATAAACCAGTGACAACTGGAATACATAATAAGACCTTGATATCTTTACTCACTATAGTCATATGATACGTCTCGTATGACAACTTGATCATACACATATTCCTAGTATGACATTATATTCCCTCAAAACATTTCTACATTTTTTAGGAACACCTTTGTAATTTAACCTAGTCATCTAAAATGTTGTCCACTGATTTAATATATGTGGAGTATATTTCAACTTTATGAATCAAACATGACTAAAAAATCTCATTTTACCATTCCATGCACAACTTATTCTTGGACCTACCGGTATTTAACATAGCCAAGACTTGCATGTTATCTGTGATAAAATGGTATTACTAAAAAAATTTAACCAGCGCTTCAGACCCACCATAACAGGATATAGCTCATATACATTACTATTTCTGTGGCGAATCTTGAGATTGTCCAACCTTGGAGATAGGGTAAAGTGACTACAAACAGTTTGCATTGGATCCGTATCATTCCAAGTACCATACAAGTAATCTTTATCAAACCAAGCCCCAAAGCCTTGTATTGAGGAACCACCTCTGAGCAAAAAGACATCAGTCCACCGATTTCTTTAAGGACTTTCTTTAAGACAAACTTCCTCCCCGAACACTCATCCAGTGCTAGATTCATCTTGTCCAGTTTCTTCTGGGGTAAGGATAATTCAGTTTTAGTAGAATCGATAGTTATGCCCAAAAAAACACATATCTGATTTGGCTCAGTCACTTTTTTCCTTCGACACAATGAAACCCATATACTCCATACACTCAATAAGAATATTTCTCTTACGTAGACATTCATCTTCAGTTTTAGCAATGATAATAAAAATATCTAAATAATTAACTATCCTATTGACACCATAAAGCCGAGCTACAACAGTTAAAAAATTAGATATTCTATTAAATATATACGGAGCACACTTTAACCGGAAGGTCAAGCGATTGCACTCAAAGATCTTGTCCCCATTACCAAAATTCCACCTGAAACCCTGATAACCAACATTTGGAACATACACACTAATACTCCTATAAGCAGATTTTAATTCTACAACACTCATATAGTCATTCTTGTCCAATTGACATGTTACCGTATTTATAGAATTATATGAGAAACTTTTAGAAGTTGTATTCATGTAGTTGTTAGTAGAAATATCTGCTACAATCAGCGATGGGTCTCAATTTACCATTAGACTTCTCTACACCACCCAAGGAGTGAATACACTTAGGTTTCAGTTTCAGTTATCAAACCCTGGGACAACTTGTCCAGAATAATATCACACATTTCATTATAGAATCTACCTTCTACAATTGACTTGTAATTTTTACAATCATAGCTCGTATCACATTCTGGATCAACTATTTTATGTCTCAGTGAATCCACACCATAGAAAATCTGATTCTATCTGGTTCATATCAATAAGGTCTGACTGCCTAAGAAAACTTGCCACTCTGCAAGGTAAAATTTGAGCTTTTTGACCATAAATAAAATGCTCACACTTACATACACCCTTTACACAACTGTCATAGAGCCTGATGCTGGGTCTACCCACACACTCCACTGTAAACAGTGGTTCAACCTCGCCCTGAACTGGGCCACTATGGTTTATAAAAAGATTCTTGTTATTTTGACAAGACTCAGGGCTATCATTATTATTATTTCCACCCGAAACGATCAAAACAGGGGGCTCAGGAGGATCTACAACCCATACTACATTAAAATCAGGCATCAAATTTTCAGATTCTAACATAGGACCCTGCCTAAGTACAAAATCCTAATCTTTATTATTCTTCTGGCACTTTTCCTTACCATGGTTTGACATACCACAGACCTCACAAATGTGACGATATCTACACCGGTCCTCCCTGCAACCATCAGTCCTATTGAACGCATAACAAGTGTGGGTCGACTGTTTCGATTTGAAACTTTTAGGCTTGGCTGCACTAGATTTTTGGGCCTGTACTGTCCCATCATAAGACGAATGCCTTAATATATCCTCACTCCTAACATCACTGAAGGCTTCTGTAGACATGTTGGAGTTTGCTCTAGTTTCTACAGAAAAATCATATGCTACTAATGCTTTGAGGGTGCATATTTTCCGAGATTATTTCTACACCAACACCTCTATGTTGTACCATGGGGAACACATCTTCTTCCTCTTTAATAAGCTGTTTCGTCATTCTCACGTTTACGAGAAACAATTTCTCAATGCTGTCAAATTAGAAAGTTCTTCTGATCAAACATACCTTTATCTTATGGCTTTGTCGACGACTTGCCCTAGAGGTGGTAGAATCTATAGAAGACGAGGAGTTTTATGAAACACTATGGTAAGATGTCAACTTGGAACGACTTGCCCGGCTCGATCCAACATGGCGTCGCATCCTCTGGTTTCTTTGGAGCCCGCCGTACTCAGGTGACCTCTGTCAGCCACGCCCCCTTCCCTTGGATACAGCGTCAATGTTGACAAACATCGCCACATGTATGGTCCCTTTTCGACTCGCTGTTCGCCACTTTCATAGTCCCTTGATTAAAAGCCTGTCTCTCCAATAGACCCTTGATATAAGCTAACGGCTGCTCTATACAGGTAGTACGGTCTTCCAGATCAAAAATGTTCTGGTCAATGGGTGAATCTAACACTTCCTCAGTAGCATTTGAGGTAGGTGCTCCAGACCAACCATAGTAGCACTCACACCACTCAAAATCCTTGAATTGGCTTCATTTTTCCCCTTCTTAGGTGACTTCTTGGTCTTGGATTTGGATCCATTACCAGTAGTTCTTTTCCTACCCATGTTGTAGGTAGAGGCGCCATAATAACTTGATTAAACCGAAAGAAGTTTAAAATTTTCCAGCACCACCCAGCGGTAGTTCAACTGTTGGGACTTATACACTGGAGGAAATGTTATGATGATGTCATAGATATCCATGCATCCTGGTGGAAAAGTAGTACCTTCGCATAACACATCAATTATATAAATATACCTGGTAGTATATAGTTCCATAAATATAAAATAGAGCTCTCCCCATAGTATGTGACAGAAAGTCAGTAGAAAAATGATACTGACCTTCACATCTAGCACCAAGGAAGCCAGGGAGGCATTTACAGGTAAAGGAACCAATTGTGTCCATACACACACCGCCATTTTGACAAGGAAGTTTGGTGCATTCATCACGATTAGGTTAGTTTAAGAAAACACAAATATGCTGGTCAATGTAGTGTTACATGAACTTAATGTGTATTTTAGCCATATGGCAAATGTTGCTAGGCAAGGTTGCATAGCAGTGATGGGGTTTTAGACAAATTGGTTCTCCAAAGACCTAGTTTTTGACAAAAAAAGTCTTACTGACTGCATATCTGCATATACATTCATATACCGTCATGTCTCAGATCTCCTGCCGGTCCCCTCAGAGTTATCAGTTGAACAGCCGTAGAGGGGAAAGTAGTTGGGGGGATGGGA
Source organism: Acholoe squamosa (assembly GCA_949317995.1). Taxonomy (NCBI): domain Eukaryota; kingdom Metazoa; phylum Annelida; class Polychaeta; order Phyllodocida; family Polynoidae; genus Acholoe; species Acholoe squamosa. The sequence continues at coordinate 5,553,554 of OX439050.1, read as the reverse complement.
GGGGGACTACACAGGTGGTCAGTGTGGGGGATGGTGAGCCAGAAGTCTGTCAGACTATTACTTATTAAAGTATGATATAAAGCCCCCCACCAGTGCATTATAAATTTAAAACTCAGACTCACAACAACCAATGCTATAACCGGCATCTAACCTGGTTTCATCAAAACAACAAGTACTCCCTGTTGCCTTGAAGGCCCATGTAGTAGTGGTAGTAGTACCCGGGGGGGGGGGGGGCAGCCCATGGACTATGATGAGCGTCTAGAAGCAGGTATACAGTGATGGCGGGGGGGTATTGATGGGGTCTGGCAGCCCAACCGGTTTATTGTAACATAAAACTACATAGAGACATTGTTTCCTTAATGGCCGACTGATACTGGAAGCATGAATGGCCAATAATTCGTGTGCAAGCACAGAGGTATTAAAGTGGTAAGAGCCACCCTTTCACCAATAAGTGTAATGACTGGAAAATTTTGTTGGTTTAGACTTGAAATGGTGCATTCTGGTGGATTCTAATTGAACACGTTAAGTCTCATGACCATATAATTTGAGGTAAATCCTCAAATCATTTTTCATGTTATAGATTATTGTTGGTTAGGGGACATGTATATCCTCCCCATGTTGGAGATCTCTACCAGGAAAATCTTGGAACTTGTACTAAGATTGTGATGCCTTGAAATTTTGGGAGGTTGGGGGCTTTGCCCCCCCCCCCAAGAAACTTTGCCCCCAAGAAAATCTTGAAATGTAAGGAAATAGTGCATTCTGATGCATTTATACATGAGTGGTTTTGTTAGATCCCAATCTGCCTTATCTATTAAAGGCATATTCAGGTATATAAGTGTTACATAACATTACATCATATTACATCATAATTATTAATTATTATATCTTTAATAACATATATTATATTAATATGAATATTATACATCGATATACATCTATATCACATATCTCACTTTGCCAAGTGAGTTCCCATATGTTACATAACCCATATAGTTCACGTACCGACCACCAGGTGGTGGCGGCGTGCGCGACCACTGTTATTATGTCATAGCGCCTCATTGGCTATCATTATAACCAATCACACGGTATTATGTTAATTACCTGGAGCCGCCCGTGCTCCAGCACGTGACTGTGACATCATAAAAGCATAGCGCACATGTGCTGGGACACACACTCGACACTCCAACTCCAGGGCGTATCACACTTAATAAACGCCATCCTCAATCTACTTGGACGCCTTTAAGACTCATCCTTATTCTGTAGCCCACTCAGGTACTACAGTTTGTTGAAAGGTGAAAGTGGGGGAACTAGAATAATCTTACAAAGTTTTAAGGGAATCAATCAGTGAGAAGTAGGTGTATATTCAAAAGTTATGTCAAGTCAAGGTATTAATAAGCTATTAATGTATTGATATTCAAGGACAAGGTGAGGTTTGCTGGAAATAATCGCCCGACCGCGCAGCGGGAGGGCAATTATTTCCAGCTAACCTCACCGAGTCCTTGAATATTAATGCATTAATGCCTTTATCGCACTTATTCATCCATTATGTATTAATTTCTTACCTTATAACCCAAGAATTAATCCATGAGATGACATTTTGTAAGTGCATGCGAACCGCTCGCTTTGCCAAGCCGTCGTGGCCATGTTGTCACTCTGCCCGACGTACCTCCAACTTTACACACATTTTTCGGGTATAATCCAAGCATGTCAAGTCCTGTAATTCTAGCACCGCCAAATATACGATCTCTAGTTGGTGTTCGCATATATTTTGTCTCCATTTTCTTCAAAATAAATAAGAATCCATTGATTTTCCATAACGATCCAATGCACACGGCCCGGTACACGGCCATTGCGTCTTGTTGACAAAGCGGATAGGTGCCCGGATGTAAAAACTAGGTCAGAGACGCATCGAACAAGGAACGGCCGAACGGGGCGGGTGCTGACTCGTATCGATGTGGAAAATCAATGGATTCTTATTTATTTCGAAGAAAATGGAGGAATTTGGCATGGTATGTTCATCTAGGATATCTAAGGATGGTTCTCTTTTAATAACTCCACCAGGCTCCATTGAAATCTATGCTAACGAGGTCTGCAAACATCAGGTATGTGGGAAAAATTTTTCATATCTTCCATGTGTATTTGGTTCTACCACCGGTCGGCTTGGTATAGTGGACAGTGAGCTCGCCTCCTGCCCCAGCGGCCGGGGATCGATTCCCGGTTTTAACTGGAAAACTATGGCGAGGGTGGCTTCATATCCCTCTCCAATTTATTAACTTGCTCAGGTTCTAACCAAGATCGTCTTAGAAAAAAAAATGGACTCTGAGAGTGCGGTTATACCCCGATAACGGAACGGGGTTATGACCAAAAAGGCACTGTAGGGGCCAGAATCGTGAGATAATCTATTATATTGATACCTGTACCTGAGTAGCCACTGCTCTCAGAGCTATTAGAGACCAAAAATATCCCATGTAAGGCATGCACAGTTGTCCTGTATTTGTTGCCCCTAGGTTAACCTACTTGGCCCTCCAATTAATACCCACTCTCAAATTTTAGACCAATATAATCTTTGTACAAAAACCATCAGTGCAGTCATGTAAAAAGTGACTCCTCCTGCCACCTCCCATCAATTGGTGTCCTGCAACCTGCATGTTAGACCTGAGGGGCCAGACATGGCAAGGGTGAGGCTGGGTAGTCGGCGACATAGACTGGAACTTGTGACTTTTAACCTTAGTAATGAGAAATATTTCTCTTTTAATTGTGAAAATTACAATTTTTATCCTACATCTATGTGAGGCCAACAGTGTTTTTCCTCATGATCTAAGCTTTGCAAAGATATATGGAACATCATATTGAAAGAATTGCTTCCCTTTCCCTCTCCTCTCCTCTTTCTCCTCCTCTTTTTTTTTTTTTTTTTTTGCAGGGGGGGGGGCCAAGGCCCGTTCGCCCCCCCCCTGTATCTGCCACTGATGTTATATGTAGACATGTTGGATGCAAGGGCTTTATTGCCATGACAAACCTTGAGTCCTGATAAGTCGACCCACCGGGGCTTTATTTATGCATTAATGGGCCTTATATCTACATTTTTCTAAGGACCACATAATGTATTAATGCCTTATGCTCATGTGCCCATGTACCTATTATGCATTGACCAACAACAAAAAAACATTTCAAAGGGGGCTTAAAATCAATTAACCTAGCATGTTATATGTAGACATGTGGATCAACACGGTAAAAGGTACGCCCGCGCACCCCCTCGCGGGCATACCTTTTACCATGTAAAAGGTACACCCGCTCACCCCCTCACGGGCATACCTTTTACAGTGTAAAAGGTACGCCCTCGCACCCCCTCGCTGGCATACCTTTTACCGTGTTGCTCCACACATGTTTATTGATGCATTAAGGGGCCTTCAATCAACATTTCTCTAAAGAACACAATTTATTAATGCCAAATGCCCATGTGCCTATAATGCATTCATGAATATGGTCCTGTTGAGCAACAAAAAACAACTCCAAGGGGGGCTTAAACTCACATAACCTAGCATGTTATATGTAGACTTGTTGGACACAGGGCTTTATTGCTGAGACAAACCTACTTTCGCACTGAGACCCAATGAATCCTGTCATGCAGTCACAGAAATAGGATCCATCTGTATCGGTACATGATCCCCCATTCATACATGGTGACTCCATGCACTCATCAACGTTATCTGAAAGAAATTTTTTTTTTTAACAGATTTAACTTTATTGATTCCATAGGCACATATTACAATGTATATAATGCATTTAATTATGAATTTTCAAGAGTGGAACGTTACTCATAGAGTCTATCTAACCTGGTTAGGAAATATCCCAGTCTTATTATATGCAATCAAGAGGTACCCTGGGGGGTCTTCCATAAAAATTATTTTTTTCATGTACTCAAGGAATTACCCATGCCAGGTACATATAAGTGATTTTCAATGCACACCACAATCAGTAACGTTCCAGGGACGTTACTGATGGTTACAGATATTACTGGATGGTCAAAGTTATATTTTCATAGTATCAACCTACCACCTTGTATAGTGTTTGTAGCATTTCTTCTCAATTTTAGACGTGTCTGGCTTATGTGAAAAGAGTACTTGGTGTATGTAAAGATACATTTTAGCACCACATATGGATAGGGACCATTACTGATTGCTACAAGCATTTTTGAGATGATTAGAGTTCTACTTTTATAGTACCAACCTATGTATGGTTTTTCTATCATTTGTATTTAATTGTAGACAAGTTTGGCGTATGAGAAAAGACTATTTGGTGTATGGAAAGATACATTTTAGGATCATATGGGATGTGTGAGTAGTGACAAATGTACAAAAAGTTGTGATTTTTAGTTTTCAAAGTGATATTAGACACAATCGACAGTAAATATAGTGTAGAGGTATATAGTAATATTTGGTGCCGTCTGGCGTGGCGGGTGAGACCTGTCGCCTGGTGTTCCTGAGGTTCCGGGTAGGTGGCAGCACCTATCGGGGTCCGTGGGACACCTGGCGACAACCGGGAGCATTCCTATAAGAGGCTTTGTGCTCACCTACTACGTCAGAGGCCATGTAGGCCTCCGTAAATGCTATATGTAACGATGTCGAATACCCCATTGACATCGACATGTTTCCCTAATTATCAACCACAGGGTAACCAAAAAGTGTACATAATAAACCATTGGCATACACTCGGAATACCATCTTCATCTTTCTTTCAAATAATGAGACCCGAACCTAGCTGGTAAGAAACCCAAACCACTACATTGGTGCCGCGACCAGTTAATTCACCTCTATAACGTCCGAACGGCGTATACATGGGTTAGATTTTCTGAATCAGACTAACCCTGATGGACAACAAACTGTCCAAGAAAATGCAAATGGTACCCTTGTGGTACAGACTGATTTGAACCCCCGGGATGAGGGATACTCAGCCTGGAGACAATCCGGTCCTCACTACCAAATAGATAGTGAGGAAAATATTCTAGATTCTGTTAGGAGGGAACAATCCATACAGAGACAGATAGAGAATAATTCTCTCGCTCGAGAATTATGCAATTCAATGTTCGAGGCTGGTGGTAGCACTAACCTGGAACATCAAGCTCCTATGCCTACCAAGAGGGTAACATTTGGAGAACTTCCGTATGATGTTCCAAGACCAGGTCTGCCAATCTTGGATTATAGTGCCATAGGTGATGTAACTTACAACATACCTGAAGGTGAGGAACTAAAACAACCTGATGTCTTCCTGATGAATGACACCTATGTCACCTTAAACGAAACATTAAATGTTTTATCTAAGGCGAAAGATGAAGTTGCTACAGAAAAAGAACAACTTGAACACAAACTTCTCGAATTAAGAGAAGAATTCGATCTGAAAAAGAAAGCCTATATGAATGATCTTCAGACAGAAAGAAATAAAATCCATGAAATGTGACAATCATTCCAGAAGGAGTATAATTCCAAACATAATCTTATACAAGAATATGTGGATACGAATGATCAGCTCTGCCGAGAAAAGGTAAATACAGAAGCTGAAGTAATACACTATCAAACTGAGTTGGAAGACTTAAAACAGCAATGTAACAAGCAAGCTCAGGATAATGAATCGGTCCAGTCAGGGATAATAACATATAATCAACAACTGGAACAAGATAAAGAAGGTATGATACAAGACATACAAGAATTGCAGGAAACTGCATTTGCACTAGATAAGTATGTAGAAGCGGTACAAAAGTCTGTAGTAAATATAGACCCAACCTTTGTCCCAGGTTGGGATGACAGGTCCAAGAGGGAATGTGACACAAAATACTTACATTCCCCAAGCGGTACCCGGTGGCCAAGCCCATCAGGGAGTTCCGGACAAACTAATGTCGGAATGGTCAAAGTGCCCATTATTCGAGTCCACAAAATGAAGGATCCGGGAGAGGATCATGGTATTCAGGGAATAGGTATAACCAAGGGCAAAACCAAAATGGTTATCGTCCTAATTATACCGGTCATCAACTGTATTGCTACGGATCTGCCGGCTATGCTGGTGGATCTGGAGGATCTGCGGGTGGAGCCTCTGGAGCCGGTGGGAATGGACCCCCAAATGGACCACCTGGAGGATCAGGATTCAGAAATTCCGGATCAGGAGGGGATGTTAGGAAACCTAATCGTAGAGCCTCCATGCCTGCTACAATGCAAAGTATAATCGACAGGAGTCAATGCATCCAAAACTTGGGTATTGACTGCTATCGGAAAAGGGCCGATGTGATGGAAATCATGGATTGGAGCATGCGAGAAGCTGATAGGCTTCAAATCTGTGCTAATCGAGCAAGGAGAAGCGCTAGCATTCCTCCTCCTTATGACCCGAATGAGCCATGGAAGGACCGATATCAGGATGAAGTCAACTGCAGTGGTTGGACTAAGGAAGAGGCCTTGCCCCACCTCATTTGCTGGTTAAGTAAGGGTGGAAAGGTAGCTCTGAATCAATGTAGAACTGCCTATGGAATATATGGTACATATGACCAACTGGTCGTATGTGCCGCCTATCTATTCGGCTCTATTGTCAGAGAGGATCCTTGGGTCACTTTTAAGAAAAGGTCTCAGAAACCAAAGGAATTCCACAAGGTTTTTGCTTTTAGAACTACAAGATTTATTGTCTAAAGCTCGACCAAATTGGGCTCACGATGATGATTGCTATCTTAAAGAGTTGTTTACACAATTCTTTGGTGGATTACGGGATGATGACAATAAGCAAGTAGTATGGGATTCGTGGAAGGATGAAACTTCCTTCGGCGATCTGTTTATGGCCATCGATGGCTATGACAGAAAAAAGAGATTAGTGGGTTTACCCCATAGTCCCTTGCATACAGCCTATACAGTACTCAGAGGCACCCCTTGTGGCTCCCAGACTGGGTCAGATAGCTCCTGTAGAGTTACAGGATGTCAATTCTGATAACGAATATGTGTCTTATGAAAACGGAGAACACATCAGTGCTGTTCAAATCACAGGCAAGTATTACCACCAGAAACAGTATCGTAAAATAGGTCCGAGATACAAGAGTAAGCCGGGCATTTATAAACCTGTTGCTTGCTGTCCCCAAGTAACTAAAACTGTAGATACCCCAACCATGGCTGCATCAGCCGCACCTACGGATTTAGTTGACACCTTAGTCACTCGTCTGACTGAAGCCCTTAGACGCCCCCGGGTGGACAAATCCCGGAGGAGATGTTTCAGATGCCAAACTCTGGGACATTATGCTGCTGAATGTATAGCTGATAAACCGGTGCCCAGATCACAGGGCAGTTATTCTGTAGTTAACACAGAGGAAAACTAAATAGGGGTCTCTTGTTGGGCAAGTGACATAACTTGCCATAGTATCACCAACCGTGATGCAGGTTCCCATAAAGAAGCAAAGTCGCCCAACAACGAATCAGGTAATGGAATCCGGAAGGTTGGGGAACCCGATACATCAGGTGCCCAGGGAGCACAGGGGAAACCCAGTATCTGTAAAGAGGTAGGTGGCTATGAGTTAGCCAGGGTTGGTAGTACCAATCTACCCCCGGGTGATCCTTGTCTGGAATACCTGAAAGGATGTGGATTGACTCCTGGTGCTGACAATGAGATTCCTGTTGTTACGGATAAGCCTTCCTTACTAAAAGGAAGACCGTGGTATGTTTGCCTTACTGTCAACGGAAGGTCTGCAGAATTTCTACTTGATACAGGAGCAAGCCACTCCTATCTCTCCAAGAAATTCTATGATCTTATACCAGATGAGCATGAAACTCCCATATCAGGAGGAAGTGCTCAGACGGCTGACGACAGTAGAATGCGGATGTATGGTAGAATGTGTTTGAAGCTGCAGATAGATGGCATACATGACTTCGTCATGGGTGTAACCTTTGCAGATATATTGGATGAGGGGATATTAGGGTTGGATTTCGCATCGTTGTAGGAAGTGATGCTGGAACTGAAATCTGGAGTACTGAGTGTGAAATACCTGTATCCTGTGAAAGTAGGGTGTGTGTTATGACAAGTAAGCAGTATGGCCTCAGTGGCACAAACTGTCTGGATTCCTGTGGGAGTAGCTTGTGATGTACTTCTACAAAGTGATCCCGCCATGAGGAATCAGGCCGCGGTGATAGAACCGGATGTGGTAGCCTTATCTAGTATCGGATTAAAGTCCGTGGATACCATCGTTGCTAATGCATACTGGACAGTAGTACCGATTTCGAATCAAGGAACTAGACCTATCTAATTAAAGAAAGGACATGTTTTTTGAAGTGTAACACTTTCTGAAACGGTCACAAGTAGTAACCTTAGATTACCGAATGACAATGATCCCGAGGATATCTCAGACGATTTGAAAGCATTGTGTGAAGAAACCCTCCTCGAGGATCTGGAACATAAAAGAAGTTTACTTGAATTGTTAGAGCAATATCAGAATGCAGTCGCTAAACCTGGTGTAGGGGGAACCACAAAGGGTTTGCATAGCATTGACACAGGAGATGCGGAACCCTTCAAAATTCTGTATCGACAATTACCTCTGGCTAAGAAAAGAGTCGCAGAAGAGGAAATCAATAGAATGTTAGAACAGGATGTGATCATCCCGTCTAATAGTCCTTGGAGTGGTCCTGTATGCATGGTAACCAAAAAAAGGTTCTGTATTGATTACAGGAAGCTGAATAGCGTAACGAAAAAGAATTTGTATCCGTTGCCCAGAATAGATGAGACCATTGATTCCTTAGGTGGTAATAGCTGGTTTTGTACTTCCTCCTGATCCGGATATTGACAGGTAGGAATGAATCCTACAGATATGGAGAAAACAGCGTTGTTTCAATACAATGTTATGCCAAAATGGAGTAGAAGTACCAATCGCATTTGCTAATAATACCTTTTGTAGGACTCAACGTAACTACTGCACAACTAAACGTGAGCTGTTAGCAATAGTAGTATACACTAAGAAGTTTTAACATTTCTGATGGGGAGCTGATTTTAGCTTACGGACAGATCACTCCTCGTTAAGATGGTTATCGAACTTCCGAGATGCTGAAGGAATGCTAGGCAGGTGGCTAGCTCACTTGTCTGAGTTCGGCTTAGAACATGGTCAAATTCAGCATAGACCCAGAGTGAAGCATATTAATGCAGATGCCTTGTCTCGGATACCAATTCGGATATGTGATAATCTGGATTAGTAGTATAGTATGTATCGGAATGGGACGATTGGTAAGTACTGTTTATTACTCACTCGACCTGCAGCAAATCAGAGGGCTCCATTTGGTCATGTGACCTCCACATGACCTACTGACCTACTTAGGTGATCACATGATCAGCAAGTGACATAGTTAGGTAATCATGTGATCACCATGTGACCTAGTTAGGTGACCACGTGACCATGTGACCTAGTTAGGTGGTCAAGTGACCTGACCTACTTATGTGGTCATGTGACCTCATTTGTATAATAGACCATGCCCCCTTGATTACTTATAAAAAGTTTTGAGTTTTTTTTTGAGAAAAAATATTTAAGTGTTGATAGATATAAACTTGAATTGATATACTTTTATTGATTTTATTTAATAAGTTATTGACTTTTTTTATAAAAATATTTTAGGCAAGCTAAAAGCTTGCCTAAAAAAAAATTGGGGGTATTTAGTTTGGCAAGTTTAAAGCTTGCTTTAAAAAAAAGAATTGGGGGCCTTTATTTATTAAAGCAAGCTAAAAGCTTGCCTTAAAAAAAAGAGAAATGGGGGCTTTTATTTATTAAAGCAAGCTAAAAGCTTGCCCAAAAAAAATTAAAAAAAAAACCCTGTTTCTTTTGAAACAGGGTGTGTGTTTTTTACTTGGTGTGTCTCCTTAGGTGGTTATGTGACCTAATTTGCATAATAGACTACGCTCCCTTTTATGTTAATGAGTAGCTACCATTATAACCTAGTAATCACGTGTCAACTATGTGACCTACTTAGGTGGTCATTTGACCTTATTTGCAAAATAGACCGAGTTTTTCTTATTTTAAAGAGTAGCATCCAATATGATTACTCATAAAAGGTCTGAGTTTTTTTACATCTGATCTCCCTAGCTGTCTCTGCCTGACTGTTGTGAACTCAGAATGAGAACAAAAGAAAGGGAGGGAAATTTGAAATGGACCAATCAAAATGCAGCATTCTGCAGAGTGTGTCACTGTGTGTGACGTTGTGTCAAGATGAGTGAGAGTTGACAATGCTCACTCACATATTAGATATAGCATCTGTCCTTATTATCACTCAATACTAAGTATTTTAACCATCATACTAAGAATTTGTATCTATTTACCTTAATCATATGTGACTTAGCTGATCACTGGACATTAAACTGTGATATTCCATTAAACCAGGGCCAACAGATACATAGATATCATGTAAAATGTAGTTAATTCCAACTTAGTGCTATGACCCATAGACAAAACAAATTGTCTTTTTCTGTCTTAATTAGGCACCTAATCCCATATTCATGGCTATCATTACATTCCTGATTAGTACATATTTCATGTCACATGAGAAAGGTACTTGATCTGTGTAACACAAACTATCTTTTTGACATTCAAGCAATAGGCCTACTCTGCAAAATACAAGCAGTAAGAATCCATACAGTTTCCACAGTCTCTTATTGTTGAATCATTGGTGAAGATTTGTTAGGCTGAGTGAGATCTAACAATTATTGACACATGCTAAAGATTGCTCACCTCACATCTCTATTAAAAAGAGTGAAGATGCAAGGAGCTGAGTGAGTTGACAAGTATTGACACATGCTGACACATGCTCACTCAATCTTCCCTCATATCTTTATGGAAGTCAGTGATGTTTCGTCAAGCTGAGTGAGAGTTGGCAAGTACTGACCCATGCTGACGCATGCTCACCAACTCTTACCGCATACCATTATTGAAGTGACTGATGCATCGTCAAGCTGAGGTAGAGTTAACTCAAAATGAGGAAAGATGACACAGTTTATTATCACCCACAAGTACTCACGCATGCCTCACCCAACTTGACTAAACTTCACGATATTTTGCGGGGGTGTGCAAGAAAAAGTTCCCACTCACCTTCCTAAAGTTTTTGCATAGGCCAAGGTAAAAGGTCAGGAATTTCCCTCTATGATCGTGCACTCTATATAAAACTGTAAAAACTAATTATTATGTTCTCTCTGGACTAGGCTAAAAGGCTAGAGCAGGATATTATGTAATTTTATTTAAAAACTCCAATGTTATGTTATTTAAAACCTCCAATAATGTAAAATATGTCCAATATAAGTGACCAGAATATTTACAAGCATCAATTGCCAAATCACCAGGTTATTTCACATATCATACCATGGCAATTCATATAAGCTTGTAGTGAATTAATACCACAGTTATTCGCCAGGGGGCAGCAGTAATGCTGGACAATAACACCCATGCACCTGAGCGGTATTCATTAGCCGCACGCCAGCCACGCGGCGGGCGCCACAGGCGCAACTCCTCTCTAGCTGGAGTGCGAGCACGTTCAGGTCCGGGCGCACGCCGATGGCTAGGCGTGCCGCCTATTGAATACCCCTCCGGTAATACCTTACCTGGGTGACACATTTAGATTTTGAAGGCCTCCACAGTGTGTGTGACCTATATCCTGTGCCCCCTCCTGGCCAGGCTCCCAGGCACTAGAACTCAAGACACCAGTATATGATACAACTGAGTACAACCTGTTAGTGTAGGTATACATGTACTTTGTATTGTTATTGTATGGATATATTTTCTTGTAGGCCCTAGATCATGTGTGATTGGGCCTTGATCTACTCACCGGAGAAGCATCTACAGGCCTGAGGTAAGAAAATCACTATACACTGTGAGAACACAGGTAAATGTGGCTTATATAATGCATGTACAGGTACACACATAGGCCTACTACTCTAAGTCTCTATTATATAGTAAAATGTGCAGTTACTATGGTGCCCTGAGGTTTAACTCTCAGGGTACCACCATAAAGGAAGCAGCAAAGCATAGCGGTGACTGGACTATATCTAACCCCGGCCTAGTCTCGTCCGTTTGGGATTCTAGGGAATATCCTCTCTCATGTTTGGGGATTGTGGGTCCCCATTTTCTAGGGAATATTACCCAGCACGGTACCTGCCTACATTTTACCACTAAAGCAACCAGTACCCAGAACTACTTTTACCCTATAAACGCTGGTTGCCAGAGACGACTCACGCTAGTGGTTGAGCTGGGGTCAGATTGATCCCGGCCCCCACACTTCAAGATCCATGCTAAAACCATGTGCTTTTTAAAATATTCATACCCCATTCCATGAATTTTTGACTAACAAAAGCATCTCATACATACCTGTTTTTTCCGGGTTTTTCATAAGAAACAATGGTGTCAGACAGAGGATAGTGCTGCGGCACAGTCTGTAATCCCACACTACTTCCCACTATGCCCTCTTCCGGTCAACGGGAAAAGGAAATACTGCTCACTCTTCATGCATAGGTTGCATTTTTGTCATCTGAAACAGATACTTGCAGAGTGCTATTAGAGTTTCATGCCTCTCTGGCTGCTCTAGCACATCATTTGTGCATCGTGTGGACTCTCTTGGATGTGCGAGTGCATTCACGCATCATGACGACCAATGGAATAAAGCATTACTGCCCTGAAAGGGTTAAGTATTATGTCATATACCAATCCTTCTCATTTCTAGGTCCACATTTGCAGGAGTGACATGCTGCTTGTAGGCCTACTACTTAAACTATAAGAGAATGGCATCCCTGAACCTTGTAATCATAGTAACTAGCCTCACCCTCCTGTTGTTAGGACAAGGTGAAGCAGCCAGAATACTTCTCATGCCAATTGCAAGTGGCAGTCACTACATGAACATCGAGCAGGTTAGTGCATGATGAGGTAATAGAAAGGTATGCTCACTGATAATGGATTACAAGCTGTACCACACACCACAATGATTATAACAGAGTGTCTTTACTTATCATTCAGCAATAATGAATTTATTCAATTTTAAGCAGGTAAAGTTTCCTGCCTAGAAATGCCCTCCTTCTGCAAATCTGCCACTCATATAGTTCACTCCGGGTAAATCCCCCTTATTAGTTTTATTCCCTTAATGGCCCTGTTTCAAGGTAGCAAATTTCTTCACAGATTATATTAGCAATTAATTGCTTTTGATCATTTTATACAGGTCGCCAAGGCACTTCTAACAAGAGGTCATGAGGTCCACAGCTACATGAACGGAGACTGCAAGGACACCAAGAAAATGGCTGACATTGGTGTCACAGTCCATACATACATAAATACTAAGTATGGTTGTATGGGCGATGATGAAGCATTCACCACCAAACACCTTTCAACTCTCATTGCTGGAACCAGTGTTTTTAACATGATAAAGGTTATGAGGGAAGCAAATGAAGTGGTTGCCGCAGAAGTGCATGCATTTCTTGACAACAGCGATGTTATCCAAGAGATGGGTGCAGTTGGCTTTAATCTTTGTATTCTTGATGCAATATTTTCCACAGAGTATTTTCGGATCATACCCTACAAACTAGGCATTCCTACTGTATCCATACTTGCTGTATTTGATGCAAAGACTGCTGGTTTGCCGGCTCTCCCCTCATTCACTCCCTACATAAACTTTGGTAAGTACACAGATGAGATGACCTTCTTGGAACGAGTTGGAAACACCTTTATAACTTATGGCTTTGATGCAATGCTTTCCCTGCAGAGCCCAGGATCAGACAATGGCCTAGTATCAAAGTATGCTCCAGAGAAACCATATGTATCATTGAGACATTTACAGGAACAATCTGCATTGTGGCTCGTCATGACTGATAAAGCTATTGACTATCCTCTAGTGCGTATGCCACATGTTGTAGATATAGGAGGTATTAATACTAGACCACCTAAACCACTTACAGAAAATTTCCAGCGTTTGGCTGATGATGCAAAGAATGGACTTATAATTGTGACATTTGGCTCCTATATAAGTGCATTTCCAGAAAACCTTAAGCAGAAATTACTCAGTGTATTTAGACGATTGGAGGAGACTATAATATTGAGGCTACCCAATATGCCTAAACATGATATCCCTCCTAATCTCCATCCAGCTAAATGGATTCCGCAAAATGACCTCCTAGCTCATCCAAACACCAAACTGTTCATAACTCATTGTGGCGCCAATGGTCAGTTTGAAGCCCTGTACAATGGTGTTCCAATGCTTGGTCTTCCACTCTTTGGAGATCAGGTCTATAACTCACTTAGAATGGCTAAACGGGGACTGGGTATCCATATGGACATTTTCAAAGCTGAATCAGATGAAATACTATCTGCGGTAAAGGATATATTATCAAACAATAGTTACCAAAGGACCATGGACAACTACTCGGCTATGTTCAAGGACAAAGCAATGAAACCAATTGACACAGCAGTGTATTGGATTGAAAATGTCATCAAATACGGATCAGATCATCTTCTGTCGCCTGCCCTTGAATACCCTTGGTACAAATTCTATGGCATAGATGTAGTGATTTTCCTCCTTGTTGTTGGACTTATATTACTGTATTTCTTGTATAAGTTATCTAAATGTATTTGTAGGTGTCTCTGTAAGCTTAGAAAGGGAAAAGTAAAACAACAATAAAGGTTGAAGGAGAGTGAAACTTCATTATGATTAAGGCACTGGATATGACCTCATACTGAAATTTCTTGACTGCAATATTGAAGATTGTTTGGACAGTCAAAGTATGATTCTCGCGAAAGGAACCTTTTTACAGCAGTGTTCATTTCTAATGAGATGCAATTTTTACACTTTTACCAAACATGTTGTAGATCTTTACATTTACTTTGTGATATATCCCATATTGTGTGAAACTGACATATATACCACATTCACATGTTATTGACATCATGACATGCACTTGGTGCATTTACTAGTGTTCCATGAATATAGGGGCTTCCCTAGCCCACTTAAATGGGTCTATTTCTCCTCTTTCCTATCCCCTCAGAATGTGTGTGGTGCACATATGCGCGGGCACTGACACATTCCCCTGTGAAATTGTGTAATGTAGTTCTTGCCATGAATATGAACTTAGCTGTCGAAATGGCGTTAAACATCTATTACTCACTCACTCACTCCATGACTATAGATTAGAGTCAATGAAGTCAATCATATTAACATACATTGTTACAATGTTAGTCTTGACATGAAATGTTTTATATCTACCAAAATCTAAATCCAGAACCTCCCAATTCCAGAGTGAACTTCCTCTGTGAAATGGTAATGTAGTTCTCGCCATGAATATGACCTAAGCTGTCGAAATGGCGTTAAACATCTATTACTCACTCACTCCAGAGTGAACATGATACTCACAATGCCATCCAAAATCACCCTCCACACTTACACACAATCATAATAAATTATGTTATTTCTGCAAGGTATAAGCCCCTCGGGGGGGCACTTCATATGTTTGATATACACATGTCTGCGGCTAGCAAGGGTGCTTTCTCAATCCTAAATCTCTCTAGGCAAGCGTCTACTTTTCAAAACTTCTACTTTTAAAATTCTCATTTTTTTCCCCAAACAAGGGTCTATTTTTCCAGAAATGGTATGGAAAATAGAAATTATTCTTCAAAATCTCCCTAAGCAAGGGTGAGAGTTGCAAAACCTCCAGCCGCACACCCATGTCAAAATAAAATTGAGTCCCCCCTAGGTAAAAGCCCCAGATAAGGATTGACTTTGGCCACTTTGAACCCCAGGTGCACCTTACACTATGTTCACAGTATCAGTGCGTGCCTTATGTGAGGGCAATTAGGCACGCAGGCTCTTGATTGCGATTGCTTTGGAGGCAATTTTGAAGGAACATTGTTTTGCTTATACAGTACCAGAATATGCATGATTTATGCCTTTAATGAGTGTTTTAGGTGCATTATAGTGCAATATTCTCTGAGTAGCTTGTCAAGGTTCTAAGTGTCCATCTAGGGAGAGTGGGTCTTTGCTAAGGGTCCCCCTTAACCATGGTTATCATTCTAGGCATTATCTCTCAAAAATGTCCCATATTTACTGCCTCTTCCCTCCATGAAAAGAAAGAGCAAAAATCTATAGAAACAGTGAGTGCCGCCCCTCCTGTGACCCAGAATCAGCGGGCCATGATGAACATAGACAGAGTTGCACAGTAAAGTGTGGACACGACCATTTTCTTCAAGAGTGGTTTGTTGCCATTCCAAACGAGCCAAGTATGCAAACTCGTCAGATGTGCGAGGTTGGAATGACAACAAACCCATGAGTGAAGAAAATGGTCGTCAAGACATTTTACAGTGGAATTCTGTATTTATTTCATAGTTTTACAGTAATAATTACAGAAAAAAACTCACATTTTATTCACCGTCTTCCCTGATCGGCAATGTTATTGTCACCATTTTGGATTTGAAAGGTAGCGAGCCATGCATGTGTGAACCCCGTAGTGGTCGGAAAACACGTACCATGAAGAATGTGAAACATTTTCCACCCGCCTTCAAACAGAATGGCATTCTAGTACTAATCTTTAGTCGACTATGTTGCTACCATGAAATAAAGAACAGTACTGAATGGGACCACATGGGGAATCAGGTTACACATTTCCGAATGCAGCCACTGCATACCTAACTCACCAAAACAGGACAAGGCCAATAGAGGGTCTGGTTCCTGAGTTTCCTGTGTCCTGGTTTTCCCTATTTTAAGGACCAATATGGACGTCCGTATGCCATATATGGACATCCATATGTTGGTAAATCACATATGAGGTGGCATCCTAAAGTGACATATGGACGTCCGAATGTGTCTGTAGGTAATGAGTCCATACCTTTAAAATCTATGGGGATCTTTGAGAGAGAGAAAAAAAGGTTTTTAAAGGTTTATGGGGCGAAAACTTAAGGATCCTGCACATCAGATTTTGGTCAAAATGTATTGATCTGATTTCCATTTCCAGAGTACCCTGTGTTACAATAATGAATATCGATCTTGATTAGATCAAAATTCAACCCAATTAAATTCCCAGGAGCTTAATTCAAAACATCCTGGGATCCTAAGCCCAGCGACCT
Organism: Acholoe squamosa; assembly: GCA_949317995.1. Taxonomy (NCBI): domain Eukaryota; kingdom Metazoa; phylum Annelida; class Polychaeta; order Phyllodocida; family Polynoidae; genus Acholoe; species Acholoe squamosa. Next base: position 5,536,477 of record OX439050.1, on the reverse strand, counting down.
TAGTGTAGGCACATATCATAAGACCTGGCTGGTCTACCCTATGTAATGCAGTGGTTGCAGGCCTGTCCAGAATAGCTAGTCCTGGGATCACTTCACTATTCCATTTCCACCACTAAGATCACTGCGATCTTAGTGAAAGAAATGCATAGTGGTTTCACCTGAGTACAAGAGCACTTACAGGGAACACTCCTGATCGAAAGAGTGAATAGCCTGCTGCATACATAAAGAGGGGAGGGAGGACGTTTGCTGAGTGTCCTTGAGGGCTCTTAGGGCTACTCATGCGTTAAGTGCACTGTAAGGTAATTCTTCCCTTCTCTCTCTTTGTCCTGGGGGGAGGGCACAATGCTTCTAATAGGCAAGCATAAATCATACATTCATGGGAACAACTCTTGAATACTGTACGGGGGTCAACTGCACCCTGTGCTTTTTTGTTAGCCCATATGGGGAAGGGGAACGATGGTATAAGCACTCTTGTGAAGAAGAGTGACTCCACAGCTATTCCTTTATTTTGGGACTCTTACCCCTGTGCCTAGTCAGTTCTTCTCGGAATAGTGTAGGAGGGCTGAGGCTAAGATCGATGCGATCTTAGTGCTGGCTATGATATGTGAACCCTGTCAACTCTTAAGATCGCTTAATAGGATAAGGCTGATTTATTCCTAAGATCGTTGGGGTCGTGATCCCAGGATGTTTTGAATTAAGCTCCAGATTTGCTGCACTTCTCCTAGGTTGATTTTGGTAAATTCTTTTCTCTGCAAAGAATGGGTACAATAATGTTGTTTACCTTTAATACAATAAAAAAAAATCCGTATGTGGAAGTCAAGATACGGAAATTCCATTATAACATACGGACAGGACACGGCCACCTATCTGAAACACTTTTTTAAATAATATTTTCTTTTTCCACATAAGGGCCGTATCTCATGGCTGTATGTGTATATATGGGCAGATTCACTGAGCGATGTTTGGGCCTATTTTATGGACTTTTTGGATTTGAGGAGTTACAGTGAGAAGTGTAGACCACCATCCTTCCTTATTCTAGTCACATTTGATATAATACATCTTGAGAATCAAGCAGAGGGTAAATCTATGTATATCGGCCTATAATTTGATAAGTTACGGGAACTCGAAGTTGGGCGATACACCAAAAAAGCCCCTTTTTGTCCAATTAAACATCATTCCCATCTATATATTATTAAGCTGGACAGTACTAGACTGTCATAAACCTATTTTTCATTTGGTGTTGGGTCATAGCTATCTATCAAAAATCACTTGGCTTTGTCACTACCTCAACTTTCTTTCACACATGCCTTATAATATTGAACTGTGAGCATCCTCACGTACGTAACACTTTTTTTAGGTCTAAAACTACCATAATAACAAAGTACCCTCACTGTTCTTATTACTTTGATAAGTAGGGTTCCTAGGGGGGTTTTGATGGCAATTAGATAAAAGTACTGGCTTGCCGCAGATACGAGCTAGATCTCATAAACCAAAATTCAACTCCAGACAGTGTTACGTATGTGAGGTTCACTTTTACATGTCTATAGGCTAATTGAATGAGAAAATCTTTATCTATTGTCTATTCTAGTTTAGGATGTATAGAAACTGAATGTTTGAAACACAAATCAGGGCCAAAGTCTGCATAGTAAGGCCACAGTGGGGACGGCTTGGAAAATTCTGTTGAAATCCTTACATACCTAACGTTTTCAATTTTTCACAAAAAAATCATAGTAAAATGAACTTGATGGTTCTAAATGATGGTATATCCTTGTTAAGGAAGAGTATTTGGGGTACCCTGGTCTGTATTTACGTAGGACATAACATGCCCTCAGAGTGAGAAGTGCTACGAAAATGTGAGATTTTTTTCAAAGCAATGGAAATGACCAAATGAGTGGCTTAAAATGTGTAGATATGCCTTTGAAATGGTAATCTAACATATTATGTACAGGAAATAGTGACGCAGATGATCGTTAATGTTTAAAAGTATTGCTCAGGTGAAAAATCATTTGAATTCCTCACGTACGTAACGTACACCCATGCAGATCTGGACCAGAATGTCTGCATGCTATATTGTTGCAAAAGGGTAACATTAATTGTAAGTAGGGTCACTCTAGATAATAGAGATTGATTATCATGAAGATCTACTCATTTTTAAATGTATGAGGTTAAAGTTAGGAATGCTAAGCTACATGTTCACAACTTTCGCTAATCTTCATATTTGGCAATGAGGTGTAATAAAAAAAGGTTTTGATACAGGGATTTGATTTTTACTACACTTAAAGATATGTGTTATAACATTATGAACATGAAATATGATGTAGATAGGATGATATCTAATAGGTTTTATGACTATCTGTTGGAGCATGTTACATATGTGAGGGTAAAAACTATGGTTTTATGCCATGGGCAATAAAATCTGACATGTTAGGAGTTGGTGACTTGAATGAACCTTTCTAGTAAGCCAAGATATAGGGTTTTCAATAAAATAAAGTGTTATTGAGTAATATTGAGTTTGTGATTCCAATGGTCCTCAGGCTGGTGAACATCCTTCACTGAATCACACCTTATATCTATAGCTATGTGGTGTACCTCCTGTCGGTGTATGTTTAACCTACACTGCAAAAATGGTATTTAGATCCTAAACACAATTCTAAACATATTCTTGCAACGTTTTTGTAATCACATTAACTTCCTAAACATGTTTAGCCAAACAATATGGTTAGCTCAAGTGTTTAGAAATGTAGGTGTTTAGGTTAAAACTTTGTGTTTAGATATCTATGAATTTTTGTGTTTAGGTGTTTATGAATTTTTGTGTTTAGATGATTAAATGATTTGATGGAGGGTTAAGGTTTGCAGACATGTATGCATTAAAAAAAGAGATATATTTTGTTTGTTTTCTCATTTACTGGGGGGGGGGGATCAGCAGGTATTTACTTGTCAAAGTCTCCAAAGATGCCAGCCACAGCTATATACATGTACATGTATTACACACTGCATTAGAATGAGAGACTTGAGAAAGTACAACAGCTTGGCAGGAAGGGCATTGCCTTATCTATTCCAGAATAACATCAAATAGGTGTCAGGCATGGAGCTCTTTGATTATTTAATGCTAATGATGGTGGCATAAGGTGAATCTAGTCAATTTTCTATTGCCCTTTCTATTCACATGACATTCAATAAAATGAAACTATGATAAACATGGGATTTGGGGACATTCGTCACAACAATTAATTATAACTATGTGCAGATAGTCCATTCAAAGGTAGTGCTGCTACCTGGTGTGGATTCAACATCCAATTACTAAACATATTGATGTTTAAATCTAAACACCTATTATTCAACTGTTTCAACTCTAAACATCGAAACATGTTTAGCGTAAATGTTTATGTAATTAGAATAAAAGTGTTCATTTCCTAAATGTGTAGTCGATGAGACACCTAACTGACCTATATGTTTAGATTTTAAACGTGTTTAGACCTAAACACGTTTAAAATCTAAACACCATTTTTGCAGTGTACAATCTGTCTATGACAGAGTACACTGTTAGCTGACCCACACACCTTGTTCCTTCTGTACACAATAGAACAGTAGTAATAATTACTATGCATGTCTGTCTATATAAACCTTAAATTCTCTCGTATAAGCCACAGCCTGGCTTATAGGATCGGCCCAAAGTCGGGATGTGGCTTATACAATGTTATTGGCACTATAAAGTAGTACTAAACTTCCAAAGCCTTGGGTGCAGCCTACAGGTTGTCCTAAAGTCAGGGGTGCGGCTTCTACGAGGGTGCCGCTTATACCAGGGACTTTATGGTAGTTGTCGTTATCTCACACATGTATATCTCACATGTTCAAATCAGCGTGCAATCTGGTCATATATCCCATTAAAGGCCACTGAAGCAGGAGCGCATCATGCCCATTGGTCGTCATGATGCATCAATGATGTGCTGGTGAGACTGCTCGCCAGCACTTTATGGGAGCATCATGCCTACAGGATTCAGACATAAACTCCTGAAGGGTTGATATGATGCTCAAATGGAGTGGTGGAGCAGTCTTGCCAGCACTTCATTGGTGCATCATGATGACCAATCGGCATGATGCATTAATGCATCAACAGCTGTTAAAGGGATAGAGAGCACAATGTACCAGACTAAGGATGGGCCACACATCACTATGGAACTCAAAGTCCTTTCTTTTATTGCCACATTTATCTGAAGAGGCACCATGGGCATGTCCCACAAGGGGAAATATAACAGAAGTTATTTTATGTGAATAACTTCTTCCCATAGAGATAGCATTGCAGGGCCGATCCGCACACCCCCAGTGGCGTAATGTGTGCCGATCCACCACAGCGGCCGATCCACCACTGCAGCCTCATTCCGGGTGCATGTAAACATTCAAAATGGCGGACCGGCGCTCGTACGGGGAACTACGTTACCAGATTTTGATAATTTCTCCTTAATTAAACCCCCTAAAAACATAAAATAAATATAGAACTAAACTCCCCTGGTGTCCTCGGTGGCCGATCCACCACTCGGGGGTGGTCTCCCCCAAGGGCGTTAGCCCCCCCTCGTGGTGGATCGGCCACCTCGTACACCACGGTCGTTTAGTTCTATCTATGTATTTCACCACTGGACCTTGATCATATCATAATACAAGGGGATTTCACCATCTACCTCCAATAACTTGAAGGGAAGGTTGCACCACTTTGCTTGGCACCATCTGGGGGCTATATTAGGATCCATTAAACCTGGCCTAGCAGAGGCTGACAGGTGGACCAAAGCAAACTAAGGTACTGAGAGAGCTACATAGGGTAACTACATAATATCCTTTATTTTATGTGAATAACTTCTTCCCGTAGAGATAGCATTGCGCGGCCGATCCGCACACCCCCAGTGGCGTAACGTGTGCCGATCCACCACAGCGGCCGATCCACCACTGCAGCCTCGTTCTGGGTGCATGTAAACATTCAAAATGGCGGACCGCCGCTCGTACGGGGCAATACGGTAACGGATTTTGTTAATTTTCAGTTAATTAAAGACTCTAAAAACATAAAATAAATATAGAACTAAACTCCCCTGGTGTCCTCGGTGGCCGATCCACCCCTCGGGAGTTGTCTCCCCCTCGGGCTAACGCCCTCGGGGGAGACAACTCCCTCGTGGTGGATCGGCCACCTCGTACACCACGGTCGTTTAGTTCTATCTATAAGTGCCTATACATGGGTAAAAGGTGACGCACATGGCGCTTGTAACGGACAGGTTTTAATAAGTGAGGGGTTTTAAAAAGGTGACGGACACTGACAATTTCAAAGGTTCCCAGTACATTGGCATATGCATAAAAAGTGGAGTGATGCTCCATCCTTCCTAAAAGGTGATGGCGTGACATCCTGAACATTTTGAGCACCCATGTATAGTGAACAAGTAATCAATGGATAACTCATGACGCGTGTGTGTTAGTGAAGGATAATGACACGAGGCCGTAGGCCGAGTGTTATTAGCCTTTGCTAACACACACAAGTCATGAGTTATCCATTGACTACTTATTTTATACCACGAAACCAATAAATAATCAATATTATACCAATAAATTCAAGTTGAAAACAAAAATTATTCCCCCTCCCCGGGACTCGATGCCAGCCATTGTGTGTACACGATCATACATACACCTCGGCGCCCAGCAGCGGACAGCGACAGCCCCGGTATCGGGTAGGCTTAGCAGCGGCACACGGTGAAAAATAGTGTTTGTACACGATCGGTACATACTCCTCCTCTCCCGGCAGCGGATGGCAGCAGCGCACACGGCGAAAAAAGACGCGTCTCGCTGTTAAGTTTGTGTATAATAAACCTCCTCGCCCGGCAGCGGACGGCGACAGCGCACACGGCGAAAAAAGATGCGCCGGGACCGGGGCGCGATCCATGTACCTCTGACGGCTGAGCGCAACGTGCTAACCGCTAGACCACCGCGTCTCCTCCTCCAAGTGCGTCTCGCTGTTATGTTTCTATACTAAATACACCTCGTCGCCCGGCAGCGGACAGCGACAGCGCACACGGCTTTGTATCATATCGAGACGTGGTTCGAACCGAGCATTTCTCGTCAGTCCTTGTGGCGCAGTGCATAAGGAGTTGGATTTGGGATGTGAAACTACAGGTTCGATCCCTACCCTGGCCTGTAAACTTACGTGGGTTTTAACATGTGACATGTGACATGTGACATGGGAGAGGCATGCTGTTATCCTGGATAACAGCACGCCTTAGATGGATAACAGCACGCCTTAGATGGATAACAGCACGCCTTCCAAATTCGATGGTAAAGCCTACAGGGTGTGCAATATCGACAGATATGTGGATGGGAATAGCTACCAAAAAGCACTGTGTAACCCAGAAATCGTGGTATAAGCACAATTAACATGGCTGAAGCCTATTAATAACATACTTCAATGTCTTTTCAAGACTCTACATAGAAAGCTATCAAAAGTATTTCCATCCCTCTAAACTACCGTCGTAGCTTGTTTTAAGCAGGCAGCGCGGTCTAAAATAAGCGCTGGTTTTGAATAGGTGCCAGGATTAAAGGGGTATTGAAATTAATCTTAAGCACCAAAAATAGCATTCAAATAAACTCTGATCTCAAAATAGGGGCTGAGGATAGAGGGGTATTGAAATTTACTGTATCCGCTTGTATAAGTGTTTTTATGACAGGTCATAATGAGATGTAGGTCAGCTTTTGTGACAGGTTTTACCATAATGAGATGTAAGTCAGCTTTTGTGACAGGTTTTACCATAATGAGATGTAAGTCAGCTTGTGTGACAGGTTTTACCATAATGAGATGTAAGTCAGCTTGTGTGACAGGTTTTATCATAATGAGATGTAAGTCAGCTTTTGTGACAGGTTTTATCATAATGAGATGTAAGTCAGCTTGTGTGACAGGTTTTACCATAATGAGATGTATGTCAGCTTGTGTGACAGGTTTTACAATATTGAATTATATGGTAGATATGTAGGAAAGGAAACAGGAAAATGACCAAGCACTCACAATTCACTGCTATGTAACTAAGGCCTATCGATAAGAGGCCTATGTGCATAACTTTCAAGGGAAGAGTAACATTTGCTCTACCAATTTCTCTGTGTTCTAGATACACCTTTACAGTATTGAAGTCCATCGTACAAGATGGCGCCCTTTGGCTTCGCAACCATCCTCACCCTCCTACTGTTAGGACAAGGTGAAACGGCACGAATACTTCTTCTTCCAATTGCAAGTGGCAGTCACTACATGAACGTTGAGCAGGTAGGCACGTGATAAGGTCATGGAAAGGTATGCTCACTGATAATGCATTTTACCTTATTATAAGTTCACTCTACCACACACCTAAATGATAATAAAGTCTGGACAATGTTTTAAAACAGAGTACCTTTACTTATCAATTAGATTTAATGAATTTCTTTAACTCAGATCTGTTGTTATGGTACACCTGTGAGTGTGAGCTCAGCTGATTTAATATATCAGTTTATTTTATATATCATAATTTGTGTTTCACTTATTGATACTATGAAGTAAATCTCTTTGGGTTTATTTTCAGCTGGCTCAGGGGCTCCTGGCAAAAGGTCATGAGATCCATAGCTACATGAACAGAGACTGTAAGGTCACAAAGAAAATGGCTGACATTGGGGTTAAGGTCCATGTATACAGCAACGCTAAGCATGGTTGTATGAATGATGATGAAGCTTTTAAAGCAAAGCATATGTCAACGATCATAGAAGAAACCAGTATCTTCAACTTGATGCAGTTTATGAAGGAAATAAATGAAGTGACAATGGCAGAAGTCAATGTTTTCCTCGACAATAAGGAAGTGATTCAAGGCTTGGCTGAAATTGGCTTTGATCTTTGTATCCTAGATGGAATATTTACCCAAATGTACTATCGTATAATACCCTATAAACTTGGGATTCCTACTGTGCCTTTAGTAGCAGCATTTGATGCAAAAGTTGCTGGATTACCGGCTCTTCCCTCATTCACTCCCTACATAAACGCTGGGAAATACACAGATGAGATGACCTTCAAGAAAAGAGTTGTAAACACTTCTATGACCTATGTTTTTGATGCAATGATTTCCTCTCAGAACCCAGGGTAAGACAACAGTCTTGTTTCAAAGTATGCCCCAGAAAAGCCTTATGTATCATTAAAATATTTAGAGGGGCAATCTGTAATGTGGCTTGTATTGACTGATATTGCCATTGATTACCCACTAGTGCGTATGCCACATGTTGTAGATATAGGAGGTATCAACACTAGACCACCTAATCCACTCTCAGACAATTTCCAGCGTTTGGCGGATAGTGCTAAAAATGGAGTTATCATTGTGTCATTTGGCTCATTCTTCAATACTTTCCCAGAGAAACTTAAACAGAAATTACTCAATGTATTTGTGAAGCTCGAGCAAACGGTGATTTGGAGGTCCCCAGATATGTCCAAAGAGGATGTCCCTGCCAATGTGTACCCAGAAAAATGGATTCCTCAAAATGACCTCCTAGCTCATCCAAACACCAAACTGTTCATAACTCATTGTGGCACCTATGGTCAGTTTGAAGCCCTGTACAATGGTGTACCAATGCTTGGTCTACCGCTTTTTGCTGACCAGCCCTATAATTCTTTAAGAATGGCCAAAAAGGGCATGGGTATCCATATGGACATTTTCAATACTGATTCTGATGATATTCTCGTAGCAGTGAAGGAAATATTATCAAATCATAGTTACCAAAGGACCATGGACACCTACTCGGCCATGTTCAAGGACAGAGCAATGACACCAATTGACACAGCAGTGTACTGGATTGAACATGTCATCAAATACAGATCAAATCATCTTCTGTCCCCGGCCCTTGAATACCCATGGTACAAATTCTATGGTATAGATGTGGGAGTTTTCCTCCTTGGCTTTTCACTTGCATTGTTGTACTTATTGTATAGGTTGTCTAGATGTATGTGTAGATGCCTCTGTAATCTCAGGAAGGGGAAAATGAAACAACAATAAAGGTTCATGCATTATAGTACCCTATCTCTTTACTCTGCCTTGTTTTTGTATATAGTATGTTGTATATTACTCTTTACATTTGTATTGTATGAATTCATTTCATGTATACATGTATATTTATCTCCCATACCTTATGTGTAAACAAATGACTTTAAACTAGGAACAATGGGTATTTATATTTATTGTCTAATTTTATCACTTATTGTGCAATTGGTGACTTGGCAATAAAGCTTTTCAAACCTAAAAATGCGCATTAGAATTAAAGTAAAATTCTCTACCATGAGCAAAGTACTTTTAACCCAATACTAAAGACAGAAAAGAAAGATATTGAAATAGCCTGCTTGTCATGCAGTTAGTTTGTTGTGTAGGCTCTATTAAGGAAACCTTGCTGCATTTGAGCCATAGTAAGCCATACCTGGAGGATGTATGGAGGATAGCTATAGATATATACACATACGGCCATAAGATACGGCCCTTATGTGGAAAAAGAAAATATTATTTAAAAAAGTGTTTCAGATAGGTGGCCGTGTCCTGTCCGTATGTTATATGGAATTTCCATATCTTGAATACCACATACGGATTTTTTTTCTGTATCAAAGATAAACATGTACAAATACCAGTCTACATTCCAGGAAACCCCATGGGAAATCCCTTAATGACGTCACACATGTGGGGTCACGTGACATATGTGGAGGTTATAAAAAAAAGTGCCATATGTTAGTAAAAAGATACGGGGAGTAGATAAGGGGGGAGGTGTGATACCTGGGGGGGCTAAAAGAGCAGTGCTCAGCACCAAACAAAGCAACATTTTAAGGGGTAGGGAGGGGACACATGCTCCCTAGTTTTGCTACTAAAAATCAAAATCCCTAAATGTTGTTTTTTTATATTTTTTGGAGAGTCAATAATTGGCCAGGGAATGATGTGGAGAGCTCCGTAGGGACATACGCAGAGCAGGGAATGACATGGAGATGACACACAGGGACATTCCCTGATCAGGGAATGACATGGAGATGATGCACAGGGACATGCCCTGGTCAGGGAATGACATGGAGATGACTTACAGAGACTTACAGAGTCCAGGAAATGACATGTTTGGAGGGGGGGTCAACAGCCTCCACCCCTGCCTCCCCCAAATGCTGACATACGGACATAAATACACCCACATACCATATTTCCCCCCATATATAACATACAGGGTACCCCTTTACCCCTCCACATTGAGAAGGATATATATGGCATGTATGTGGGATTTTCTATTTCCGAACAGAAACAGGTAAAATTCTGCATCCACATGTGGAGGGCCGCATCCATGATTCTAGGATGCGGAAATTTGAATAGAAACAGGTAAAGGGCCGTATGTGACATATGGGGGGCCGTATGTGCCATATGGGGGCCGTATGTGACATATGGGGGCCGTATGTTATGTGGTGAAACACCTTCCTGTGTATTCGCCTCTGCCCTTGCATTTGTTACATCCATGCCAGATTAGCATCTATATAACATGTTTCTGTAATAAACATTAAGTCTATGTGCCAGTGGTCTGGTGGCTGCCATCGAACCGGAGCACCAGTTCAATTTGTGCCAAAGTCATCAGGGGGTGTGCATGTGGTGGTATGAGACATCACAGCCAGGGTTTCTCACTATAGGATCTAATTTGGACTGAGCTAGTTTCTGGTGACATGTACTGATAAAAGCTGATAACATGAAACCAGCTTGTCTGTGGAACTGGTTGTTATCCAAGGACAAGAAACATGTCTTATCAGTAAGTTTTGCCACTGTTAGAAGAACCAGCAAAATTCAAAATGGTGGAATCAGTGGGTATGGATCTAGAATCTTTATATGACACTCCTGGTTGTGGATCAGGCAGATTCAATCAGAGATTTCATTGGTGACTGACATGTCAGTATGGCTTCAGTGTTTGATGAGAGACAGTGTGTTGAATCAGAGATGGTGTGCGCCTATTTCAACTACAAGGAATTTCCTCAAATCAATGCAGGTATTCAACTTAAATGTATAATAGGACTGACTAAATCTTTGTGCTTCCTATCCTAAAAGAACTGGTGTCATCCGATCATTACACTTGTAGGGGCCGGTATCACCTTGTATTTATTATTGTGGATCATCCGAGCAGTGTGCTCGTATGTTCCCAGTTCCTTCCGGATCGGTTAGGTGTCACCTCTGCAGCCTAGTCGTTCCGTGAGGGGGCAGCACCATGCATGGCGCCCAGCTTCTACTAAGAAGCCGGACGATTGGCAGAAGAGACCTGGACTCCGTCCAGGTTAGGCGCTACCTTGTACCTTCTGAATAAAGGTCACTCTGGGTGTTCCCTTCTGTACTACCTTGCTCAACTCGTGTTGTGTTTTGCTTCTAGTGTTAAGCGGGCCTAAGAGCCTAAGAGCCACCCAACATAACCCGAACCACTACACACTATTGTTGATAAATCTATGATATACATGCACATGTCAAACAGAAATGTAGAGATCAGTTTTTTAAGCTCTATCCCATGAACCACTATTTACACTGTAACACCTCTACTTGTCAATGGATACCAACTTACAATTTAGATTGACCAGAGTCTGGTTTTGTGTGGCTTTACAACTTTAGTAATGTGCAATTTAAAACAAACTCACTGTTAAGGAGTACTGAGTCTTATTTGCACCTTTAAGATGTATGACTTGCTGCCTTGATCACAACATAACCAATAATTAAAGTATCATAATCTGATGGTAAGCTTAGAGAGTTCCATGGACCTATCCATAGGCATTTTACAGTATATTTCCAATGATGGACTTCTGGCGCCAAAACTAGGAAATAGGGTATAAATCTAACAATTCCTTTAAATATGAGCTTAACTATGGGTAAAAAGGGGAAATAAAATAGGTACCGCAGGAAGTATGAGCTATGTTAACATCCTGGTTCATTTTTGTGAAGATTGATTTTTTTATCCCCAACCATCGGACTATGCCACTTTAAGTATTGGTTATGTTGTGATTATCTGAGCTAAAGATACCAACAGATAGTCCATTCACACCTAAATAATTATGATGTTAAAACAGACTATTTCACTTAAAAAGGGGTCATTTGATTCATGGGACCTTACATTTACCCATTCAATATGAGGACATGTGTTTCTGAATGCAGCCATGGGACCTTACATTCACCCATTCACTCTGAGGCCAGGTGATTCTGAATGCAGCAATGGGACCTTACATTCACCTATTCACTCTGAGGCCAGGTGTTTCTGAATGCAGCCATGGGGCCTTACATTCACCCATTCTCTATAAGACCATGTGTTTCTGAATGCAGCCATGGGGCCTTACATTCACCCATTCACTATGAGGCCATGTGTTTCTGAATGCAGACATGGTACCTTACATTCACCCATTCACTATGAGGCCATGTGTTTCTGAATGCAGCCATGGGGCCTTACATTCACTCATTCACTATGAGGCCAGGTGTTTCTGAATGCAGCCATGGTACCTTACATTCACCCATTCACTATGAGGCCATGTGTTTCTGAATGCAGCCATGGTACCTTACATTCACCCATTCACTCTGAGGCCATGTGTTTCTGAATGCAGCCATGGTACCTTACATTCACCCATTCACTATGAGGCCATGTGTTTGTGAATGCAGCCATGTGACCTTACATTCACCCATTCACTCTGAGGCCAGGTGTTTCTGAATGCAGCCATGGGACCTTTCATTTATATAACACCCCTTCACTGTTTTTTTTTGTTTGAATTTACTTTATTAGCTCAGATTTCAACTTTACATGACGATAACAATTTGTCAAATCTTATTATATCAACCAAGAAATCGTATAATCTACAATGTTAAAGTAGTGATCAATATGTGTTGGTAAATTGTATATTCCATACCATAAGTATACATAATCAAGGGTCTGTAGGTATATAATATTTGACATATGTAATAAGTAGTTTAGTTGCGCTCATCAAGAATACATATAAGTTAAATAAAGTTTCTTAGTATCAATATACCATAACTTTACCATAGAGCCAAAAGAAGGAAGAGAACCTCATCCCCACTATTACTAGTGTATGGGTTGATACTTCTGGTTCTACCTTTCTTCACAAAAACTTTGGACACAGGGTCACTTAAAGATATAAAAGAGGAATTCGGAGTCTGTGGAAAATAAATAACACAATCATAGTCCTAATCAAATGATTTACGAAATGTAAGTACCAATGACTTAATTTAGACATAATAATATTATGTTGGGTAGATAAATGTGTGGCGCTTTAGCCTACCGTAAGGAAAAAGAGACGCCATGTAGGTCCTGGAGTCAGTTTTAAACTCCTCCAGGCTAGGGGCATTTCTCCTTCCCATAGGTAGGGCATTTCAGCAAGTGGCACCATAATATTCTACACTTCTTGCATAAGCTCTTCCATTGGGAGTTATAACCCTAACAGTAGGTGCATCATGTAGCCTTGTTCTTAGGTTTCGTATATCACTGTAGTCATTACATCTCGATCTATTGTACATGTAGTTTACAAGATGAATATATCTTAATAAATTAATGTTTGTAATATTGTGAATGTCCCTCGTGGACAGCGACAGTGCACACGGCGAAAAAAGACCCGTCCCGGCCGGGATTCGATCCGCGGACCTCTCACGGCTGAGCGCAATGCGCTAACCGCTAGACCACCGCGTCTCCTCCTCCAAACGCGTCTCGCTGTTATGTTTGCTACTAAATACACCTCGTCGCCCGGCAGCGGACAGCGACAGCGCACATGGCTTTGTATCATATCCAGATTTGGTTCAAACCGAGCGTTTCTCGTCAGTCCCTGTGGCGCAGTGCATGGGGAGTTGGATTTGGGATGTGAGACTGCAGGTTTGATCCCTACCCTGGCCTGGAATATTTCGTGGGTTTTAACATGTAACATATGACATGGAGGGAAATGGATAACCTGGACCGGGCACAGGTTATCCATGGATAACCCACACCAGGCACAGGTTATCCAAAATTGATGTTACAGCCTAAAGAGTGTGCAATATCGACAGATATGTGGATGGGAATAGCCACCAAAAAGCACCCAGTAACCCAGAAATCGTGGAATAACAGCAGATAAGGTATTAAGTTTCTTTGAACTAGAGGAAAAAATCATTACCTTGGTTTGTGCAACATTTATGGAAAGTTTGTTTTGTATACACCAGGTTTCATAATTTTTAAGTTCATGTTGTAGTAGTATCTTGGCTACTCCAAAGTCTGTATGAGATGAATAGATAACGGTATCATCAGCATATAGCTTCACTTTACATTCTTTTGTACAATTTATTACATTGTTAACATATATTAAAAAAAGAAGAGGACTCAAGATTGAGCCTATGAGGCCAGGTGTTGCTGAATGCAGACATGGGACATTACATTGATATAACACCCATTCGCTATGAGACCATGTGTTTCTGAATGCAGCGATGAGACCTCACACTGACATAACACCCATTCACTATGAAGCCATGTTTCTGAATGCAGCCATGGGGCCTTACACTTCTATAACACCCATTCACTATGAGGCCAGGTGTTTCTGAATGCAGCCATGGGGCCTTGCACTTCTATAACACCCATTCACTATAAAGCCATGTTTCTGAATGCAGCCATGGGGCCTTACACTTCTATAACACCCATTCACTATGAGGCCAGGTGTTTCTGAATGCAGCCATGGGGCCTTACACTTCTATAACACCCATTCACTATGAGGCCATGTGTTTGTGAATGCAGCCATGGGGCCTTGCACTTCTATAACACCCATTCGCTATGAGACCATGTATTTCTGAATGTAGCCATGGGGCCTTACACTTCTATAACACCCATTCACTATGAGGCCAGGTGTTTCTGAATGCAGCCATGGGGCCTTGCACTTCTATAACACCCATTCGCTATGAGACCATGTATTTCTGAATGCAGCCATGGGGCCTGACAGTGATATAGCACCCTTTCACTGTGAGGCCATGTGTTTCTGAATGCAGCCATGGGGCCTGACACTGATATAGCACCCTTTCACTATGAGGCCATGTGTTTCTGAATGCAGCCATGGGGCCTGACACTGACATAGCACCCATTCACTATGAGGCCATGTGTTTCTGAATGCAGCCATGGGGCCTGACACTGATATAGCACCATTTCACTATGAGGCCATGTGTTTCTGAATGCAGCCATGGGGCCTGACACTGATATAGCACCCTTTCACTGTGAGGCCATGTGTTTCTGAATGCAGCCATGGGGCCTGACAGTGATATAGCACCCTTTCACTATGAGGCCATGTGTTTCTGAATGCAGCCATGGGGCCTGACACTGATATAGCACCCTTTCACTATGAGGCCATGTGTTTCTGAATGCAGCCATGGGGCCTGACACTGACATCACCCATTCGCTATGAGACCATGTGTTTCTGAATGCAGCCATGGGGCCTGACACTGACATAACACCCATTCACTATGAGGCCATGTGTTTCTGAATGCAGCCATGGGGCCTTACACTTCTATAACACCCATTCACCATGAGGCCATGTGTTTCTGAATGCAGCCAGGGGCCTGACACTGATATAGCACCCTTTCACTGTGAGGCCATGTGTTTCTGAATGCAGCCATGGGGCCTGACACTGATATAGCACCCTTTCACTATGAGACCATGTGTTTCTGAATGCAGCCATGGGGCCTGACACTGATATAGCACCCTTTCACTATGAGGCCATGTGTTTCTGAATGCAACCATGGGGCCTGATATTCACCCAGTCACTGTTAGTACTATCACTGTGCCAAGTACACTCACATACATGGTGCAGATAACCTACCACTGGAGCCTATTCCTCTACTGACATTCAAATACTGGTACCGGTAGGATCTTTAACATGGCTCTTATCACATTAGACCCCTATAGGCTATCACCAGTGTTGGATTCAGGATTGGGCAGGGGGAAATATTTGAGATTTTGATGTTTTATACTTAAAATAGAGTATTAGAGTTTTTTGGCATAGATTTTAGGGCTTTATATACCCGAGCTCCTGTTTACGCCGATGCTGACGATCTAGTTCCTTCCCTATATCCTCTTGAGTAGTACCCATGGCTCCTTGTCCCTCTCCTTCTTCACTGTCAGAAGTATCTAGGTCACCCACCGGCTGTAGATTACCTGATGTAATGTTCTTACACCTCTTGCCCCAAGGACCAAAATGGCGCAGTCCACACCCTGACCTGCAAAGTCTGGTCGTTCTTGCTTGGTGAGAATCTGGTTTTAGGCTTCCCAAGGATGAAGCATGTAAAGCCAACACTCTGTTAAGGTCCTCTACACCTCCTATGCCCTCAGCCATAGCAAAAACCAACAAAACTCACACAACACTAGCAGGCCCCATACCGGTGGCAGTGTTGTTCTTCTGCTGAAGAGGTGAATGGCTGCTGACCTTGAACTACAGTGGGGTCAGCGGTTACGTCTTTTGGGGAGAAACGCTAACGTGGCGCCATTTTCGCTTGTAAAATATGAGCAGTAAACTTTCGCCGGAACCAGGGACACACTTCCGATCATACCGTTTCTCCTCGAAAGGGTTCACGGGGGTCAGCTTAGACAGGTGCTGCCCTCTTACAATCAATACTCGAACCAATTGATGAATTGCTTCTACACATATACCCTCCAGAGCACCATACCTTAATGCTTGTAAGCTCGCACACATGAAACCATTCTGCCCCCCCCCCCTGGGTCATAATGATTTTACCCCCTCCCCCGTGAGAGAATACAAACTTTTGAACTATAGTAAATTCGCTGAAAACAGTGGAAACAAATGTACCAGTATTAAGAGATCTGCAGCAATAGACCAATGGACATCACCTTTGATAATGGTATCTCAAGTCCCAAGAGATAAGAGATTACAGATATTATAATCTTCATCGTGCAAAGTTCCCGCTAGTTTTAACTCTTGAAGTGCCGCATATGGTGTTAACACACCATAACATTTTGTCGGCATGATATATTCATGAATGCAGCCCTGATGTGTCCATTCACCAGAGCTGCATTCATGCAGCATGCTGAGAATATAAAATCAATACAGCCCTAAAGGGCTGCCGTAGTCTTTTTGCATTTTTTCAAAGAGGGGCTGCCACTCGCCGTAATGGTAAAAGATTTTTTCCACCAGTGGTGTGACCAAATTGCTAACGTCGCTCAGAAATCGATTAACCAAGCGCGATTGTCCACAACCAGACGGACCGCTGATGATGCAACTGAAGGGTCCTTGTAGATGGGGATCGAAGTCTAGCTCACAGGGATTGTAATGCTGCAGTGTTGATTCAAAGCAGCTTGGACCTGGAAGGATCATGCAGCCACTTAGAGAATAGACAATGACTTCTGTCTGTTATAATGCACAAATGCATCTAAGTTACTGTTGTGGCTTGTTTAAGCACTGGGTCTCAAATAAGTGCTGGTCTCAATTAAGCACTGGGGTACAGGGGCGTTGAAAAAAAAGCACCAGGGCTTTAGAGGAATTGGAATTAATAAGCGCCTGGACGCTGAAACTGGGCAAAGCGGGTAAGATGGGAAGCAAGAGTTGGATATTGTCTTTATAAAACGAGTACATGCCATGCACAACACTGAATAAACGTAAAATGATGGACGCGAAATGATGGACAAGTAGTTTTAATTTTATCATAACATGCTAATAACTACATGTTGACTGAGTTGGACACCTGTCCTGTTTTCAACAAATGCAAACCTAAATTTAGTATTACATAAAACACTGATATAGTCTTTGTTTACACAGTCATTCTCATAATTGCTGCATTTCCTTTACTCATACTTTTATAGAGTATGGGGAGCATTCCGTGGGTGGCCCTAGCAGCTACTTTCCTCTTGGTCATGTGTGGTGGTACATCCAAGGCGGCAAAGATCCTCATTCTCCCAGTACCTGGGGGCAGCCATTATATGAACATTGAGCAGGTGAGTGTTACCATAGCAACATGAGTCCATTTTAGTGTTACCATAGCAACATAAATTCAGGTGATGTTACCATAGCAAAATGAATTCCTTTTAGTGCTGCCATAGCAACATTAATTCTGGTGAGTGTTGCCATAGCAACATGAATTCAGGTGAATGTTACCATAGCAACATTGAATCAAACAAGGGAGACATATATATTTGGTCTAGTATTTGCTAATGTAGGGATATGATATATGATGTTTATAATTACACTCATTATTCATATGCCCTTGGGACTCAGGACATTATGAAGCATTTCCTCATCTTATACAGCCTGTTTTTATTACAGATAACAATACCACTGATAGCGAGAGGTCATGAAGTCCATACCTATGTAAACAATGAATGTAAGAATAACCCGAGAATGGCCAATTTAGGAGTTACAATTCACACCTACAGGAATCCCACATATGGATGTTTCATAGATAATGCTACATTACTCAATGAACACATGTCTCGGGTGATGCGTGGAGAGGGCCTTCTTAGCATGCTTGGTTCAATGAAAGAACTGAGTCAAATGATGTACGAAGATATTCACCAGTTTTTGGGTAATGGGCAACTCTTGAGAGAATTTGAAAAAATTGGCTTTGACTTGTGTATTGTAGATGGGTTATTCCAAGTTCCATTCTTTCACATTATACCGTATAGACTTAACATACCAGTTGTCTCTTTCTTGGCAACTTTCAATCCCATGGTCGCTGGTCTTCCTCTATTTCCATCATTCACACCATACATAAATATGGGTATGTTTACAAATGAAATGTCCTTTGCAGAAAGGGTTGCCAATAATTGCATGTACTACATTGTTAACACCCTCATAGACTCTATGAATATTGGGACCAATTCTGCCCTTCTCACTAAATATGCTCCGGGAAAACCTGCAATTACGATGTCAGAACTTCAGAGAAAGTCTAAGCTATGGCTAGTTATGACCGATGTAACCATTGATTACCCCCAGATAAGAATGCCACATGTTATAGATATTGGCGGTATTAACACCAGACAACCAAAGCCCCTACCTGCTGATCTACAGACTTTGGCCGATGGTGCAAAGAATGGACTAATCATTGTGTCTTTTGGCACATATGTGGCAAGTTTCCCTGAGAACGTCAAACAAAAATTACTGGCTGCCTTTGGACATTTGGATCAAACTGTGATCTGGAAGTTTGCTAAGGCTTCATCTGATGATGTTCCTGAAAACGTTCATGCTCTCAAGTGGATGCCCCAAAATGACCTTCTGGCTCATCCAAACACCAAACTGTTCATAACTCATTGTGGCGCCAATGGTCAGTTTGAAGCTCTGTACAATGGTGTACCAATGCTTGGTCTACCGCTATTATTTGATCAGGTTTACAATTCACTAAGAATGGCCAAAAAGGGCTTGGGTTTGCATTTTAACTTCTTCAAGTTTACATCGGATGATTTAGTATATGCAGTGAAGGAAATCCTGACAAATGATAGTTATAAAAAAACAATGGACGTCCACTCAGCCATGTTCAAGGACAGAGCAATGCCACCAATTGACACAGCAGTGTACTGGATTGAACATGTCATCAAATACGGAGCTGACCACCTTATGTCTCCCGCCCTTGAATATCCATGGTACACATTCTATAGCATAGATGTAGGGATTTTCCTCCTTGGTATTGCAGTTGTATTGGTGTACGTGTTGTACAGGTTGTCAAGATGTATGTGTAGGTGCCTCTGTAAGCTTGGAAAGCAGAAAATAAAACAACAATAAAGGCTCATATGCATCAAAGTTAGGTAAATGGGCCAAAACAAAAGAGACTTTTCTGCATTTGAGTCACATTAAAGCCTTTCCTATCTTTTTTACCTGTGCACATATTTATGATAAGATCCCTTCCAAACTTACATGCTTTTCTAATAAACATTATGTCTATTTCTCTGTGGTCTGGTGGCTGCTACCGAACCGTATCAGCAGGGGGCGTGCCTGTGGTGGCATGTGATGGCGTTTTTTTGGAAGACATTTGATCTACTTTTAATAAAAACATTTGTAACTTTGTTCTTTTGTATATGGGTCAGGTTGTCAGAAAGTGTAAAATTTTACCCTCGAAGGGCATGAAAAATTAATTTTCTTATAGCTTTATGTAACCTTAAGGGACATCCCCTCACCTCAGAAAACCAAAAAATACCAACTTGGGATGTCCGGTTCCATTTTTATTGCTTGTTTTGTGTCATGTAACGTGCAGTACCAAAATGATGAAATAAGAGGTAATCAAAGTTACTCTCAGTAATATAGTGTCAACGGACGGTTACATGTGGTAAAGTGAATGTACACGGAATCCAGGGAAGTTCAGTTGATCCTTTTATTGCATAGCTGACATGAGTGTTTCATAAAGGTGGTAACAATGATAACACTCGCCAAGATCTAAGCTCTGCCTCTGATCCTATAGCTCAACCTGTCGTAGGTTCTAGGTATAGGTGTAAGGTGTAAGTTGGGAGAGATGACTGGGAGCTGCTCAAGCTGCCTTTTATATGAAAGACTTGAGCAGCTCACAGTGTTGTGAAATATTCTATACATGTGGCTCAATGAAGTAGGGACACGTGTCATAGGGAGAGATTGCCACCTGTGTGTTAGTCATGTTGATGAGGACTGAGAGGAGATTGTGAAATATTCTCTCATTCCAAATATGGCACCACAGGTGGATCGCACTTCCTCCAGTTACACTGTGTATGCGTACATAAGGTTGGAATGTTATTACATCCTTGTACCTTATGTCACAGAGTGTCATCGGTTCGTGTGGATCAAGTGACTTAATCTATGTACAGGTTATAAAGGTTACATGTTATATGCTCATAATGTGTGCGTATGCCTGTTATTTTGAAAAGATGGGAATTTTCTTGGTCTGGTGGCGAGTTCTGTTTGGCGCATTGATATGCCAGAACTTGTCCATGTGAAAATTAACTGGGGTCGGTAATTCTTGGTACTGTGGGGTCAAAGGTCGGCACAAGGGTGATGAATTTTTGGCTCCACACTACCAAGTTTATCTTGCGAAGTTAGTTACGAGGTGAAAATTAAGGTGGAGTAGTGTATGACAGGGACGCAAAATATTCATCAAATATATATGAATGGGGTAAATAAAAACTTATTGCTATGGATTGCTACTATGACTAAAACTCATAAATACATTTCATGGTTGAGCTTGAAAAACAATGGTGAAGGTGATGAACTTTTTATAGCGCCTAGAGTTAAACCAGGAGGCCATTTTGGTTTTTAGTCTCATAATGTTCATCGAGGGGGAGAAATCTTAAGCTAATATATACATTTGGCCTAAACAAAACAGGCTTTTTGAAGAATCCAGTGAAAAGGATTTGACATACTTGATAGAGGAAAAAAAAAAAACTTTTACATTCACAGAAAACAAAAGATACGTATAGGCATGGGGGTTGTTTACAACCGTATCTCAATGGTTGGGTAGTACAAGAATTGATTCTGTGAAATGTCTATTTGTGTGTTCTGAAATGTCGATTAGGGTGTATGCTATTTGGAGGTAGGTTTTGGTGTTCTTTGATGTTGAAGTTCTTAAACCTGCCTTCAGCTTTACGATGGTTCCTGGATCTGATGGGTCTGAATTTTGAGATGGTAATGTCCGAAAAGTCTAGGTGTACTGATGCTAAGTCACCAGCAGTGGCCACATCTGATCCTTCCTCTGAGGTTGTGTCTGTCTCTGTGGTGGGGCTAGGTCGAGCTGGCATGGGCCTCCACATGGTTCTGGGTGGGGACTGTTGCCTGTTGCCGCCTGGCTTAGGTTTATTGTCATAAGCGCAAGGGCACAGGAACCCACTTGGCTGATGGTAACACGGTATACAGAGTTTGGCGGCGGATACCTGTCCATTGATGTGGCGGCAGTAATTATTGGCGTGCCTGTAGGTCGGGGGCATGGGTGTCCCAGGCCTACGAGCTGCCGACACATAGGATCCCCTGGGTGTTAGATGGGGCTTCCTAGCTGGCTCCCTCCACTGGCTGGTGGAAGTTGCTGCTGGGGCTCGGGGTCCGCGGCTGGTGGGGTTGGATTTGGCTTGACCTCTTCCATGCTGCTTCTTCTTCCTGTCGCCTTCCTGGACGATGATAGCCCCGGCTCGCCTTTCTCCAGGGCTGGAGGGCCGACGGATGGTAGGGCTGCCAGGTCTCCAGAGGAGGGGTCTGTAGGGAAGAGAGCCGTGAAAACAAACCATTAACAGAGGTGTGAAATCCTGCTTGGGTCAGCTGGTGGCCTTGTCAATACAGGATAACCAATAGGTGCTATGAATTTCAGCTGTTTGACACATAATATTAACTTGACAGAGCTCAATATGATTGCAAGAATAGAAGGCGGTAAGTGTAACTAAGCAAGCTTAGTTGGTTAATTTGTATCACACTGGGTGGCGGTACCGAGCTGTCGCTTCACCGTGCTGAACCTGATTATTCAGATAAAAATCCTGAAAAATATTTCGAATAGTGGCCTAAAGTTTTATGAAGGTGGTTGAAAAAGGTCTTGGAAAATTTCGAGTTGTGGCATTCTGTTATACGGTATGTTAACTGAATTTGAGGGTGGGGTCGCGGATTTGAAATAAATTTTGAGTTTTGATGCCTATAGCCTTGGTCCTATATAAGATATGGGTGCCGGCTATCTTATCAGTAGTTACGCAAGATGGAGATCGTCCAAGGCGTTCTCCATTTCCCGGACGGTCGCGCCCTGTTGATCACCGTGTTCATCAACGAGGACGGGACGTAAGTAATTTTGAATTGGTGGTTGTGTGAATTTATTTTGGAAAATTTTGAATCAGAAATTTGTTACGGGCTTTTTGGTAATTTCAATTTTGGATTTGTTTTTGTAGGATACATCAGGTCACCTACCTACTGCTAGCGCCTCAGGTGCCGGCAGTGAACGGCTTTTAGGAAAGACGTGAGTAATCCCTTTTATCATGAAGCTAGGTTGTTTGCACGTGTTGATGTTGTTGTTTTCAGTCTATGTATCGAGTCACGACGATCATGTGACCGAAACTAATGGACATTTGCATATCACGAAGCTCTTTAAAAATGGCGACGCCGGGTCGTGACTGGCGCGAAAATTTTGTGCAGACGTTATGACTGCGTTTGTGGTTTGTGGAACGGCCTTGCGTCGTCATTGATAAGACTCAGTGATGTGCAAAGTGAAGCAATGGCGGGATATTGCGATTTTGTGGGTATGGTTATGTGTGGTCTGGATGGGGCCCTATGGGGGGTCCTTGGGGGTCTCGGGGGGATCTCGCCGGATAGGAGGGGGATCCCCACATCAGCGTCTCAGGGCTATCCGGTCTGCTATGTAGCGCTGTTCAGCACCTGCCATCCCCACATAAGGGTGGTGGTACCGTCCAGCGTTGTCACCGGGCTTGTGGGCGCTGGGGACAGTCCATTATGGGAGGAACCTCGGGGGGTGGCCGGTGGAGGTCGATGAGGATGCTGAGCGTACCCAACGATCCCCACATCAGCCGAACTAATGGTTTAAAGTTTTAAAGAAAAACCTACCATCTATGGTGTTAATGGCCCTCTCAGCTAGTGTAGGGTCGAATAGGTATAGATCCTTGGGTGGTTGGGTTTCCCTGAGTTGTAGCAGGGCCATCTCTGCCGGAGTTGTCCCACTGGTGGAGGCTTTAGGGGCTTCCCGCCTGCTTAGGTCCTTTCTCCGTGTCAGAGGTGGCACTGGTTTGTAGCTGGCTGATAGTTCATATTCACTTGGTGTGAGTTGGAAGTCGGGCTGGTTTTCCTGTACAATGGCCAGGGTGACCGTGTGGGGTCCGGATCTGAGGATGATTGTGAGGGGGATCCGCCAGAGCAAAGGGCAACTGGGGTATCTCTCCAGCCTCACCGTCCTCAGTCTTCCACCAATGATCATTCCGACGTCCGACTTCCAGTGCGCATCAAGATGACGGGCTAGGGGGAAAGTTAACCTGGGTGGTGCTAGTTTGGGTGCCAAGATGGATGCTGGCCAAAGGTTCCTTCCATACACCATTAATCCCACTGGAAAGGCATATGTGTGCCCTCTAGAGTACGAATCTTGGTGTTCCAGGGGCGGGGTCCTGTCTGCCGTAGGGCCAATGCCTAAGACAGCGTCTTCCCGCCGCCTTGATGAACAACAAGCTGAGGATGATGCCTAGGAAGGCAATCATGGAATCATACCTTCCTGGCATCTGAATCCAGTCAGGTGTAGTGATCTCCTGGGGTGTGGTCCGCGTGGGCCAATTTTGGTTGGTATTTTTGATCATCTCCTTAAGCTTATTCCAAGATGCTGCGTCCGCCATCGTTGCTCGACTGTGAATGGTCACTAATTGGGCTAAGTATACCACGCGCATGTGTATGCGACACGTGATCAGACAGCACAAGATGGCGATGGCTGGCGACAACAGGTGTAACCAAGGGGAGAACTCCAGGTGATATCCTAGATGTATGAGTGAGTTGGTGCTCAGGATGGATGATTTGTCATGAATTTTGGTGGCAGCGCCTTTTAGGTCTAAAATGTCCTTGAATAGGGGTAGGAATTTTTGGTTGTGAAGGCGCTTCAGGCGCTGAAAATTTGGTAGGTCTAGGTGGGTCGGAGTGGTTGCTATGGTTACTCCTGATATGTTGTTTGGCGGGTTACCAAAATGCTGCCATAGGGGCAAGTTGAAGGGCACTTTGGCGATAGGTTCTAAAGTAAAGTTTTGGGCGCAGGACAGGTCTGAATTAATCATTATCATGCCTCTGTTTTTGAGTGAGCAGAGGCATGGTACTGAAATAATAGAGTAGGCTGCATTTTTGATCTCAATTTGGCCTGAGTTTGAGCATTGCATTATTGAAGGTGAAAAATTAGTGATGAGCAAGTAGGAGCTCTGGGAGATGGGCTTAGCAATGTTGGGAATTTGTGCTGTCATGTGGACCCGAAAATTGCAGGTGTTATGTACAGCGTTAGGTAGGTCTAAAAAAAAGGATAAGCTGCAGGTGGGGTGCCTAGGAGATAACATGGGCAGGGGCAGGTTGCATGTTATGAAAACATTTACATCACAAAGATCTAAGTCAGAGTGATCCAGTTCAATGTAGTGTGACTGGGACGCAGACATGGCTATATAATTAGGCAATGGCTGTACTCGTGTAAACCCAGTAGTGTTTACATTGGTGGTATCAAATGGGACTGGGAAGGCCTCCGCTCTATATATGGAGTAGATATTGTCCCCCAGTCCTATGGGTATAGGCACTGTGATGTAAAGTTTGTTTTGGTCCTGCCAGTGCACATGCACTCTCCTTTGGTAGTAGAAACCGGTGGGTACGTTTAGAATTTTGATACCATTGTTGGATCCATACAAAGAGCTTGATAGATTATTAAGTCCATCTTCCATGACTTTATGTGGGATTAATTTTGGAGGTAGCTCGCCTTCCATTAGAGTGGTTAGTGAGTCCAGTAGGGTGTCTAAATCATTTTGCGGATTCATTAGCGCTTCAATTTGAGAGTTAGCAGCGGTAAATAACATCGAATGATAGGTGTCCCGTCTGCTCTGTTGTTCCAGGTTGAATAAGATGTTTGATACATTCTTAGTCAACAGTTGGAGGTTGGAGCTGAGCAGAGCCAGGGCGTCATCCGTATCATTTTGCATGCTGGAGAAAATACTCAAAGATTGATAATTACATTCAGAAATGTTCAAGAGAAAATGTGTGGCTAATTCCACCACGTGCATTTTGGTGGCTAGAGTTTTCTCTAAGTTGGACATTTCGGAATTCAACAAGTCTACTTCAGGTTGCGTGCTCAAGCCAATTGATGCTCTTAAAATATCACCTATGATTTGTCCTGGGGCGCCTCTGGGTGACCTAGTTTGGGGATGTTCCAAAAATTTTATTAATAGGGCTAAAGATTTTTGAGATTTTTGGTAGAGATTTGCTAAAATTAGGTCTAAAGTTTGGGCGGTTTCCAAGATAAAGTTTGGGGCATTTTTGCTGATTAGGGAGGTTAATTTGTCCGGTCGCTGCAAGGATTGATTGAAAGATAGGTCTAAAGTGAAAACTAATGGGTAATCCATATATCCTGAGATCATTTTCTGGGGTATTTTGGTGAATAAAACACCATAGTTTGGCCTGAAGATGGTTTCTTCATTGGTTACAAAATCCTGTGCTCCTGACTGGTGGGTCTGGGCGCACAAGATTAGGAGGAGTGCTGCCAAGGAGGCTGCTGTCCTAAAAATAGAAATTTAGATAAGCTTGTGAGAGATCGATCATATGAGACTGAGATAGGACTGTTGTCTGGGGTGAGTCGGGTGTTCTAAGGGTGGGGTTGGGGGGGGGTTGGCTTTGTGTGAGGTATGTTTGTGTAGATTGGGCGGTGGTCGTCCTATACGTGTTTGGGTGTGTTGTTGGTTCAGTGTAGTGTGAATGTGGCGCTTCTGGGCGTGTTTATTTAAAAGGTTATCAGTTTGCTAGGCTGATGCCTTAACTAGTAATGATGTCTCCATCTTAGTCATGTAAAGGTCGCGAGAAGAGAAAGGGGAAATGAATTGAGGGGATTAATTAGTTTTTTCGCATCGTGAATGTGTAAAGAAGGGGGGGGGATAGAATGGGTCAATTTAGGGTTGATAGATTTAACTGTATAAGTGGGAGTATCTAGCCATTTCAAACGCTGCCAGCTGAGTCTGAAGATTTGTTGATTGAATTATGACATTGTATCTGCCGATACCTGTTTCATATCTTGGTAGCTCTTTAAGTGGTTTCTCTGAGGTAATCAGAGTCCTGGCACATAGAAGTGCTATATAGCTTGATGTTTCCTCACTGAATCTGTCCCACAATGGGATTGTGGGGAAATCTTTGCATAGATCGAATATCATGGCTTTGGTGGCCGACAATATAATTGGGTCTTGTAGGGTGAGCTCTTTTTGAACTGTTTTGTTGTTTAGGTATACACCTAAGTCGTCGCTGGATATACGTTTGATCATGTCTTTGTGCTCCATGATAGTTATTCTGATCTCGAACAGATCCATGGCCTTACTTTTGATGCCGTTTGGGCCTAAAAGACTGTGGATGGTCCACCCTGAGTTGGCTCCATGTCTAATCTCTGGGGCTCTAAGGCTGTTGTGAATAATAAGAGAAAAATTTTGATAGGTTCGTTTTTAGACTAAGATAGATGAAGGGGCTGGTGGGGGGTATTGTCAAGAGGTTGATAAATAAGGTTGTGAAAAGTCAGACTGCCATACATGGTTTTGAAAAAGGACTGCAAATTCAACTATTGCATTTTACAAAGCACTCTGGGCGCACACTACCATTGGCATGTAATGGGTATCTGGGCAACATGATGGTAGATTCCATCATTGTCATGCTAGAACGATTGATGACGCTACTAATGGACACATAAGACCAATCCTACCTGGGCTTGTTGCATGGCAGTCCCGACACTTGGGTCCTGTGGTCTCCGGATGCTTGCTCCATGGTGGCTGGGTGTGGTGAGTTTGGTTATTGTTTTGGAAGTGGATAAGATGGGGGTGGTGTGAGGCTTATAAGCATTTCATGAGGTTGGCTAATTCCTCATTACATGCCTCCCGATGAGGTATGTCTCACCCATATATGGCACGGGGCCTGGCTATTGGTTGGTTTGCATACACTTGTACATTGTGATATGCAAATTTGATGGGCCTTCTATAGGGGGCGTGGATGATCATTGGGTGATCTGAATATTGTAGTAATAATGGGGGGTTGTTGGTTGTGGTGCTGAGATTAGTCAGCTTGTGGGGGTGCACTTGTTCCTGTTATGATAACACAGCAGGGAACTGTGCTGAATTATTTGAATAAGTGTCTCACCAAACATTCCAGTACCGATGATAAACAGAGGCATAAACACGGATCAGGATGTCTAGGTGCTGCTCTCCTACAATGGGTGGTCATTTGGTAATACTTTAAGGTATAGAGGAGCCCTGAGCTTGTAACAAACCGGCGCATGCGTGTTCTTAAAATTAGGATTCACGAACCGAGAATACGCTGTGACCTTGGGTAATTTATGTGGCGTGCCAACCTTAATCAATCATTATATGACTGTCTGAGTCTCAAATCCTAGATAAGATTCTTGACAATGTCTCATCAGTAGAAGTAAGCCAGAAGGCTTCTGGGGTGTTGTGTAGAAATTGTGACGTTAAAGGTAATTGGTATGTGGTTTGGATAATTAGATGAAAAATAAAATAAAAAAAAATTGTGGGGAAAAACATCACTGCATGAAATAACACGTGGCCAAAATTGCCACCGGTTTGGGTGAAGGTAGGGGGGTATGTGTGGATGTGGGGGGGGGGGGTTGTGGTGGGGGTCTTGGGGTGAAAAAGGAGGGAGGGAGAAAAAAAAAAATTGTGTGTTTTCTGAAAATCTATTTTTTTTTATCTGTGGACTTTTTCCTTGTCTTCTTCTTTGGGGAAGGGGCAAGGATGACAAGTCCTTTCTTTGCAGGTCGTCCTCTTTTCTTTTTGACTGCGGGGGATTCTGGTTCACCAATATGGGTGGAATCCAGATCAGGGTCATACAAGATGTTGATTGGCCCAGACTGCAGTCTTTTGATTACAGCCTTGGCGCTAGCCTTGGTGATTGGTCTCCTTAATCTGGATACGTGTATTGATTTTTTTAATACTTTACCATCTTGAAGCCTTTTTAATTTTGCAGTTACTGGTGAAGTCATTTTCATTATGATGTATGGTCCGCTATAGGTGGGTTGCAGCTTTTTGCTTGTTTGTTTTACCAACAGGTTAGGTATGTGTAGATACACAAGCTGGCCTGTGTTGTAGGTGCATGGGGAAGCAGTGGCGTTGAATCTGGCTTTCATCTTTTTATGGTGTTTGACCATGCTTTCAGCTGCCTTAAGTTGGATGTCATCTCTTAAGCTGAGTAAGGCGGTGACCAATTTTTCCTTGTCTTTGATCTCTTCAGTTTGTTTGACCAATGACAGGGAGGACTCAGTTGGGAGATGTGATTGCTTTCCAAACACTAAAAGACTGGGTGAGTATCCTAACACGCTGCATACGGTGTTGTTTATGCTGAATGCTATAGCCTGTAGGAAGGTCGACCAATGTTTCTGTGATTTGGAGACAAAGGCTCTGAGTGAAGATTCTATTGTTTGATGTTGACGCTCACATAGACCTTGTGATTTTGACCAGTGTGCACTCCCTGTCACATGTTTGATGCCGAATTTATCACAAAAAGATGTGAAGTATTTGGACACATACTGTTTTGCGTTATCTGTGTTCAGGACTGACGGGGTTCCAAAAACACAGATGACCCTTTGGAAAAATCCTAGCGCTACCTCGGCGCTGGTGTTATCCTTTGTGGACCAAACAGTGATGTGCCTGGTAGCATGATCTGTGACAACATGGATAAATGAGGATCCATCCACAGCAGGTGTGAAAGGACCGATGGTATCCATGGTGAGGTGAGTGTAGGCTGTTAAAACAGGGTCTCTCAGGGTCATTGGGGTTCTCAAGTGTTTTGGTCTTTTCTTTGTTGTGAGACATGTGTGGCAAGTGCCACAGTAGTCGAAAACATTTTTGAACATGGAACGCCAATAATACCTGGATCTGATTGCTGCATACGTTTTAGTGGGACCAAGGTGTCCTCCTAATGGTGAGCAGTGTGTGGCCTCAATTAGTGATTCTGCCCATTTTTCTGGCATCACTATTTGTAGTGTAGGCTCCAAACTGTCTCCATAGGTTGATTTGGTGATCCTGAATAAAACTTCGTCTAAAATCATGAACTGGTCATGGTTTAGCAGTATCTGTTTACTAAGGCTTGGGTCCTCTGGTAATTCACCCTTATTGATGTATGACAGCATGGAGTTTGAGAAAACATCCTCCTGCTGTGCCTGTATCAGTGTCTCCCTGGATGGGGTTAGGGAGTGGTGTTTACATAGCTGGCTTATCGCTCGTTCAGCCATGGGTAGCACTTTGTGTGATAGCTTAGCCCTTCTGGTATTAGCTAATTTCACTGATACTCTGGGTGACCTAGATTTTGGTGGTCGGCCCCTTGTTTTGGTCTTGGTGTCCTTGACCTTAGGGGGGCGGGTCTGTTTACTTCTGGTTGATTTGCTGGGCTGAGGGGGTGTGACTGGATCTGGTAACTTGGCTTTAGATCGAGTTAGAATGCACAGCTCGGGCACGGTTTGATTGGAGCTGAGTTTTTCTCTCTCAGAGCTACCTTTCTTGGCAATCACACCCTTTGGTTTCTTGGAAGTGCTACCCCAAATCTGTCCTCCTTTTAGTATGGACCTAGGTGGTCCCATGAGGACTGGATTTTTGGGAATTGGGTCGTTTGATTTGAAGACTTTGGTCATGGTGATGTCGGAGAATCTGACTGATTTAGGAGGGAGTATTATTCTACCTTGAGACCTGATGGGAATTGGATCATCAGAGCTGGGCGGGTACTTCCTTCTGGAAAGGAAGTCTGCCACAATGTTGGCTCTGCCTTGCAGGTATCTGACTTCAAAGTCGTAGGACATGACTGTGTCGACCCACCTGGCTAACCTTCCATTGGTTATGTTTTCCTTTTTGTTGAAAAGGGAAACCAGGGCGGTGTGGTCCGAGTATACTTTGAAGTGAGTTCCATCCACATAATGGTGGAACTTTTTGACTGCAAAAACTATTCCTAACAGTTCTTTGTCAGTTATCCCATACCTAGACTCTTGAGGTGTCAAGCCTCTCCCTGCAAATTCAATCGGTCTATAGAAACCATGGTCGTCTACTTGAGTGATTACAGCTCCTAGGCTGTAGTTGCTCGAGTCAGTAAAAATGACAAAAGGTCTATTATAGTCCGGGAATTTCAGCACAGCTTCAGTACAGATAGCAGCTTTAATTTTCTCAAAGGCTCTCTGGCACTCAGCGGTCCATTTAAAGGTGCTTTTCGTCGCCTCATAAAGGGGCTTCATGACATGAGCAAAACCTCTGATGAACCTTTTGTAAAACTGCGCCATACCATTGAAACATCTAAGATCATGGATGTTTTTAGGTGGGGGGAAGGTTTTGACAGGTCCTATTTTGTCCGGGGATGGTGATAAACCATGCTGGTCTACATTGAAACCCAAAAATTCCATTTTGGTAGTTCCAAATTCGCACTTTTCTGATTTCAGTTTGATGATACCTCTGATAAAATGTTTTAAAACTTCGTCCAGATCTTGTAAGTGCCTTTCCCATGTGGGGCTGTAAATGGCTTCATCATCTACATATGCTACAGCATTTTTATACTTGCATTTCATGAGAAGTTGCTCCATTACATTCATGAAGGATAGGCCTGAAGTTTTGAGTCCCATAGGGAGAACTTTTGCCATGTATCTCGTGCCATTGGCGGAGAAGGTGGTAAGTGGCCTAGATTCTTCTGCTAGGGGAATCTGGTGGTAGGCGCTGTAGACATCCAATTTGGAAAAATACTTGGCGCCCGTTCTGCCTATCTGCTGCATGAGGTCGTCAGCTCTGGGGAATGAGTAAGAGAAAGTTTTTAAATTCTCATTTACCCATCTGTAGTCAACTACAATTCTCCAACCAGAGTCTACTGACCTGTCGCCTTGTGGTTTTGGCACTAAAAAGGCGGGTGAGTTCCACTCACAGGGTTTGGTACACTCTTCTATTATTCCCTGTTCTAAATGTTTTTCCAGGAGTTCCCTTTGAAAAATTTCTTTGTGAGGGGACATCCTATACGACGGTCTGTTGCAGGGTTTGAAGTCTGGCTTTAATTCCAGCTTGACCTCATTTTCTACATTGAGACCTATGGCGCTTTCATTTAGGACAAAGGCTTGCCTATTGGCCTCAACAATGTTTTTGATCTGTTGTCTTTGAATTTCAGAGAGTTTTTCACAGATTTTATACTTCAAAGGTTCATTTCCTTTGGGGAGTTGGTCCATGGGATCCTCTCCACAATTGATTGGGAATAAGTCCTTTTCTGTTGTTACACTGTTG
Organism: Acholoe squamosa; assembly: GCA_949317995.1. Lineage (NCBI taxonomy): Eukaryota > Metazoa > Annelida > Polychaeta > Phyllodocida > Polynoidae > Acholoe > Acholoe squamosa. The sequence goes on along the minus strand of OX439050.1, from coordinate 5,504,560 downwards.
AGTGAATGGGCGCTATTGAGTGCACCAATGGGTACAGCCTTTTTGATGTTGAAAAGTCTAAATACACCGAGGTTCATGTGTCTTTTTATCTTGATGGGGAAGTCATTTGGGTTAGCTACTGTTACAGGTACTATTTTAAGGTCTGATCTAGGTTTAACTATTGCGTGCTTAATAAGTACCGGTAGGGTAGAACCTGAGTTCTCAGTCAATCCAGTTTTTCCCACAATGTTGCTTTTCCCTATCACGACCGCATTGAAGGTGGCTTCAGTGTTTGGCGGGATATCAACATTTTTGTTCGCCCTGATGTAGTTGGGCGATGGGGGGGTCAGTCCAAAGGAAATTTTGGCTTTGTATTTGGTCATGAAATTTACTCCTAAAATTAGGGGATGGTTCAGTTCAGGTACCACATGGAATCTGGATCTGAATTCATGGCCACCAATGAGGAAAGTTACAGTCATGGAGTGATTTACTTGGATGGGGGTTTTATCAGCCGATAAAACTGTTAGTCGCGCGCGTCTCCCGTGTTTAAAATTTGGTGTGCTCGCGATTTTGTCAGCCATTTTTTGGCTAATAAAGGAAAGTGAGGCGCCTGAGTCAACGAGAGCTCTATACAAGTGGTTATTTATGTCTACAGAAACTGCACCTTTGGTTAATTCTGTATCAACGTAAATGGCCTTACCTTGCCGCCCATACTGCTCAGATTTGATCCTCAGTTTCAGGATTGAGGTCCTTTGGCTCTGGTCCTTGTACTCGTCCTCGTCATCACTGGAGTCTGAAGTCTCATTGGTATTCAAGAAGTTGGTATAATCCGAACTGGATGATTGGGAGTCTACTGAATTCATTTGTGCATCAGCATCTCGGGAAGTGTCCTTGGATAATTCGATGGTCGTGGTTCGGTTGGGGTCGGGGTCACTAGGTGCTTGAGTGCCTTCCCCTGATCCCTATTCATCTTGTGTGTTGTTGGGGCTGTCATTGTCTGCCTCAGACTGAGATCCTGAATGGCTCCTGGAGTAATTCCTGCCTGGGGTTGGATCTCTGGACTTCTTTAATGACTGTTGTACCCAATTGTCTGGGATGGTGAAGTCAGCTGGGACCATGAAGGAGACATTCCTATTGTTGTTTGGCTGTCCAGCAACTGGTATGAAGACGACATTTTTGTTGCTATCAGAGGATCTTGATCTTTGTTCTGATCTATCTTTTGACCTATCTCTTCCTGGGGACTTATAGTCGGATCTATTTTTGGAATTAGATCTGTAGTCCTTTGGATTGGATTTGTCTGAAGATTTGGACCTTTGTCTGTAGCCGTTTTTGAATTTATTTTCATACTGTTTGTTGTAATTACTACTGGGCAGTCTGTCTTCTTTCTTGTGGTCGCGCTGATATTTATCCTTTCTGGATCTGTCGTCGTTCTTGTTGTAGCCTACAGCACATAACTCTGCTGAGCTGTTCTGAGCAATTTTTATGGCTTCGAGATTTAGTTCTTGATTTATGGCCAATTGTTCAGCTTCCAGCAAGGTTTTGGGAGATTTGGCTACAACAACATTTTTCAGCTCGGGTCTGAGGCCATTTACAAGGTAGTCCACTTGTGAGGCCTCGTCCAGGCTGCTGTTGGACAACAACATGGTCATGTCTGCTAGGTAGTCCTCAGTGGTTTCATTTGGCTTTTGCTTCCTGGCTCTGTATCCTTTGAGGATGGTGCTGAGGTCGGAAGTGCCAAACCTCGCCAAGAAAGCTTCATAGACGGCGTCATTGTTTTGCATGATGGGCTTGTCCATTATATTGCTGAAAAACCACTGAGCTGCCCTTCCTTTGAGAAAGGTGTACAGGCAAGTTGCATGTAGGTCGGGCCTCTTGGCGTGCACATTCCTTATGAAGAATTTAAATTCAGTCAGAAATTTTGCTGCAGACCTGTAGGGCGTTGGTTTGTCAAAGGGTTCAGGCTTATTGAATGATCCTAGCTGGGCAGATGTGAGCTTGTCGCTGTCAATTCTACTAGGGGGGGATCTGGTATACTCAGCGCCATGGTATCCTCCCTGGTGCACTACCGGTGTGGAGTGTGCTATATGATCATACCTAGGAGGATATGGTAGTCCAGAGTGGTTGCTTGTGTGTCCTTGGGGACTGTAAACACCATTAACCACATGGCCACCGTGTTGATTTGGATTAGGCGCTGTGTTACAAGACGTTGTCGCCCCCTGGTGGGTGTTTGGTGCACCAGCTGTTGGAGATTGGTGCAGTGCATGTGATGCTGTGTATTGATTGTTGAAGGCATGTGGTGGGCTCATACCTGCTCCTGTCATGTCGTTGTGGTTAGTGCTGTAGTCCGGTGCCGTGGGGTAAGGTGGAGTGGATTGTGCCTGTCCTGAATTACCTTGGGCGCCGGTGGCGGTTTGGTTGGAGTTGGTGGCGTCTGCATCATTTGAATGGCTTTGAATGGCCCTCATTAGGTCGAGCCTCATTGAGTCCATGTTTTTGCTTAGCTGGTCAGTCATTTGATATGTGAAATCCTCGGATCTTCTGAGAACTTCCATATTGCTCTGTTCTGCCTGCCTGAAATTATGGGCGGTGTTGCTTTCCATATGCTCCTTCCAACGTTCCATGTCATCTAACCTGAGGTGTACTCTAGCCAATTGGTCTGAGTGTTCCTGTCCATGACTTTTAATTTCAGTGGATAGGGTGCTCACGTGCTTGGCCAGTAACTCAGAGAGAGATTCACTGACGGCGCTTGTACAGTCCCTGACAAGACTTCTTCTCATGTCCTCCTGGTCATACTGAGGGGGGTGACCTCTGGACATTGCCATGTTGGGTCGGCGGGGAAAGGTCACTTCAGTATCTTCTCCAGGTGAATTGATGAGGAGAGGTGAGTTGTAAGGCGTCCTATTGCCTCTGTTGAGTAGCGGGGTTGTAGCTACGAGGTGAGACCTACTTGTAGCTCCGTCCACACTTCTTAGTAGTCTGTAACCAGTGGGGGTTCTTCTTCTAAGAGGTGAATTTGATTGGGCCCTCCTTCTAAATCTAGAGCCTTGTCTTGGTGGTGAGTCCACTGACCTGGTTCTAATTGGCTGTGTAGGTGTGTACACAGGTGGGGGGTACAGGTCCTCCTCTTCAGAAGTGGATTGGTATCGGTTTGGCTGGGTAACAGTAGGGTCAAGCCACTCGTCCAATAGTCTATTAATATTGAGTGAGAAGTTTGGATTGTCTCCTACCGGGTGTCCAGAGTCGTTATTGGAAACCCTGCCTACACCGTTTTCATAGGCTGCTCTCCACCTAGAAACTGCTGATCCGATTCTGTCTCTCCAGTAATCAGCGTCTAGGGAAGCGTCAGAGTCTGTGTCTACAACCACTGGCTCCTCACAAACTGGTGGTTTATGTGAAGTTACACTTGGATCAGTTTGTGCTGCAGATGCAGCTGCACTAGGTGTTGTGGGTTGTGGGGGAGTTATGTCCTGGAGGGCGGCTTGAAGCTCTGGTGTTCTGTCCTCCAGGTGTGGGTCGAGGTACAGGTGGCTTTGTGTATTGTCCACAGGTACTTCAGAGGTTGGGCTAGTTATACCAGAAAGTCTTAGTGGCGGTGAATTTACTTGTGAGTAACCAGGTAAGGTGATGTCTAGTCCTGGTGCAGGTAGTGATACTGGGGTACTGGTGTGTGCTCCAGTGTTGTGATCCACTATTGTAGAGGAAAATTGTTCAATGCCGGTACTCACAGGTTGTAATACATGGGCCTGCAGTGCTATAGGTAAAACTGGGTCCAATGTCAGTGCGTCTGGAGATGAAGTTTGTCTCTGGAGGGGATGTGTAGTATCACTTGTGGGGTGGTTGGGCGCGTCTAGCCCAGGTGATGTAAAGGTGCGTTGTTCTGAAGTTGGCTCCTCAGGTGATGTCTCACTATTGCTCATGTTTAATGAGAGGTTGGTAGTGGGATATTCTTGGAGGGTTCATCCACCATCGTGTCAACGGACGGTTACATGTGGTGAAGTGAATGTACACGGAATCCAGGGAAGTTCAGTTGATCCTTTTATTGCATAGCTGACATGAGTGTTTCATAAAGGTGGTAACAATGATAACACTCGCCAAGATCTAAGCTCTGCCTCTGATCCTATAGCTCAACCTGTCGTAGGTTCTAGGTATAGGTGTAAGGTGTAAGTTGGGAGAGATGACTGGGAGCTGCTCAAGCTGCCTTTTATATGAAAGACTTGAGCAGCTCACAGTGTTGTGAAATATTCTATACACGTGGCTCAATGAAGTAGGGACACGTGTCATAGGGAGAGATTGCCACCTGTGTGTTAGTCATGTTGATGAGGACTGAGAGGAGATTGTGAAATATTCTCTCATTCCAAATATGGCACCACAGGTGGATCGCACTTCCTCCAGTTACACTGTGTATGCGTACATAAGGTTGGAATGTTATTACATCCTTGTACCTTATGTCACAGAGTGTCATCGAGGAAGTGTGTTTGTGATGAGTAATGGATCCTGGTTCCTGTTGGGGAATGCAGGATGTTATTGAGTGTAGATCATGGGCAGAGCTTAGGTTTTATATGGCGAAGAATTTAGTAAATATGAAGAATAGTTATAATACCCAGAATGGTCCATTGACAATAGGAATATCCCATTATGCATAACAAACACATGAAATAACAAGGCCAACATGTCTATTATTCACTTCAATTATAAAAATGTAACAAACTTTGAGTTATACATGCACAGTAGACTGCCTCTTACATGATGATAAAAGTATCGGACGTTACGTAACGTCCGGTACTTTTATCAGAATTATTTCACATAAGCTGCTCTCACACGAAGACAAATGTAGATAGACACACAATTTTTTCACCAAAATAAAGGATAATAGGGCCCTCCATACCCTGCTAGCACTACTCATCCGAATGATGTCTTTTTTACGTAAATAACATGAGTTTTTACGTAAGAACGACATAAATTGCATGAGTTGTGCTAGCTGGGATATGGGTAATAACAACAATTTTGAAGCTCCATTTTATTCATGTTTTATAACTGATTTAGATTTAGGTGCTGGACGTTACAAATTACAGATTTCCATTTTCAAAGACACATAATGAAACTCAGTAACATGTCCAAACCTCATGGAAATGATACCTATGATCATATACAATACAAAAATAACTTTGTGATACTCCAGATGGTCTTTATTTAATACAGGACACTTGTGAAAAATACAAAAAGTCAAAAGAAAACAAATTGGGCTGTTTGTTTCACTTTGGCAGGCTATAAGTCTGAGGATTTTTTATGGATGACCACAAATTCACATATTTCTGATAGCCCTAAGTGTCCTCTATCGAATAAGTCTATGTAAGACAAGATTGGTGGTCAACTTCTTTCTCCATAGCCATAAGAGTCCAAAATGACCCAAAAACACAAAATCTACTGCTTTCTGGCGACCTTGCCCATACATTGGTAAACATAGATAATGTACATGAAGCATAGAAACCCTTGAATGCCATTCCTTGACCATAAAGAATGGGTATAGACAACCCTAGAGTCAGCAGTCTACTACCTGCAAGAGGATACGAGGAGCTTTGGTGTTTTTAGTCTGAATTTTGATAGATAAATAAGTAAGAAAATTCCTAAACTATTTAGTGCATTTTGATGCACAAAGTATCTGAAATAAATTCACATGGACAAATTTAGGAATAATTCTATGTGCATCTAAAATGGTTTAAACACGAGGGGGAAAATGCCCTTGATATAGATGTAGCTGTAACATCTAGTAGTATTGCAGTGTTATTGAAGTTGATGGCAGTTTTATATTTTCCTCCTCCTTTGGATTCTACCTTAAATAGGAGAAGTGTGTAGGGGCCGGCATCGTTGTATATATATTAGTGCGGTTCATCCGAGAGATGTGCTCGTGTGGTACTCGTTCCTTCTATGCCAACCAGGTGTCGCTTCGCGATACCCGTTTGGTACAAGAGGGGGCAGCACCATGCCTCGCGTCCAGCTTCTACTAAGAAGCTGGACGATCCGCAGAAAGGGGACTGGACCTAGTCCAGTCAAGACGTATGTCAGGAGCTGGGAGTACGTGAATAAAAGGCCTACCCGAGCGGTAGGGGTGATCTGGGGCTTTGCCCAACCTGAATCTCTCGTGTTGTGTTGGTACCTTTAGAGATAAGCGAGCCAACGAGCCACCCAACATTTAACTCAATACGAACCATTACAAAGGTCCATGTGTTTTTGAATGCAGCCATGGGGGTTTACACTAACACAGCACCTAATTCATTGTTACTGTTTCCGAATGGAGCCATGCGACCTGACATTGATATAACACCCCATTCATTTTTAGTGTTTCTGAACACAGCCATGAGACTTTACATTGATATATGACCTGATACACAGTTAGTGTTTCCGAATGCAGCCATGAGACATTGAGATATGACCCCATTCACTGTTAGCATTTCTGAATACAGCCAATGGAACCTTACACTTATGTAACACCCCATTGACCAGCCGTCCTATTTCTGTGCCTAGTCTACTGGGCCCTCTCCCACTACTAACATCATATGTACAGCTGCTGGTGAGTATTTTAACATCTCTCTAATCATACTAAATCCCATAGGCCATTATACTTGGCTTCGTCAAGATTGAGTAGGAGGGGGTTGGGGGCCCTTAATGGGGGGACCATGTCAGATGTCGATTTTTAAAAAGTGATGTCCCATGTCACTAAGCAAAAACCCATGTCACCAGTGTCAATAACCAAGCTAATCTGATTATTATTAAAGTACAACAAAATTATCCGAGGACTGGGTTGGGGTAACTAATCAAACTCTGATATTGGCAAAAGTTATACATGCAAAGTCAAGAATATGTGAAATGACATGTTGAAGGAAAGTATATTTCAATGGAACAAGTGATCTATGAAAATTGGGGGTCTGGGGGCATCCCCCAGAAAGAGTTTGAAGATTTCAAGACCAAAAGATGCATTCTGAAGCTTTCTGATTATAACTGAGACCTTCTCTAGGCCTTATTTTCCATGTCACTACGCCCTATGAGACATGTCAAATTTAAGAAATGGCCCTGTCACGTGTCACTAATATAGCCATGTCCCATGTTGATTTTAAGAAATGGCCATGTCACCATGTCGATTTTAAGAAATGGCCATGTCACTGTGTCGATTTTAGGGAGTGGTCATTATTTATCAACAGGGGGGGTGGTGGGTTTTCGCGCTGATGCGGGGAAATTTTTTACGCCCCCCCTCGACGGCAGTCAAAATTTTTTGCGCCCCCCCGCGCCGGAGGCACGGAGAGTTTTCGCGCCCCTCTTTGATCTATAGTAGCGCGCGGGCTTTTTTGCTAAAAAGAGGGTGAATTTTTTTAGCCCCCCCCTCAAGAGGGGTCAAAATTTTTTTAGCCCCCCCCTTGGGAGGGGTCTAAAAATTTTAAGCCCACCAAACCCACCACCTCCCCTGTTGATAAATAATGACCACTCCCTTTTAGGGGTCTAGGGCCATTGGTTGGGCAACATTTGAATGACATTCTCTTGGCTGCAGGTATAAGGAGGGCCCTAGACCCCTAAAATCGACATGGCGACATGGGCATTATTGAGCTTAGTGACATGGGACATTGGCACTTTCTTAAAATTGACATGGGGACAAGAGCTTTTCTTAAAATCGACACAGTGACATGGACATTTCTTAAAATCGACACAGTGACATGATCATTTCTTAAAATCGACATGGGACATTGGGGATCCCCCATCAAGGGCCCCATAAGGAAAGCCTGTAATGAAAATGACATGATGGCCTTTTAACAGACCAATCTACACCAGAATCTGTAGTACAGTGGTAGCAGGTTGGCATGGCATGTGGAGGGTCCAGAGTTCAAGCCTTTAGTATGGCACATTTCTTTCAATACAAAACCTATGTAGATGCCACTTAGACTCTAGAGAGGCAGGTATAATAAGTCTCCCAGACCGTACACTAGTATAATAGTACAATCTGGGCACGTCCGAGACTGATGCCCCCACCCCACCCCCACCACCGAACATCAGCCACCGGGTTATATTTAGCTAAGGCTATGGTCACTTTTGGCTAAGCAGGAGACTGCAGATTTACACAACAGTACTGTGTGTCAGTGCAGCGTTTTCTAGTCCATTCTATGGTCACTTTACATCAAACAAGAGATTTACACAACCAGTATGGATGCAGTAGTTCTAAGACATGGATGCAGTAGTGGGAAAGTATGTATACCCACTTGGCAAAAAAACGTTTTTTCAACGTTTGCAAACGTTTTTATTTGGTTTGGATAAAAAAGTAAAAAAAAAAAAACACAATTAAAAAAACGATTTATTACCCAATTTTCTATGAACGTCAAAAAAAAGTTTTTTGAGTACATGTTTTGACGTTATTTTAACTTTTAAAAAACGTTTCACAAACTTAGGAACCAAATAAAAACGTTATTTTAACATAAAAAACGTGGTTTATTTTGCCAAATGGGTATGGATGCAACAATGGTGAGAACCCAAACTCTCATCTCTTACCTACGTGAGAACCCAAACTCTCATCTCTGTACCTACATGAGAACCCAAACTCTCATCTCCGTACCTATGTGAGAACCCAAACTCTCATCTCTTACCTACGTGAGAACCCAAACTCTCATCTCTTTAATACCTATGTGAGAACCCAAACTCTCATCTCTTACCTATGTGAGAACCCAAACTCTCATCTCTTACCTACGTGAGAACCCAAACTCTCATCTCCGTACCTACGTGAGAACCCAAACTCTCATCTCTTACCTACGTGAGAACCCAAACTCTCATCTCTTGAATACCTATGTGAGAACCCAAACTCTCATCTCCGTACCTATGTGAGAACCCAAACTCTCATCTCCGTACCTATGTGAGAACCCAAACTCTCATCTCCGTACCTACGTGAGAACCCAAACTCTCATCTCCGTACCTACGTGAGAACCCAAACTCTCATCTCCCTACCTATGTGAGAACCCAAACTCTCTTCTCCGTACCTACGTGATAATTTAGGAAAGCTGCAAAGGCAGATTAGTGATAGGAACTGAGAAAGAAGGAAAAGAGAAAGGAGGGGTTAGCAGTCAATAATGATGGGACTTAGGAAAATGGAAAAGTTTTAAAATTTTCAAATCATGCATTCTGGTGACTTCTGGGGATAACTTCATAATTTTGGTTCTAGTAGGAATAAAATTCTTTCAGTTTTGGAGAGCCTAAAATGTGGAGATGAATCCCACCCTAGCTGTCGCAAATACCAATGCAATTGTCACCACTTTTTGGCTACATGGCCACAGTTGCCAAGCCCTGAGGGGTATTCATTAGCCGCACACCAGCCACGCGGCGCGTGCCACAGGCGCACCTCCTCTCTAGCTGGAGTGCGAGCACATTCAGGTCCAGGCGCGCGCCGATGGCTGGGCGTGCCGCCTATTGAATACCCCTCTGTTTAAATCTTTGATGGGTACCGCAGGCGATCACCCACGGAAAAACATGAGGTTTCTCTGCCTCTCTAAAGGAGTAAGAGTTCCTCAGCCTATGGTGCAGTATGGATGCAGCAGTGGTGCGGTATGGATGCAGCAGTGGTGCGGTATGGATGCAGCAGTGGTGCGGTATGGATGCAGCAGTGGTGCGGTATGGATGCAGCAGTGGTGCGGTATGGATGCAGCAGTGGTGCGGTATGGATGCAGCAGTGGTGCAGTATGGATGCAGCAGTGGTGCAGTATGGATGCAGCAGTGGTACAGTATGGATGCAGCAGTGGTGCAGTATGAATCCAGCAGTGGTGCAGTATGAATGCAGCAGTGGTGTGGCATGAATGCAGCAGTGGTGCAGCAGTGGTGCGGTATGGATGCAGCAGTGGTGCAGTATGAATGCAGCAGTGGTGCAGTATGAATGCAGCAGTGGTGCAGTATGAATGCAGCAGTGGTGTGGCATGAATGCAGCAGTGGTGCAGCAGTGGTGCGGTATTGATGCAGCAGTGGTGCAGTATGAATGCAGCAGTGGTGCAGTATGAATGCAGCAGTGGTGTGGCATGAATGCAGCAGTGGTGCAGCAGTGGTGCAGTATGGATGCAGCAGTAGTGCAGTATGAATGCAGCAGTGGTGTGGCATGAATGCAGCAGTGGTGCAGCAGTGGTGCGGTATGGATGCCGCAGTGGTGCAGTATGAATGCAGCAGTGGTGCAGTATGAATGCAGCAGTGATGCAGTATGAATGCAGCAGTGGTGTGGCTTGAATGCAGCAGTGGTGCAGTATGAATGCAGCAGTGGTGCAGTATGAATGCAGCAGTGGTGCAGTATGAATGCAGCAGTGGTGCAGTATGAATGCAGCAGTGGTGTGGCATGAATGCAGCAGTGGTGCAGTATGGATGCAGCAGTGGTGCCCTGGGTTTGCTGATGAATGTGACATGACTACAAGCTATGGGCTTTTTTCGGTGAAATCTTTGACCCCCCTGGTCAAGGGGTCCAAGAAATTCTGACCCCCTTACTTTACATGCTGAAGGGCTGGCAAGAGGCACCAACAAAGTGCTGGTGATAAGGCTCTGAAGTACTGGAATTCTGTACTATTAGAGAGTTAAAGATTTGAGAACGTACCTGTAGGGGAAAGTCAAGATCTAGAAGGACAAGTCCAGGTAATGTGGCTAAGAATTCCCTCTATATGTGGGGCATATCTATGCTGAAGTACAGAGTTAGCACTAGGTATATGGGACAGAGCCATTGCTAGTACCAAACAAATCAGCTAGGTGGCTCATGTAGTCGGGGGCCAGATCGGCAGTTAGCCTCTTTGTACAGTTTACTTTGGTTGGCCCTTCTTAATAGTCTATGTGAAGCTATATTCTAAAAATCTATACCTTTGGATAGCAAATATAAGCTTTATATATACGTAGTTCTTCAAATACAAGAGAAATTAAACTTTATAAGTTTTCTTAGAGGGCACATATAATCCAGGCTGATTAAAACCAAGCCATTGTCTCCCTATCAGGCTAATCCCCTCCATTCACACCTAAAACAATGGACAGGTACTTAAGGTGGTTAAGATAGAGGCAGGGGCGGCTTATCAATTCCCATTTTTTTCTGTAGGTGGAGGGGGAGATAAGAGATTACCCACAATCCTCTGCCAGATCCAAGATGGCTGTCGGGGGGGGGGCAGTTACATAACTGATTTCAAGATGGCCACCTCCATACAGGAATGGCTCTGTTCCCTATATGTTAGGGTTCATTGAGTAATTACAGTGTGATATATTTACCCTGCCAACAATTAACACCTCCCAATGCTGCATGTCAACCTGACAGTCATGTGTCTTCAGTGATTCCTTTTAAGGATAGATATAAATGAAATATAATTACAATCTTCCTACAAGTACTTGTAGACAGGGGTTTACAAGTTCAAAACTTCAAGCCTAGAAGTTATATACTTGTAAATGGGACACCCCCCATGGGACCTATGGCGCTACACGTTGCAGTAGCTGCACGCGTCTATATCTTAAACTCCCTAATAATAATTACCATGGACCTGAAGAGTTCCTGTAGACATTAAGCATTAACCATGTCTGCATACCAAGCAGGATGTCTGTCCTGTATTCAACTAAAAGGAATCTACTGTTACTTAAAACCTTGATATGGTCTTTGTTTACATATTTCCCGTCACTCTTTTCTTATAATGTTTAATTATACTTTTGTAGAGGTTAAGTATGGCAGTCATTTGGCTATTTGCGATTGCCGCCAGTCTTCTGGTGATGAGTGGATCTTCCGAGGCCGCAAAAATCCTCATTCTTCCAATACCTGGGGGCAGCCATTATATGAACATTGAACAGGTAAGTGTTGCATAGCAACATGAATTCAGGTGAGTGTTACCATAGCAACATGAATCCAGGTGAGTGTTTCCATGGCAACATGAATTCAGGTTATTGTGGCCATAGTGACTTAAATTCAGGTGAATGTTACCATAGCAACATGAATTCATGTGAATGTTACCATAGCAACATGAATTCATGTGAATATTACCATACCTACAGTAATTCCAGTGAATGTTACCATAGCAAGAGGAATTCATGTTAGTGTTACCATAGCAAGAGGAATTCAAGTTAGTGTTACCAAAGCAAATAGCAAGGTTGACAACCCGACATAGATAATACCTTGTCCTCCGCATAATAAGGATTTTCATAAACTTTCAATAAAGTAAGGCTTCTATCATCTTAACTCTTAAAGTCCATCTTTATGAAGTCACAGTTGGTTAGATATTCCTCCTTTCTACTATCTGAGGTTCTAGCAAAGTCTGGGTTTACCTCATACATAAGGAACTATAACAGAGACCTTCATGGCATGAACAGATTTTCCATTTCTAACAAGTATTTTCAGCTGCTTATGATTTTTGTTACAGATAATGATACCGCTGATAGCGAGAGGTCATGAAGTCCATGCCTACATGAACAATGAATGTAAGAATAAACTGAAAATGGCAAAGTTAGGAGTTACAATTCACACCTACAGCAATCCCACATATGGATGTTTCGTAGATAATGCTACATTACTCAATGAACACATGTATCAGATGATGCGTGGAGAGGGCCTTCTTAGCATACTTGGTGGAATGAAAAAGATGAATCTAATGCTACATGAAGATATCCACCAGTTTTTAGGTAACGAGCAACTCTTGAGAGAATTTGAAAGAATTGACTTTGACTTATGCATTGCAGATGGCTTATTCCAAGTTCCATTCTTTCAAATTATACCATATAGGCTTAACATCCCAACTGTCACGCACTTGGCCACATTCAACCCTATGGCCGCTGGCCTTCCTGTCATTCCATCATTTACTCCATACATAAATATGGGTGCATTTACAAATGAAATGTCCTTCACAGAAAGAATTGCTAATAATTTCATGTACTTCATTGTTAACATGCTCATAGATTATACAAACATTGGAGCCGATTCTGCACTTATCGCTAAATATGCTCGAGGAAAACCTGCAATTACAATGTCAGAACTTCAAAGAAAGTCTAAACTATGGCTAGTCATGACGGATGCTGCCATTGATTACCCCCAGATACGAATGCCACATGTTATAGATATCGGGGGTATCAACACCCGACCACCCAAGGCGCTACCTGCCGATCTACAGACTTTAGCTGATGGTGCAAAGAATGGACTGATCATTGTATCATTTGGCACATATGTGGCAAGTTTCCCTGACCATGTCAAACAAAAGTTACTGACTGCCTTCGGACAGTTGGATCAAACTGTGATCTGGAAGTTTGCTAAGACTTCATCTGATGGTGTTCCTGACAACGTTCATGCTCTCAACTGGATGCCCCAAAACGACCTCCTAGCTCATCCAAACACCAAACTGTTTATAACTCATTGTGGTGCCAATGGTCAGTTTGAAGCTCTGTACAATGGCGTCCCAATGCTTGGTGTACCGCTATTTGGGGACCAGGTCTACAATTCACTCAGGATGGCTAAAAAGGGCTTGGGTTTGCATTTGGACTTTTTTCAGTTTACATCAGATGATTTAGTATCTGCAGTGAAGGAAATCCTGACAAACAATAGTTATCAAAATAAAATGGACATTCATTCAGCCATGTTCAAGGACAGAGAAATGACACCAATTGACACAGCAGTGTACTGGATTGAACATGTCATCAAATACGGAGCTGACCACCTCATGTCTCCTGCCCTTGAGTACCCTTGGTACAAATTCTACAGCATTGACGTACTTGCGTTCTTTATCCTGGTTGGAGTCATTGTGTCGTACATTGGTTACATCATTGTGAGATTAGTGTGTAGGTGTATCTGTAATATGAGAGGGGGGAAAGTCAAACAGCAGTGACCTACTTGGTTATTGATTTAGGGTTTTCATTACTAGCTAACCTTAACCTTGTTTTTTGGTCCTTCTAATAAATAGGTTTGGACACATCCTATAATCTAGTTAATATACATAAACCCTATTTTATATATTATGGCTTCTATGTATCAAAATAATGTCAAATCAAGAACCTATGTTATGTATGTCAACCAGCTATGTATAATGGATATACCTCACTATCAATAACCACGCCTGTCCTAATAGATTTGGAGAATTTATTCATGCAAAACCTGTTCTATGTGTTGTGATGATGTGGTCACTCTGCTATATAAAATTATCTACTATGTCATTTCCAGATATTTCATTTCAAACAAACAATCTATCACATTTAGACTGCATGATACATTAAATAACTAAAACCAATTCAAATTACTTGATACTGTTAGTGTTCTTCATTATTGTTGTAGTCATTGCGGCGTACATTGGTTATGTAGAGGTATCCTAATATGTACTGTACCAAGGTGTCATCTGGCGTGGCGGGTGAGTCCTGTCGCTGGGTGTTCCTAGGGTTCTGGATAGGTGGCAGCACTGATCCGGGCCCATGGGACATCTGGGGACAAACACCAGGGTTCATATATAAAGCCTGGGGCTCAGCTGCTATGTCAGAGGCCATCCAGGCCTCCAAGCTTAAGACATATATTTTAAGTAGAACATCAGCTGCCCTGTTTCAATACCTTCTGGGTAGCCGTCGAGCTATAAATAAACCTTTGGCATACACTTGAATTACTGTCTTGCGTTCTCCTTTCTGATCGTAAGACCCGAACCACCAAACTGGTAGAACAAACCATTACAGTTATATTGTTGTCAGATTAGTGTGTTGGTGTATCTGCAACCTGAGAGGTAGAAAAGTCAAACAGCAGTGACCTATTATGGCTTATTTGATGATGCAATTGTGCATGATCATTTCTAAATATTTAGAGGAAGTATGCCGATATATTGTTTATGTTAATTATAAAGTCTTAAAGAGGTATCTCCCAATCCATCTTTTACCTTTAAAGACCACTGTATTAATGTATCATGCCCATTGGTCGGCATGATGCACTGATGAAGTGCTGCCAGCACTTCATTGGTGCATCATGCCGACCTTCTGGGAATCTATGTATCAACCCCTTAGGGTCGGCATGATGCTCCAATGAAGTGTTGGTGAGCAGTCTTGTCAGCACTTCAATGGTGCATCATGACGACCACTGGGCATGATGCACTCCTGCATCAGCGGCCTTTAAAGGGTTAGGCATCAGAGGATTGGTGGCATGCCAGTGTGGAAATCATGTTACAAAATTGTACACTCCCTTAGAAGCTTGGTTGTTGACCTACACTTGCATAATCACAATGGTACATTTAAATCCATGCTACTACCAGTATTTCCTTGTAACTGGCTCAGGGATTGTTAACTTTTCTGTGCTATAAATAAACCTGCATGTGCACCACCCCGGGGGGGGGGGGGTGGTCCACATGCAGCCCATGACCCCCCCTCCCCCCCTTGTCATGCTTGGTCATGGGGAGTGGGACCCCCCTCCTGCATGACGTCATTTGTACACAGCCCCTTTCTGGTGAAAACACCCAACATAGCAGTCTGGTTGAGGGGGGGGGAGGAAACTATGTTACAGGGGGATTCTTTTCTGCCTTATATCAAGGGGGCATAAAAGAGTTTTGCATGTCTGTGCAATAGCACACCTTTAACAGTGTTTAATGATGATAAGTAATGACCACTCTGTTATACGATGTAATTATGTGATGTCAATATGTGACAGCTTGAAGGAGTATTACCATACTTCGCACATATAAGGCGTACCAAGACTTTGTGGACATCAGAGGGAAAGTAATATTAGACATAACTTCTGCTCTAACCAATGGATTTTGGACCTTTTCGAATCTCCCCTAATTCCCTTTTTTTGCTGGTCCTATAAGGCGCATTAGGGGCTTACACTGTTAGTAGTAGCCAGGGTTTTTTTACAGCAGTACCTTTTGCTGTAAATCTACAGAAGGTGAGTCACTGTAATTTTACTGCACAATCCAGAGTAATCATACAGCAACAGGCACTGTGATCATACAGCAAGATCAATCAGATCTACAGAAACATATGCTGTAAATTAACAGTAAATTGTCTTGTAAAATTACAGACAAATGTCTTGTTAATAAACAGCAATATTTTCTGTGAATGAACAGCCAGTTTTGTTGTAAGTGAACAATAACATATACTGTAAATTTACAGAAACATTTGCTGGCAATTGAGGTTCCAGCAACTATTGCTGTAAAGTTACGGAAACTATGAGTGTAGAATTACAGTAAGAGGTCCTGTTTATCTACAACAAATGTATTGTATATATACATATATGCACAAGAGACACTGCTAGATACTCTATCATTGAGGTGATATCTGATACTATCTATGTGTGCACTCTATGCATGCTTTGATACTACCAACCATGCATGCCTAATTAGGACAAGACTGTCTCCAAATGCAGTGAAGTCCCATTACTGAGGGTGAGAGAAGTAGAGAACCACATTGATCACCCAAACCATTTCATGGTCATTCAGTTCTAGCACTGAAATAACCTAAGGGCAGGTAGGCCTATGTCAGCTTCAACCTCAGAGTCCAGACACTTGTATTTGAGATTTAGACACAGTTATGGTGTCATCTATGCATAAAATCCTATTTTCTTCTCAGATAACCTTGTACATTGTCATTTGTGCACAATGCTTGATTGAACCTGTTGAGGTTATTATCATATTGCAATTCATTAATAAGCTCTGGGGACATTATTGGATTGAGGTGTGCACTATACGAATATACAAACTGAACAAAAAGCATACTGCTGCCCTCCAGTGGAGGAAATTACAGGTAAGGCTAGTTTGGTAAACCCTTTGTATGGCCACTATCAATATGTACTGTACATTCCAATGTGTCCGGGTGACAAGCTGGCCTAGGGCATAGCTGTGTGCAGAGTAATTATACAGCATCACTGACTGTACACATGTATATACAGCTGTGGGCTTACAGTAAGAGTCACTCTATTTGAGAATACCGCACTTTCCCCTGTGAATCCTCTGCCCACTTCCAGTCAATTTTTTAACTTTGGGGAAATGCATCGGGAATCCACCATAAAAAAATCATGAAATTCCATCCATTATTTCTCTTAAATCCGACCGAAATCAGGCCGATTTTTGTCAATCCTCCTTTTGACTGACAACCTTGGGGGTGACTAGCTTGGGTCCTCAAAACTGACTACCTAGAGCTGTAGATTTGGGTATCGTCAACTCACTCAACCTAAAGTCCTCAATGGTGAAGACCTTCAGTTCACAGCTGAGAGTCTTGTCATAAAATATTTGATTCATTAGTGGCACATAGCTGCCACCTTGTGAGGTAGTGACATCAATAACACAGCGTCAATCTGAGGGGGTTTATTGTTATACTCAGAAGCATGTTAGCACTTTTGAATTTAATATACTATAATCTAGATATGTTTGATTTTTTAACACTTTGGGCAAAATGTTAAGTGTTTTGCCCAAAAAAGTGTTTTACAAAATGTTACAAGAAAGTGCTTAAAAACTAAACACATTTTTAGTGTGCATTTCAGGCCCCTGGGGTAGCTTATAGCTTCCTTAGAAACTCAGGGTGTGGCTTATACGCAGGTGCGACTTTAATACCTCCTATCCTACCGGGTACTTACAGTACCGTATTTCCTCAATTAAAAGCCCGGGCTTGTAATGATTTCAAGGGACAAATTGACCAGGCTTATTTTCGGGGCAGGCTTATATTTGAGACACGCTTGTATTAATTTCACTTGGAAATTTACTCTGCTTCTTTGACATATTGCTAAGTTTTATTCCATGGTGTGGGGACACAATTGATCTGATATGTGTCCCCACACCATGCCCAGGCTTCTATTCGGGGCCCAGCTTCTATTAGGCCCAATGGCCCTTTTGACCAGGCTTATAAATGGGACAGGCTTCTATTTGAGGCCAGGCTTGTATTCGAGGAAATACCGTATATTCAGTTTGAATGTTACAATTGACTGTTATTTCATGTTGAAAGGGGTGGAATACGGACGCACCAATGACTTAACATAGGAGCGCTGTATAGATCTCCACCTGGTGCATCTATGTGCATCCTGTATCGTAGGTATGACCAGTTTATGTTGGCATCCCTGTTATAGGCCCATTGGTCACTGGTGAAAAAATGGGCATCCTATTGATAATTAAGGTGACCACATGGCACTGTGCATTCTATTGATAGGATGACCACATGAAACTTTGCTATATATTGATAGGATGATCACATGAAACTTTGCTATATATTGATAGGATGACCACATGGAACTTTGCTATATATTGATAGGATGACCACATGGAACTTTGCTATATATTGATAGGATGACCACATGGAACCTTGCACCCTATTGATAGGGGGACTACATTTAGTGATTTACGAATAAAGACATCCATACTTATTGATTAAATACAGTGAAATGGCCTCTAAGCCTAAAATAGCCCATGTCGCCATGTCGATTTTAGTGGTCCACACCCACATAAGTGGGATGCACCTTACATGCAAGGTATAATGTCTATGTAACGTTTCGTATCGACTTTATATGTTGGGTGGCTCTTTGGCTTGCTTAACTATAGAGATACCAACACATCACAAGTATTTCGGGTTGGGCAAAGCCCCAGAACTTCCTACCGGCTCGGGTAGGCCAGTCCTCTTCTCTGGATCATCCGGCTCCTTAGTAGGAGCTGGATGCGAGGCGTGGTGCTGCCCCCTCTTGTACCAAACGGGTATTGCAAAGCGACACCTGGTTGGCATAGAAGGAACGAGCACCACACGCACACATCTCTCGGATGAAGCGCACTAATATATACATAACGATGCTGGCCCCTACACCGGGGCTCAGCCGCTACGTCAGAGGCCCTCCAGGCCTCCGAGCCCATAGATATACATTAATCCATATTAGCTGCCCCACTGTCACCTTCTGGGTAGCCGTTGAGTGTTCGAAATTAACCGTTGGCATACACTTGAATCACTGCCTTACTCCTTCTTTCCTAATCCGTAAGGCCCGAACCACCGAACTGGTAAATCAAACCTTTACATGACATAGTTGAGGTATCATATTGAGGCAAAAAACTGCCCCAGCTCTTAGAGATTCAGAAGGGGAATTAAGCCAGGCCTTATACAAGACAGGCGCTTATTTGTGATGTACCGTAATCTCTCGCATATAAGACATGTCTTCTACGCCAAACAAATGCCTACTGCATCTTATAGGATTTCCTCAAGTTGATGGTGCGTCTTATATGCGAGGTTTTTTTATTATAGAAATTTACTAAAAATTCAGCCTTAAGAGGTGCGTCTTATATGCGGAACAGTCATTAGCAAGTTAAGGGTGCGTCTTATATGCACACTGCATCTTATACATGGGATATTACAGTACTTTTAGTTTAAGATATGTTTCATGACCCCAATACTACCATCACTAAGGTGCTGTCCATATATTATGTCACACCTTTTAAGGCCATTTTCAACATCCCCCTACCCCCTGTCACACTTAGTCTACACATCAGCCAACATCCCTATCAAAGATTTTGTCACACTTGGCTGCACCCACCCCACTTCAGCCATACTATCGACTAGGCTCAGCTTCCAATAATAATATTTTATCTGAATCTTATTAGAAATTTACCTGAGTAACCGGGATTTGGGGGTAAAATAAAATCTTACCTGACTATGAAGGGGGGAAGGTAGGGGGCACAGCCCCTGAAATTCGGGGCTGTGCCTGACCTCTAAATTGTAAAAAGTGTGTGTTGCAGGAACACACAAAATCGTAACACACATGGATATTCAACTCACTTTTAACATTTTACTCACTTTCTGGACACACATTTTTTTAATCCTTTGCAATACACACATGCCAGCTCAGTCTTAAGTGGCATTATGCAACGGATTAACTACCCCTCCCCCCCTACCTGACCAAAAGTCAGCTTTAACAGTTACACACAGTCAGTTTGAATCTGAACCCGCTGGAGAGAGGAGTGTCTTCACTTCTCTGCTATATATCTGGTAAGTAATTGTATATATTATCCTCTTAAAAATGATTGAAATGCCAGTTGTAGTACAATATGCAGGTACATGTAGTAATTCATAGCAATACAATGTCATTTATATAAAGGAATAATTCTCCATTAAAGGCATTATGACTATGTAACATGTTGTGTGCCATCCAGTAAGTATCTTTCATGTTGTACAAAGTGATCTATTATATAAATACATGTAGTATATCCTCATCATTTTATTTTCTCTTCAGATAATTGCTTCTTCCAATGCCTGCAGGTACCCACATGGACTTAAGAAGAGTAAGTTATCAGGAACTACATTCTACATTTGAAATGTTGATATCATTATAGTACAATGTATACATTGCATGTACAGTTCAATGAAGGCCTTATATAGACATCCTTGTGAATTATTCATAGAGTATTCTAATGTACTATCAATCACTCCTGGCGTTCTTGTCGTGACTAATGTTTTATCTTTGTATAACATGTTCCTTTGCTCTTCACCTTAAACATTAATCCTTTGTTTTCTTGATATTTCAGGTCAGAATTTGCACCATTCATTCATCATGGCTCAGAGAAGAACTGTATAGTGATGGACTGGCTTTAAATGCAAGAGCCTGGAATAACTTAACAGACACACTGAAGTGATGATAAATGTTGAAAAATAAAGATACCCCCCCACTAACACTGCCTCCCCCCCATCCTCCACCCTCCTCAAAGTTTAACACACACTCATCTCCACACACTTTACGTTTACACTCTTTCGATGTCAACACACTTTTTCTGTCAAAATAAGTAAGTAAAAATGTGCTGCAAATAAGCATGTTACAAACTCAACACACATTTTTTACAGTGTACCATCACATAGCTGACCTTCTGTAGTTCCCTTGTAGCTAAAATATTTAGCTTAGGCCAAAAAAAAAAGGAAGGTGTGTTTCCAGTAACATGATCTGAAATGCTAGGGTCGGTAGGTCGGATTTTTTTCTTTTTTTTTTTCTTTTTTCTTTTCCCCCTTTCACTCACCTATGTTCAGTATAGGCATATTATATATCAAAAGAAACGTAATTTTAGGGCCTAGTCATTTCTTGCAGGTGGGGTTGGGGGGCTTGTTAGATATAGTGGGGGGCATTTTGAAAAAAAAGGTCCTTGGTGGGGGGGGCAAAACCCAATATACCTTAACACTGGGGGGGGGGTCGGGTCAAAACTGTGTAGGGGCCGGCATCATTATGTATATATTAGTGCGCTTCATCCAAGAGATTGTGTGGTGCTCGTTCCTTCTATGCCAGCCAGGTGTCGCTTTGCGATACCCGTTTGGTACAAGAGGGGGCAGCACCACGCCTCGCGTCCAGCTCCTACTAAGGAGCCAGATGAACTGCAGAAGAGGACTGGACTAGACGTGTTACCTCTTCTCAAATAAAGGCCTACCCGAGCGGTAGGAAGTTCTGGGGCTTTGCCCAACCCGAAATCCTTGTGTTGTGTTGGTGTCTCTAGTGTTAAGCGAGCCAAAGAGCCACCCAACATATAAGCCCTGACTGTGTCAGGGCGGGTCTGCCAATGCGAGCGGCCAGGGGGTAGTGGTACTTTGGGTACCAACCCTAATGCTGGTGGTGGAGGTTACCCTGGTTACAATGTGTCTCAGTGGAATTATACCCAACCACCATCACCACCACCCCCAAACAATAACAGTTTTGGACGGCTAGGAGGCAATTGAACCTTGAATGAAACCAAGGTGATTGAATGGAGCAAACAGCAGTGCAGCAGACTGTCGTACGCTCATAACTCAGCCCGGAGGGTAGCCGTCATCCCTAAGGAATATGACGGTACTCGGCCATGGAAGGAATGATTTGAAGATTTCATCGATGTAATGAATTGTAACAGGTGGACCCCATACGAGGCCAAACCACATCTGGTTAGATGTCTAAAAGGTGGTCCGGGTCGCATGGCCGTTGAGCAGTGGCGGACCTGGTATGGCCTCGCTGAAAGTTTTGAGCCGCTCGTTGAATCTGCTAGTGGACTATTATGTAATATGTGATGCATCCTTACCTAACCAGGCACATGTCAGGAAAATGGATTTCATGATTATACTGGTTTCACAGAGACTAGATCAAGAGCTTCAGAACACTTTTTGTTTCATTAAAATATCTTTATTTGTCAATTTTTGCTGAATTTTCAAAATTATAAATTGGCCATTATTCGTTCCGAGAAATAGAGCTCTAAACAAAGGTCTTTTTATCACTGTATACTCATACTGAAAATAGGGAGGCCCCACTGTATCAGTGTCTAGTCTGTATGTACCAAATATATGCCAAGTAAAGCTGGTATCAATTTAAAGAGAAAATGTTAAGCTACATGTGGATATTAATATCTGTTGTCTTTCTTTATTTGATACCTTTCTTTCAAAAAATTCATTAAGATTATATTGTAGATATATCGATGAAAATTGTCATGGTAAAAATCAGCGACAATTATCAATTTGGCCAATTTTCATCATTTCTACTAATTTTTTGTATTTATTCTTTCATCACATGAAAGGGAAGATAATAATGGAAGCAAATACCCAAAAAGCTCCAAATGACTATAATTAGCATTTTCCACCTTTTGACCTCATTATCTCTGGTCTATGATGGGCGAGATCTGCCTGATTTGGTTAGGATGCATCACATATGGTCAAGGAGGATCTGATGGTACGTTTTAGAAAGCGCACCCAGAAGCCTACAGAAGCTTTTCGAGCATATGGGATGGAACTCCATGCCCTATTGAGTAAGGCCAGACCCGGGACAGAAAACCAGGACTGGTACATGGACGACTTGATAACTCAATTCGTCAAGGGTTTGAGGGACCGAGACGAGCAGATTGCTGCAAGAGACGGCTGGAAAGAGGGGTCTACATTGCACGGCATATTCAATGGAATAGATATGGCCGAGAAGAAGCGTACAATGCTAGCCGGGGACGTTCCGAACATAGCTGGACCGACCCCGGTAGCGGCTGCCATACACTGTTCCGAGGAAACTAACACCGTGGACGATTTTGAGTTAATAGACATTGAGACAAGAGGATGGAACCTTTTGCTCTATGCAACTAAGGAAAAACACATCCGGTAGGAAATATATCCCGAGGAAGGTTTTTAACAAACCGAAGGATGCTTAACCAGCACCCGAGGCTAGGGGCAAATCTAGACCCAATGGCAAGGCTTATAAGCCTGCCGATAGCTCTAACAAAGTGAGTGGTCAGTCTCCGGACATGACTAAAATAATGGAAGAGATGTGCAAAAAGATAACTGATGCACTACAAGCCAGTCAGTCAAGAGTGGATCGCCGAACTGTAAAATCTTTCAGGTGCCAGAAGATGGGGCACTATTCGTCTGAATGTACTGCTGCAAAACCAGTAATGGCGCCTTACTATGAAGCCGAAGCCGAACCGGAGGCAGATCACCATGAAAGTGATACTCCCGACGTAGTGGGAAATTAGAGGGGGTTGTATCCTCGGCATTGGGTATGACCCAAGGAGAAATGAATGCCAAAAGGCTACCGGGGGTAATCCGGTGGAAGATTTTGAATCAAAATTACCTGGAGGTCGGGTGACTGTGGGTGCGCACCCCAGCATTCTGACCGGGGCCAGGGACCCTAGTGTCAGTTTAAGTGGTGGTGATGACTATGAGGTGAGTGGCCGCATTGGGGGAGAGGAAGGATGGATCAATGAATTGATTCGAGTGTGTGGGACACACCTTCCCCCAAGTCATCCGTGTCTGGAGTTTTTGAGAGGACTCAGATTAAATCTTGGTGATTCGGGAGACTTTCATCAGTTTACCAGTAACCCATCCCCGCTGGGAGGGAGACGGTGGTATATACCCGTATCTGTGGAATGCGGGGTAGGAGAATTCTTAGTGGATACTGGAGCTAGCCACTCCTGTGTGTCCAAAAGATTCTTAGACTTGGTGGCCAGCAGCCATGAGAACCTCAAAACAGGGGTAAATGCTTGCATGGCCGACGGAAGAAGTATGGGAACTTTTGGGAGGACTTTTATGCCTATCCGGGTAGGAGGCAAAGAATTTGTTCTTTCGCCGACTATAGCAGAGGTTAGTGACAATGGAATCCTCGGTCTGGATTTTGCGAACCTATACGGGGCCATGTTGGATCCACGGGATGGTATGATGAGTATCCGGAACCCCTACGGCTTGCATGTACAATGCGTGTTGAGACAAGTGTCTTCAGTAGCTTCGGTTATACATATGGTGAAAATCCCTCCGGGTACAACTTGTGACGTCCTTTGCGGCGGATCAATGGCCCAGAAGGGTGAGACAGGAGTCTTCGAACCCGAAACGATACATTTATCGAGCATTGGGTTGGACTCAGTGGATACGTTGGTGGCGAATGTAGCATGGTCTGTATTACCCATGACTAACCGGTTCAGTAATTTATTTGAAACGTGGGGACAGTGTTGGGGTGATGAGCTCGGTAGAACACGTCGCCAAGGCCAAGTTTAATGAACTATTGAACCTCGTTAGTAAGCATCCACTGGATGAAGAATTTCAGAAACTGATTGATAAATCAGATTTACAGAATGCAGAGCATAAACGGCACCTAGGGGACCTCCTGTGAAGGTATGAGGATGCTTTCGGTAGGGAGGGAGGACCCGTAGGTAGAACCGATAAGGTGTTGCACACTATCGATGTGGGCGATGAGAAACCTTTTAAAATGCCGTACCGTAGACTTCCTCTCAAGAAGAAGGTGATATGTGAACAGGAAATACAAAAGCAGCTGGAGTTAGGGGTAATCGTGCCGAGCTCGAGCCCCTTGTCCAGCCCCGTTTGTATGACCACAAAGAAAGATGGTACAATCCGTTTCTGCATCGACTACCGGAAACTGAACGGTATGACAAAGAAGAACTCGTATCCCCTGCCAAGGATCGATGAGACTTTAGATAGCTTGGGTGGGAACCAATGGTTCTGCACCCTCGATTTACAGTCCGGGTATTGGCAGATACCGATGCATCCCAAGGACATAGAGAAAACTGCGTTCTCTAACCATTTGGGACTATTCGAGTATAATGTCTTGCCTTTCGGATTGTGTAATGCGCCCGCTACGTTTGAGGCTATGATGGAATCTCTACTCAGCGACCTGCTGTGGAAGAAGTGTCTGGTTTACTTGGGCGATGTTGTCGTGTTCGGCAAGTCGTTCCAGGAGTGCCACACAAACCTACAGCTGGTCTTGGATAGGATTCTAGCCAATGGCCTAAGACTCAAGCCTAGGAAATGTAATCTGTGAAGGATCATAACCCCCAACGGGTTAAGTGCGGATCCGGAGAAGCTTGAGGCGGTGGAAAATTGGGAAAGACCCACGAGTGCTAAGGAGGTTAGATCATTTTTAGGATTTTGCTCCTATTACCCTGATTTCATACCGAATTACTCTAGTGTAAGTTTTCCCATGCAATGCTTAGCTCATTAGACACCGGGTAGGGTTCAGGAACCCTTCCCATGGACCAGCGAGCAGGAAGAATCTTTTAATAAAATAAAAGATTTGTTTAGAAACACACCGGTATCGAAATATCCCACTCCCGAAGGACATTTCATACTAGACACCGATGCGAGCAATGATGCTATAGGGGCGGCACTCTCTCAGGTCCAGAATGGAGTTGAAGTCCCATTAGCTAAGCAAAACCCAGTGTAATTATTGTACCACTAAAAGAGAACTTCTCGCTGTAGTGGTGTATATGAAGAAGTTTAAGCATTTCCTGTGGGGAACTGACTTTACTTGGCGTACTGACCATTCGTCTCTGAGGTGGCTTCTTAATTTTAAAGACGCCAAGGGGATGATTGGAAGATGGTTAGCTCATCTGTCTGAGTTCGGATTAGAGCACAAGTAGATTGAGCACCGCCCGGGTGTGAAGCATATAAATGCGGATGCCTTATAGAGACGACCAGTCCAAAAGTGCCAAAATGCCACTTGTGATGACTGCGGGGCCCACAATGCTGTGTTCGCCAGGTTGGTATATAACTATACCACCCCCCGTATCCCCCAAAGACCATCAAGAAGTTTCAACAGTCGGATCCCACCACTTCGCGCGTATTGGAATACTTGCGGAAAGGTATTAAGCCGGTAAGGCCAATGTTATCTCTGGAAGACAGAGAGACGAGACGATTGATAGCTCAATGGACCGAGCTGGAGATCTGAGATGGCATATTGTGTAGATGGAAGACTTCTTCCACCGGCAATAAGCTATTGCAAATAGTGATTCCCACCTCGATGAGAAGGGATATCATGTATTATTGTCATGGACACCAAACGAGTGGCCATTTTGGGAAGAAAAGATCCATAGAACGTCTGCAGAGACGATATTACTGGCCAGGAATGAGGAGTGACCTACTTCGGTGGATTGCAACTTGCCCTGATTGTTGTAAAAACAAGCCAGGACCCGGCATAGGCAAGCTACCCTTGTCCCAGGAGTTGTTTGGTGTCCGATTTGCTCGAGTAGCAATTGACATCATTAGTGGATTTAAAACGACGCCCAGAGAGAATACTTGTATGATGGTCGTCACAGACTACTATACTAAGTACACTCGGGTGTTTCCTCTGCCAAATCACAAAGCCGCTACATGTGCCGAAGCATTTGTAAAAGGCTGGGTGCTACATCTGGGCATACCCCTCATGATGCACAGTGAATAAGGTAGAGAGTTCGAGTCAGAGTTATGGCAAGAAATGTGCCATTACTTAGCAATATGTAAGACCCGAACCAACCCATACTGACCACAATCGGATGGCCAGATGGAGAGGTTCAATAGGACTTTGATACAAGTACTAAAGCCCCTGGTTAATAGCCACCAGGACAACTGGGATGAACAGTCGGAGTTTGTAGTACACGCCTACAACAACACCGCCCATTCATCCACTAATTGCACCCTAAACCTTTTGGTGTTCGGCGAGGACATAATTATGCCCGCCGACTTGGTATACGGAGTGGTCGGAATAGACCCAGAGGCGCCCTGCACTGTGTTGTTTGTGGAGTCATTACGGGATAGGTTCAAGCATGCATACGAGGCGGTTTGTAAAGAGCTGCTGAAAAGTGCTAAATGGCAGAAGGTGGGGTATGACACCGATGCAAAAAGGATACGTTTTAAAATAGGGGACAAGGTACTAAGGTATTACGAGCCGCTCGAAATGTTGAAGCTCATAACACCTTGGGAGGGTCCGTTTAAGGTTGTGTGCATCATCTCTGAATCGACAGTGATGGTGGAAGATTGCTACAGTGGAAGGAAATGGACAACCAATGTAGGAAAGCTCAGGCCCTGGAGGGGACGTGAAGCAGCAGAGAGGGAGTTCGGATACCAACCCCCGAGGCCAACTTCAAGTAGGCCCAGTGTTGTGGTACCCGAGAAACACCCTAGAGGTCGGCCTAGGAAGCATCCAGAGGCGAAGATAGCTTCTAAAAACAAGGCGACGGGTCGGAAACGGCCTAATCGTAAGAAATGGAAAAATGTCTTGCTGAGTGAAGGCATTACATATGGGAAGGGCCCTGCCGTGGCTACACGGGACCCAGAGAAGGCCGTATGTAAAGCCGGGAGAAATAAAATGCTGACCCAAGGCGTCAGACGCAGTCCTCGGTTGAGGTCCGCCGTTACCTAACTCAGTACACAACGAGCTACTGTGTGTTATCCGCCGTAGGCGAATGATATATGCATCGCGGCTGGAGCGTTCAACGTATGTTCCCAGGGTAGCCATATCCAGCGAGCGGTGGTGGGATTAACCGGTACATTCGCTTTATAGCGTTGTATATACCACCAAGCTCCAGATGATAGCACCCCGGTAGTAACACGCGTCTCGTATACGGAGCTGAACCTTAGTTCGATTCTAGTCTGCTAGGTGACGCCACGGGTGTGGCGGGAATGCGCGGAAATAGGTCACCGGATAGCTCGCAGCGGGATCTCGCGAGACGAGAGGTCGGACGCCATATTGGTTATAACTAGGCCGGAATCATGGTGGTAAGACACCACTGATTTCGCTCCAGTTGTTTTGCACCCTCCGGCAGCTTATGGCTGTGCCTTTTGGCTTTTTCTTGTTGGACGAATCCTTCGGGAGGAGTCCAACATTACTACTGCCAATTTTATATTGGAAGATGGTCCACCGTAATGGCGCAAGGGACGATTGACGCTGTACGTCAAACAGCCAACGTTGAGTTGGATGAAGACGAGGCCCCAACGGTCACGTCTCGGGTGGAGGAAACCATGGATTCCTCTATTGCTGACCTCGGACGAGAGTCAGAAGTGAAAGAAGCTGCAAACTGCCTCGCTGCCATGTCGACCGAAGTCACTGACAGGGAGCGGATGCCTCCTCCACCAAATCCGGGTCCAGTACCCCCAGCATCGGGTTCGGAAGATACCCCCAACCCGCCGGGATCAAATGCAGATGTCATGGACATACCG
Source organism: Acholoe squamosa (assembly GCA_949317995.1). Lineage (NCBI taxonomy): Eukaryota > Metazoa > Annelida > Polychaeta > Phyllodocida > Polynoidae > Acholoe > Acholoe squamosa. The sequence goes on along the minus strand of OX439050.1, from coordinate 5,476,246 downwards.
TTGTACCCTCCAGGGTACAAAACTGCTATCCAACGCCTAGCCCACGTAGACGAAGCTGAGGGGATAGTATACACCAGGTTGGGGACGTACATTCCCATGCATCCATTTATGTTTGGATGCGGCCCATTAGTGCTCTGACGAGCTGGCCGAGAGTATGCCAGTATCATGGCTCTGCAACTATAAATGGTTGGCAGGGGCCATGATGTTTGACGAGAGTTTGGCGCAAGCTGTTCTGCTGTCCGCAGGCATCACCCGGAGGGCAAGTCAGCTAAGGGAGTCGGATATGGTCACTGACTCTACCGTCACTCACTCTTCAGTGGAATCTGGACGGACCAAGAAATTGGTCTTTAAGCCTACACCGAAGGGGCCACTAACCGAGTCTGATCTCGAGGATGAGGACCTTCGGATCGCGATCGAGAGGTCGAAGTCCGAGAAAGAACCAGGCGTCAACATACTGGAGGCGGCTTGCGGCATCTCGGACGAGGATATATCTCATCAGCAAGCTGCTGTGGAAGCCAAGCACCGTGAGCTTGAGGCACAGCAGAAGGAGCTAGCCGCTGCCCGCCGGGCACACTGCAAGCAGCAGGCTCAGCACCAGTTGAGTGCTGCTTCGGACACTGACACACCTGTCAGCAGTAGGAGGAGCACCCGGGTAAGGACAAGGAATCCAGTAAGTCGGATTCTAGTCCCGAGCCCCCGCCACAGCCCACCAAAGGGAAGAAAAAGAACAAGAAGAAGGGAGCAAAAGGGTCTCTGGCAGTACCCGAGCCCTCCTCTACTAAGAAGGGGGGCAAGGGTAAGCCGAAAGCCTCAACCCCTTCATCCACTGCAGTCACAGTAACCACCTCGGTTACTGCAGCACCCACTGTCACCACCAGCGGGTTGGCCGCCATCACCTCAAGAATAGTATAGGTTCCCTAGGATATGTTACTCCATAGAGTACTATAGTGCAAGCCACCCCCCTCTACCCCCCTTAAAAGTAGGCTACATTTTGTGTTCAGTACTGAGTCCTATGGTAAGAATGTACAGAGAAAATTAGGTACAAAGGTGAGGGGTAAACTTTAATCCTTTAAGCCATTTGAGAGAAAACCTAATTAAACTCTAGATGTTTCAAGGGATAGGTAGTATGAGTGATAGGTAGACTAAGGGATAGGCAGTATGTGGGAGAGGCAGAGCCATACACAGGTAGAGTACTTGTCAGGTTGAGATAGGCAGACATTAGGATATGTAGATTGAGGTATTGACTTTGATTAGCATGTTTGATCTATAAAAAGTTCCAATCATTTTCAATATAACTTTTGTACATTTTTAAAATATTCTCATCATCAAACCTCCTTTTTAGGTAATTTTGGTCAAATTTTGGATTCAGCAGGACTTTTTTGTATAGGTGGCCCCTTGTTTCCATTTGATATCACTCTGATAAAGATTCCTGACATCTCTATAAACCCCCTTATCATACATAGGACTCGATACTGAACACAAAAGGGAGCCTACTTTTAAGGGGGGGTAGAGGGGGGGGCTGTTACACTGTGTCCATAGGTAAAGCTCTGAGTTTCACCTCCTATATATTGAAGCTTCTTGATCACCTCGGTTGTGGCTTCGACTGGTACCACTTCCACCAGCCGAACCCAGCCTAGAGGAGCGGGCATCTACTCAAGTAGCAATTCGGGAAGCGAATGCGACCCGGAACTGCCCGCGTCAGCCAAATCTGACGACGTGGGAAGAAATGACCACGGACGTCCTATAGGACGAAAATCAGAAATGGATGTGGAAGAATGCAGCCGAGGGATTTAAAGAACGTGTCCCTCGCAGCTTCTCGGATTGTGCTTACGACACAATCCACTACATCTGCCCGGGCGCCGTTAACAAGGATGGTGACAGTGACGATGAGGAGTGGATGAAGACCGGTCCTCACAACACACCTGTTGGTAAATTTTACCTGATTTGGATTGACCAGCTCAAGTCCAAGTTGGGTGTAATTTACAAATACGAGTCTAGGACCAAGGTTCAATGGGCTATGACTCAGTGGGGACCAAGCGGCATCCGCTGTAGGTGCCCGTTCGATTAGTGCCAGCTCTCACTTACTGGGGAGAAGATCTTTGATACGAAGCCTCGGTTCGCCAGCCATATTGTGGAGCGCCATATGCACCATAAGCCCTTGATGAGGTGTGTCCCAGGTGACAGCCCCAGCAAGCTGTGTGACAGCACCTTCGTGACCAACCCGTGCCGGGACCTGGCTCTGCATTTGCAGAAAGCCCATGGTACCGGACATGTTGACCCCCAGTGAGGTGCGAGAGCAGGCGTTTGAACCCTGGAATGGTAATGTTACGACTTACTTCGCAGTCAACCCCTCCAGTTCTAAGTTCGGAATGCCCACTGAGGTACATCTGAGAGTAAAGAAGTGGCGGGGTGACGACAAATGAGAGAAAGGAAAGCAGGCTCATTTGAGGGCAACCGCTGGGGCGCAGGCCCCGGCCACCCCCAAGCGAACCCGAGCGGACCGATCCGTAAGCCCGGCTGGCAATAAGGATCAGTCCAGACCAGCCAACCCAGCTGATCGCCGCCAGTCGGGACAACAGGTCTCGGCTTTAGATATGCCTGGCAACCAGACCCATCGGGTGGTTAGCCAGGTCGTACCTCAGTGAGTCAGGAAGACTGGAGCGCCTTCTTCGGTACCAAAACTGGCCACGGAGAAGAGTCATCCCAGCAGCAGCGCCAAGCGTACGAGGAGTACATGGCGAGGTTACCTGCCATGGGACCTGCAGAACCCGAATCACAGGTCCTGTCCCCCTCAGGTCGACCGAAAGCTCGGGGTAGAGGCCATGGTGGATGCGAGTCCACCCGACCAGCCCCTGGCAGCGGCCGAGGACGGGGAGGTACCACAGTTGAGGGCTCTGTAGTCCCTAGCCCAGGCACTCTGCCTGTTATTGTGCCGTCTCCGGCACCAGTACCAGCTGCTACTTCATCTGGGGACTCTCGGGTCCCCACTATGGGTTTAGTGGCCATTACCCTGGCAGGCCTTCAGGATCCGGATACGTTCGTCGACCATCGAAACGAACGTACATGCCAGATCCAGAACAATCTGATGGCGGAATGGCAGTCCCTGCATCGCCAGCGGTCAATCGACTACTGGCGAGGCATGACCGAAGCCACCTTCAATCTGGTCTTTGAGATCCAGAAGAGGGAGGAAGATAAAATTAAATAGCAGGAGATAAAGCGGGTCAAGGAGGCCTACAAATCCTGCAAAGAGAAGCAGAGGGAAGCCGAGAAGCTTAAAGAGTTCCACGCCGCTGAGAACTTGAAGTACATAAATAGGTACAAGGAGGCGGACCTGAAGTTCTTCCTCTGCTTTGGCAAGCATCTGGATGACTGGGACGGCACCATGTCGTCTCTGGTCATCCCTTCGGCTACTGCCGAGGCAGCGGAGGACACCCCGTCTGAAGGTATGGGTGCTCTAAGCCTGCTTAGTGATACGCACCGATACCCTTAAGCTTCCCGCTGCAGCTCGGCTCCAGAACCTAACCCGGAGCCAGCTGAGAAGATGGACACTGGAGACGAGTCCGATGACTTGTAAGTGTCCATCTGCCGGCCTCCTCTCATCAGTACCCGAGGGTAAAGGCATACGATATGCCAGAGAATAATTTCTTGGAGGACTACCCGGATCCGACGGACTGGAATGACGAACTGCAGCTAAGATGGACGCCACCCGAACCACTCATGGATTACCATACGAAAGGGGGCTCCATCTTCCCATCCTCACCAGGGCACTACACATAGCAACGTGGCTTGCCACCACTCGTACGTCGCCGAATGGAGCTACAGAAACCAGTCATTCCAGGTTCGCCGGAAGTTTAGTTTTATTATAAGGGTGATCCTGCTACCCCAGTAGGACACCTCTTAAAGTCATATTCCTAAGTAAAGTATAATTTATTTTTTTCATAAACTATATTTTTATATAAACTAAACTCAAAAAAAAAAAAATTTTCGGGTTACCTTACCTCTCAGGTCAATACTATTTATATTGTATATAGTATGTTTGTACCACACCATGTTATATCCTTAATAACATATTATTAATCACATCTTAACTATAATAACTTTGTAACATTGTTACTTTTATATTCCACCATAGGTTGATGGTGCATAAGGCACCGCCTCCTATTTATGTTATTATTTAGTTACTGCGGGTTATATATGACGATGCCTTATTATGTACATATTATTTATAATGCCCCATAATGTCATATACTTTGTATAACATTTTAATAATAGACTTACCTATGTATATACTGTTATATAACTTTAAACAATAGGTAGTTGTAACACCTACCCTAGGTAAAGTCTAGGGGGGGTGGTGTAGGGGCCGGCATCGTTATGTATATATTAGTGCGCTTCATCCGAGAGATGAGTTCGTGTGGTGCTCGTTCCTTCTATGCCAGCCAGGTGTCGCTTTCCGATACCCATTTGGTACAAGAGGGGGCAGCACCATGCCTCGCATCCAGCTCCTACTAAGGAGCCGGATGAACCGCAGAAGAGGACTGGACCTAGTCCAGTCCAGACGTGTTACCTCTTCTCAAATAAAGGCCTACCCGAGCGGTAGGAAGTTCTGGGGCTTTGCCCAACCCGAAATCCTCGTTTTGTGTTGGTGTCTCTAGTGTTAAGCGAGCCAAAGAGCCACCCAACATATAAGCTGAAACGAACCGTTACAACTGTATAGGGCTGACCCGGGATACATTACCAACCAATGAGATAACTCCCTCCATTCACTGCGGAACTTTTTAGGTACATTATATAACACCCGGTACCCATTATGTGTACTGTTATCAGTGCTGATCTTTCCAGTTCAGAGATCAAGCAATGGTGGACCCACTGGACCTCAATCCTGAGCCCGATAGGGCCAATTCAAGTTCAAGAGGAATATCATATGACTAGTGGTTATAGTGAGTAAGAATATCAAGTTTTTATCAGTGTTATTCCAGTTATCACTGGTTTATTCAGCTTAGGTGGTATTTATGTAACAGTAGTACAAATGTTGATACATAGGTAATTCACACACACAGTAAATATAATATGGGTATAAAATAGTGTTCCACTCCAATGTGTAATACTAACAATACACTGTCCAATATAGTTCTAGGTGGGTTCCCACAACCTAGCTCCTGGCCTGCTGCTAGAGGGATAATATAAATGTGTAACTTTACCCTCTGGTAGATGGATGGTAGAAGATAGCCTCTGGCCACAAGTGGGGTGTAGCCCTGTCTGGCATAGTCTAACCCAGCAGAGTGTTCTTGTGGCAGATGCATAGCAGGCTTGCAGGAGAGCTGGACTGGAGATGTTCTCACTGAGGTGGTTCTCTGGATACTGCCGTCTAGAGGCTTAAATCTGGGTATAAGTAGCCAACCCCTGGCTTGCTCTCCCAGACTAGCTGGAGTCAGTGGCATCTGCCACTGCCTTTGTCCATTAGTGCTGAGTCTTTCATGTCCATGGGGGTACATAGGACGCCCCCATGAGCCTACCAGCACCCCCATTGTCTCACTTGGTACCGCATCTTCAGACGCCGGTATCCCGGTTTTTTGTAAATCTAGAGCTTTGTAACTGTGCATGCGCAAAGGGAAGATTGTCAGCTGTCACATGCCAGCTGGATTAGCGTTGAGCTATAATTAGTGCATCTGTGCCGCATCCGGAGCTCAAAACACTCCGGACAGCCTAGCTCCGTTAATAATGAGAGTTAAGTGCCCAGATTAAGCCCATTGGGTCCATCATGGACCGGCAATTACACGACTGCTCTGATATTTGAGCTGAGTGGCCATGGGGCGGCTTGAGAGCCACCTGCAGTTCACAACATTGTCGCCTCTGTAGCTTATTGTCCCCCTATAGCGCCCTAGCCGGTGCCTGGAGGTTTATATAATACATAGCTCGTGGTCAGTAGACCATGAATGCTCATATGGAGTTATATGTATTAATACCTCATATTATATGCATTTATATAATCATATGTTACAATTTATGGCATAATAAAAGTGTGCAAGATATAATACTCCCTCTCCCCTGAAGAGAGGCGAAACTCTGTTATTTCGCAGAGGGAATCTATAACATATTTTTAACGTATGTCTAATTTCATACTGTATGTAAGAGGATTTGAAGTAATAGGAGTGCTTCAAATACAAATTTTGTGGTAGAGCTTGTCAGTATGTACAACATTCTTATTTTTGGGTAAAAATACATTTCCTTAACTCTAGGTGTCTAAGGGAGTGATCATTTTTTAACAACAGGGGGGGGCTGGTGGGTTTGCGCGCGGACGCGCGAAAAAAATTTCGACCCCCCCCTCTCGAGGGGGTAAAATTTTTTCGACCCCCCCCATAAGGGACAAAAATTGCGCGCGAACGTCCCCTTTTAGCCTATAGTAATGAGCGGGGTTTTCCACTGAAAACAGGTGAAATTATTTTGACCCCCCCCATCAGAGGTATTGAAAAAATTCTGACCCCCCCCGGTCAAGGGGTTGAAAAAATTCTGACCCCCCCCTCAAACCCACCGGCCCCCCCCTGTTGTTAAAAAATGATCACTCCCTAACCATAAATTGTGCAACTTTCTGGTTTGGATGCCAAACGGACCTAAGTATGCTTGACTTACAACATGGCTTGAATTACCTTATTTCTCTATAAATTGGTGTATATGCATACAGATGTGCAAAATTAGGGTACAAAAATACAAATTAGTATACAATTGTGTGCAAATGTGCAAAATTGGGGTACAAACATGCAACTTGACGCACAACGTACAAATTGGTGAAAAAGTATACAAATTGGCATACAAATGTACAATCTGGTGTACAAACATACAATTTGGCATACAATTGGGTACAAACGTACAATCTGGTGTGCAAACATACAAATTTAGTGAACAATTGGGTACAAACGTACAATCTGGTGTACAAACCTACAAATTTAGTATACAACTGTGCAATTGGGGTACAATGTACAGCTTGACACACAAATACAATTTTTGGGAACATTTTTAGAGACAAATTTTTCTGAGGGCCAGAAAAACAGAGTACTTTATGTACAATAGGCTTGTTTGTCTATGAGTTACTCTGAATTTTGCTATATGGGTGTATAATCAGCAATTTTGACAGTGGGCTTAATTGACTTTTCCCTAGCATTTCTTTTGTGAGTCTTTATGTTTGACTCCAGAGATGTTTCTGAAAATTCAATCTTCATAATTATTAATCATACATGCAAATGCATAGAATAACAGTTTAGATAGTACAATTTTTGGTACAAATACATGATCATGTACATGTACACTTGCTTTCTTTCTTATAGTTTTTTTTTGGTGTACAAGGTGGAACCTTGCACATTTTCTACATAATATAAGTTAATTTTATAATTCCATTTTGGTTTATTGAATGGCATATTTTCCATAATAAACCTTTGGTCAGTATACAACTGCTGTTTTTGTACAACTTAAGTTTAAAGTGTACTGTTACATATTTATGTAAACTTGATTGTTGGAAACAATTGATTATACAGTTTTGAGAATTTTCTCATGCATGAAAATCATTCATGGATACAGCTTGAGAATACCTCAGATTCATGAAGTACAAGTTTCAAATTGGCTGTATGTAATATGACCATTCTTGGGCCTTAGTATTCCATAAGTGGCAAGGTAGAACTCACACCTTTTGGTGTGTGTTCAAAATAAGTTTGACACCTAATGCTTGGTGTCATATGGAGAGGTAAACTCTCTGGGTTTGATTTGAAAGTAAATTCAGTACTTGTGTCTTTATGTTACTTATGATATAAATTTGAGCAGATTGTTTCTGAATTGACACATTGTGAGTTTTCGTTTTTAGAAAATTGTAATTCTTCAATTAACTAATGCAGTTGTTAATACCCTAGTTATGTTGTAATGGGTAATATATCTTTGGGCAGTTGGGTGCCTGCCTGTATTAGATCTAATAAGGGGTAGAAATTTGTGGGGTAATACTTCTCTTTGTAAACTCGCTGATTTTGTAGGTCCTCTAGTAAAATTTGTTAGGAAACCTTTTGGGTAGTCCACATTTTGGGGTAATTGGTGGGTGGCAATTATAAATGTCTTGTTTTGATAAGATACAAAGATGTGTCTGCTTTTGAGTAATTTTGATACTTTGAGTGTTGTTTTTTCTCATAAGATTTTACTCATTGATACTTTCAGCTTGGTTAACAAGTTGTTTGTTATAGCTGGGGTGTTGTTGATTTTGTAGTAGCATAGTATACATAAGACTTTCTCTAAGTGTTGATACTATACTGAACCTGGCATTGTAAGGTAGGTTGGTAATATCTGGTATTTTATGATGGAACTGCTCATTGTTTGGTAAAAATTGACTACTGATCTTTTCACGTGATTTTAACTAGGGATGTGTTCACACATTATATTCTTGTTATTGGATACAACAGCAGATTGATTTCTTTTCTTTTTTTTCAATTTGGTCTCAGTGTCACACTTCCATAGGCTTTTGCTTCTGATCTCAATGTCATTGCTGATGCCATTATTTTTTTTTTTTTGTATTCTTTTTATAAAATGGTTTAGTACCTTTATGTTCATTCAAAGGTTGATCAGTAGTAGTATTTTGTGGTGTTGAGACAGTTAATTCTAAAATTAGATCTTGTATCTAGGCTAAAGTTGTCCATATAGAACTTGCACTGGGTTACCAGTATGTAGATTTTGTTTGCTACCTTTGTTCTTAAATTTCAGGTTCAGAGTAGTATTACCGGTTTTCTTCCTAAGCTTCTCTTCTTTTTCTGATTTCGCATTTTTCCAATTTCTTTCTTTCACATTGGAAAATTTTTAATTTTTCTCTCAGAAGATTTTCTTCAACAAAGATATTTCTGAATTATTTCTCCTTTCCAAGAAGAATATTTGAAGGATCTTTCTCCTTTTTTTTCCAAATAGATTTGAAATATTTCTTATGGAATTTTCTCAAAGAATGATTTTTCTTTTGTCAATACTTGAAGGAATTTCTATAATAACATTTTCTTCCTTTTTCATTCTTTTCCATTGTAGAGGTACGTATTGTTTAACCATAGAGTTGGGGTACCGTCTGACGTGGCGGATGAGTCGAGTCGTCGGACGTTCCTCAGGTTCCGGATAGGTGGCAGCACCGATCCGGGTCTGTGGGGACATCTGACGATGAACACCTGGGTCCTTATATAAAGCCCAGGGCTCAGCCGCTACGTCAGAGGCCCTTCTGGCCTCCGAAGAATGTAGAGCACCATTAATCATTATTAGCTGCCCCTTCTGTACTATCGGGTAGCCGTGAGTGTGCATTAGTAATAAATCTAACCGTTGGCATACACTTGAAACACCGTCTTACTCTTTCTTTCCGAATCGTAAGACCCGAACCCCCAGGTCCGTAAGGCCACAACCCCTTACACTGGTGCCGTGACCAGTTAATTCTGGTGTATAGCCCGGACGTTATAACGTCCGAACGGCTAGTACATGGGTTAGATAGCCTCGCGGAAGCTAACCCAGCAGGGCAATTAGTTGCCCAGTAGAATGGTAATGGATCATTAGTGCTCCAAACCCATTCGAACTCCCAAGATGCGGAATCTGCATCTTGGAGAGATCCCGAACCCCACTATAATGATAGTGAGGAAAATCTACCAGACTCTGTACGACGTGAACAGTCCATACAGAGACAGGGTAACTTAATAGGCCAACAATCACTTGTTGACGAGTTAAGTAATTCGATGTTTGAAGTTGGTGGTAGTACTAATCCAGAACATCCGGCACCAATGCCAAAAAGGGTAACATTTGGAGAACTACCTTATAGATTACCCAGACCCGGACTACCAATATTAGATTACAGCGCTATAGATGGCGACTTAACCTATGCGGTACCGGAAGGTGAGGAATTTAAACGACCGGATGTCCTGTTGTTAAATGAAACCTATGTAACTTTGAACGAGAACCTAAATACCTTGGTCAAAGCTAAAGATGAAGTATTCCATGAAAAACTTCAGCTGGAAGAGGACCTGACTGGCATGCGAAGTGAATTCGAAGCCAGAAGGAGTGAGTACATGAAGGAACTCGAAAATGAAGAACTAAAACTTCAGGAAATGAGAAAGTCATTCAATAAAGAATATGACAATAGACACATTCGTATCCAAACATACATAGATACGAACGATCAACTAAGTCTTGATAAGGCAAAATTCGAATCCGAAATATGCCATTATCAGAGCGAGTTAGAGAAATTGAAACTTCAGTGTAGTAAACAAGCTGAAGACAATGAAACCATCCGGGTAGGCATTATAGCTTACAATAAACAACTGGAGGAAGACAGAAACTCACGAATGAGCTTCAGGAATTGCAGACTACTGCAATAACCCTAGACAAATATGTAGAAGCCGCCCAATTGACTATAGGTACTATAGATCCAGCTGTGGTGTCTACAATGTTGGGGAAAACATCCAAGGATGCAACTCCAATTAGATACAACCCATTCGTTGATGACGGGGCTGATAAGAATGTAGTATCCGGAATCTATAAGAAACCGGATAATACCGCAGGTAATGGAAACGCACCTACACCAGCAACTCCTGTGCTGGATACAATAGGTCCGGCACCGCCAATACCAGATTTGAGTCATAGAATTAAAGCGACTCATGATAGTGCAACTGGAGCTAACAATAATACACCCGTAACACCACCTTCATATTTCTCCCAACCCGGCCACAGTACACCAGCAGGTCCAAGATTACCGAACCCACCTTCGGGTCAAGGTAATGGTCCTAATGATGGACGTTTTCCAAGACCAAACCCGCCACAAAACAATGTTAACGGCGGTACGTACCAACCAAGAACAACTTCCTATGGATATAGATATAATTATAATCCGGCAGGAAGTAGTAATTACCAAAATGGTAATAACTATAATCAGGGATGGAATCAAAATAATTCTTACCCTAGGTATGCATCTTCCGGAACAGCTGGAAATGCCGGTTACAGTGGTGGATGCCCTAGCGGTTCATCCGGACACTATCCTAACAACGGTCCACTAGGAGGAAACCCTCCAGGCGGCCCAGGAGGATCCGGATCCGGAGGATCAGGATCTGGAGGAGATGGCAGGAAGCCAAACAGAAGAACTTCCATGCCTGCAGGGATGCAAACCATCTTTGATAGAAGCCAATGTATTCAAAACCTTGGCATTGACTGCTACCGAAAGGGAGCAGATGGCATGGAAGTCATGAACTGGAGCATGCGAGAAGCAGATAGACTACGCGGATGTAATAATCCGGCACGTAGACAGGCACGGATACCCCCTCCATATGATTCCAATGATCCATGGAAGGATAGGTATCAAGCTTTTGTCGACGAAGTCAATTGTAGTGGCTGGACAAAAGAAGAAGCTCTGCCCTATTTGATCTGTTGGTTGAATAAAGGTGGAAAAGTAGCCCTCAATCAATGGAGAGCAGCATACGGAATATACGGCACCTATGATCAATTGGTCGAATGTGCCGCATACCTATTCGGATCAATCGTTAGAGAAGATCCATGGGTAAGCTTCAAGAAAAGGACACAGAAACCTAAAGAATCTCACAAGGTCTTTGGTTTGGAGCTACAGGACTTGCTATCAAAAGCGCGTCCGAATTGGGCTCATGATGATGACTGCTATCTACAAGAGTTGTTTATACAATTCTACAATGGATTGCGGGATCCAGATCACAAACAAGTAGTTTGGGATTCTTGGAAGGATGACACTTCCTTCAGTGACCTGTTCATATCAATCGATGGACATGACATGAAGAAACGATTGGTAGGTCTAGGACCTAACCCGGTAAGAGCAGCTCCGTTTCAATACGGAGGTACACCTGCTCCAATATATGAAACTTCCCAGTTAGCCCCGGTCGATTCTCATGAGGCTGATGAGGAGGATGAATATGTCTCCGATGAAAATGGAGAATATATTGGATCAGTCCAGGTAGCTGGAAAGTATTACCGACAGAAGCGGTATAGGAAGGTACATTCGAGAGGAAGGGGAGGATCCGTTGCTGGTAAAACAGCTTCCGGACCGACTCAATCTGGCAATGTAACGGCAATGTAACGGCGAAGCCAACTGTGGCAGCCGCTGTTGCTCCGACTAATATGATGGAAACATTAATAGCCGGATTAACAGAAGCTCTGAAGAGACCGAGAGTTGATAAATCTCAAAGGAGATGTTTCAGATGCCAGAAACTGGGGCATTACGCTCCCGAATGTATGGCTGAGAAACCTGTCCCTCGTAGACAGGAGGGTGTCTCTGGAATAAGTACAGAGGAAAACTAAGGAGGGGTCTCCCGATGGGCAAAGAAGGGGATCCCAGTGACAAATCTTGCCATGATATCACCATCCGTGATGATAGTTCGCATGTAGTAGCAAACTCGCCTAGCACCAAGGTGGGTGTAGACACCCGGAAGGTTAGGGAAGCTGATATAACAGGTGCCACGGGAGCACAGGGGAAACCCAATATCAGTAACGAGGTAGGCGGCTATGCGTTAGCCAAGGTTGGTAGTGCCCAACTTCCCCCCAGGTCATCCTTGTCTGGAATACCTGAAAGGATGTGGATCGACTCCAGGTGGGAACAATGACGTTCCGATCATCACGGATATGCCCTCTGTTTTAAACGGAAGGCGGTGGTATGTTTGCCTTACTGTTAACGGAAGATCTGCCGAATTTCTCATGGATACGGGAGCTAGCCACTCCTGTATCTCCAAGAGGTTCTATGATCTTATACCGGATGAACATGATACTCTCAAATCGGGAGGAAGTGCTCAGACGGCCGATGGCAGTACCTTGCAGACGTATGGTAGAACTTGTGTGAAGCTACAATTGGATGGAGTACATGATTATGTCATGAGCGCCACCGTTGCGGATATAGCAGATGAGGGGATACTCGGGTTGGATTTCGCATCCCTGTATGGAGTTGTGTTGGAACCCCAATCAGGAGTGTTGAGTGTGAAATACCCGTATCCTGTAAAGGTTAGATGTGTACTGAGACAAGTGAGCAGTATGGCTAGTGTAGCACACACTGTGCGAATCCCTCCGGGAGTAGCCTGTGATGTGCTAGTAAGAAGTGATCCTGCAATGCGCAATAAGCCTGCAGTGATAGAACCGGATGTAGCTACTCTTTCAAGTATCGGATTAATATCTGTAGACACTATCGTAGCAAATGCGTCCTGGTCGGTAGTACCTGTCTCTAATACTGGAAACAGTACTATCTATTTGAAAAAGGGACAAGTTTTTGGAAACGTGACCCTTTCGGAAACTGTAACGGATAGTAAGTTAAACTTACAAAAGGTAACAGGAAATGATGAAATTTCGGAAGACTTACTCAAGTTGTATGAAGAAACTTCATTAGAAGATCCGGAACACCGGAAAGAGTTCTATGATATTCTCTGTCAGTATAAGACTGCCTTTGCCAAACCTGGTGAGAAACTAGGTACGACAAATAAGGTAGTACATAAAATAGATACTGGAGATGCGGAACCCTTTAAAATACCGTATAGACGGTTACCTTTAGCGAAAAAAAGAGTAGCTGGAGAGGAAATAAACAAGATGTTGGAACAGGATGTAATAGTCCCTTCCAATAGCCCATGGAGTAGTCCTGTGTGTATGGTAACGAAGAAAGACGGTACTATCCGCTTTTGCATAGACTACAGGAAGCTGAATGGAGTAACGAAAAAGAATTCGTATCCATTACCGAGAATAGACGAAACCATTGACTCCTTAGGAGGAAACAGTTGGTTTTGTACCCTAGACTTGCAATCAGGTTACTGGCAAGTAGGGATGAATCCTTCAGATATGGAGAAAACTGCATTTTCGAGTCATATTGGATTATTCCAATATAACGTAATGCCGTTTGGTTTGTGCAATGCACCAGCAACATTTGAAGCAATGATGGAAACAATCCTAAGTGATTTATTGTGGAAAAGATGTCTTGTATACCTTGACGATGTCATAGTCTTCGGAAAAACATTCGAAGAGTGTTCTAATAACCTAAAAATGGTACTAGAACGTATTATCTCTAATGGTCTCAAATTGAAACCTAAGAAATGCCACATGTTTAGAAAGTCCATAAATTATTTGGGCCGCATCATTAGTGATGAAGGAATAAAAGCTGATCCGGAGAAAATCGAATCAGTTATGAATTGGAATAGACCTAAAACACCCAAAGAAGTGAGGTCCTTTTTAGGATTCTGTTCCTATTATAGGGAATTTATTCCGAATTATTCTAGAGTCAGTTACCCATTACAAGCAATAGCTAACTGGACTCCAGGAAGTACCAAGGAGAAATTTCCTTGGACGCATGAACAGGAATCTGCTTTTCAAAAGCTGAAAGACCTGTTCACGAGTACTCCGGTATTACAATATCCGAATGAAACGGATCATTTCATACTGGATACTGATGCTAGTAATGATAGAATTGGTGCAGCTCTCTCGCAAGTCCAAAATGGGAGAGAGGTACCTATCGCCTTTGCCAGCAATACACTGAGCAAAACTCAGCGCAATTACTGCACAACCAAAAGAGAGTTGTTAGCAGTAGTCGTATATACTAAGAAGTTCAAACATTTTCTATGGGGAACGAACTTTACTTTACGTACGGATCACTCCTCTTTAAGATGGCTACTGAACTTCCGAGATGCTGAAGGAATGTTAGGCCGATGGTTAGCCCATCTATCAGAATATGGGCTTGAACATCACCAGATTCAGCATAGACCTGGAGTGAAGCATTTAAATGCTGATTCTTTATCTCGAATACCAATCCGGAAATGTGATAATTCGGATTGTACTGATTGTGGAGCTCATAGGGCAGTGTTAGCAGGGATTCGAAGACCATTCGAACCCCTAGTTGCCAGTATACTGGATTGGTCTATGGATCACATACGACGTTTCCAGGAAGCTGACTCGATAACTGCGCAGCTACTGCAATTAGTACCAAAGGGTATATACGTCCAGTTAGACCTGAGGTCTCTCTGGAAAATCGAGAAATGAGAAGGTTTCTTGCTCAATGGACCGAGCTTGAAGTCCGGAAAGGCGTGTTATACCGTTGGAAGCCATGTAATAATGGTGAGAAAATCATGCAAGTGGTGATACCACATGCCATGAGACATGACATTATGTACTTCTGTCATGGACATCGGACCAGTGGTCATTTCGGAAGGAAACGCTCGTTAGCACGACTTTCCAAGAAATACTACTGGCCTGGCATGACAAGAGACTTGCAAAGATGGGTAATCACCTGTCCGGATTGTTGTAAAAACAAACCCGGACCCGGGATGGGCAAACTTCCCCTATCCCAAGAACTTTTCGGAGTTAGATTCGCAAGAATCGGGGTAGATATCATTAGTGGATTGAATACAACCGCTAATGATAATACCTGTATGATGGTAGTGTGTGATTATTACACAAAATACACTAAAGTATTTCCACTACCGGACCACAAAGCATTTACTTGTGCCGAAGCCTTTGTAAAAGGTTGGGTACTAAGTTTCGGTGTACCATTAATGCTACACAGTGACCAAGGCAGAGAATTCGAATCAAATCTCTGGCAGGGTATGTGCGAATACTTAGCTATTTGTAAGACTAGAACCAACCCGTATAGGCCACAAAGCGACAGATTGGTAGAAAGGTTCAATAGAACCCTTATCCAAGTTCTAAAGTCACTCGTCAATGAACACATGGACGACTGGGATGAGCAATGTCATTTTGTGACACATGCTTATAACAGTACGGTACATTCAAGTACAAATTGTACCCCGAACCTTTTAGTATTCGGAGAGGATCTGATAATGCCTGCCGACTTAGTATTTGGAGTCGTAGGGATGGACCCGGAACTACCTTGCCATGTAGTTTTTGTGGAATGTTTAAGAGACAGATTTAAAAAAGCATATGAGTCTGTCCGAATTGATTTGGAGAAAAGTGCCAAATGGCAGAAAGCTGCATATGATACCGATCTAAAGCATCGGAAATTCCAATCCGGAGACAGAGTTCTAAGATTACATGAACCACTTAGACACATAAAATTAGCGTCTAATTGGGATGGTCCCTTCATGGTAACACAAGTTATCAGTGATTGTACCGTAATTATTAAATCTGACCTTGGTCGACTTTACAAGTCAAATGTGGCTAGATTGAGGAAATGGTCTGGGAGGGAGACCTCCACAGAAATGTATGGTGAAGGTTCCGGAAAGATCCTGAACCAGAATCGTATAATAGACCAGGTAAAGAACACTACAGTGAAGCGAGGCCGTGGTAGGCCTAAGAAGTGTTCCGAATCAGTGGCACCCACGCCAACACCGATTAAGCGTGGGGGAGTTAAAAAAGTCTCGGCAGGTGAAGACAAGAAGAAGAGGAAAGGTGTCTCGAAGGCTAAGAAATACCTAGAAAAGGCTCTTCAGACTGTCAGGTCCGATAAAGAACTATCCGAGAAGGGGAGATACGTTCGTCGCAGCCCTCGAATTGCCCAGAGGACTGCAGTGACCTAACCTGTATACACAACGGGTGTAATGTTTACATTTAGAGGAACGGATGACAACTGACCTGAAAGGCTTATTTGTCGCCGCCGCATGATGTACCAATGGATAGTGGACGGATAATCCGGTGGATTTGCTTAAGCTTTCCATAATCTCCACTTAAATCCCCAGACGAGTCATCGGCGTGAGCGATAATTACCTAAAAACAATCAGTTTGTTGATGTTCCGCTTGTAGCACGTGCGTTTCCGCATGACGTCACCGCGTCCAGTCTCGGCTGACCCCTTGTGACCTCGCGAGCCTGCGGGGAAATGACGTCACGAAAGCTGGCCTGTCGCCATATTGTTTTTCGGTAACGTTCAATGTGGACGAGTGTACTCCCCTCCTTGGATTTTGCCATCTAGCAAACCTTTGGTGCGCCCTCAGAGTCTGTCTCTCAGTAGGCAGACTCCGTCTGTGTCGGCCCCGGCGCCGTAAAAGCCGGAAAAAGGAGTAGTTTACTCCCGTGAGCGATTCCCCAGTCATGGCTGAGGAATCCGTAGCTGCAGCCAAGCTATCCGGTGACCCGGATAAGCTGACTCCGTCCGCAGAAGCTTTTCCGGAAGCTTTGTCACCTGTTACACAGGAAGAGAGCGAGATGATGGACGTGGAGGAACCCACGGATCGCTCGTTCGAGGAGAAGCTGGCCTCATTCTCACTGAATGAGCCAGAGAAAATGCTGTCTCCACTCCCACCCGAGGGATCCGGAGGGGCTACGAGTGCTGAACCCGCAGCGACTGGATCCGAGACCGCACAGGTCGACGGACCGAAGGACCAGTGGAAGGCAGCAGTGGCTGACCCGTTCCCTGCAGAGTATGATGGTCGCTACCTGTACGTCCACCCGGAACTACAGGCACAAGTGACCTATGCTGACGGTACACCAGTTAGGTTGGACCCGAAGGTGAGGATAGCTATCGAGGGCATCATGGTCCCCGAACAGCTGGATAGGATGCCTCCCGAATGGCTCCGAGACTGGCCGTGGTTCCAACGGGGACTCATGGTGGACGCTGCTTTCCGCAAAGTAGTGTATGAAGCCAACAGAGCTTTTCTGCTCGGAGGATATCCGAAGCCGGATAAGACCCTGTGGAACGTCAAGGCGACGAACATTGATTGGGTAGGCTGCGTCTTGGAACCCGAGGGGCAGACTTACCTACGTCCTTGTGCCACCCGGCCCCAGTACCGGACCACGAAGGAGTTTCGGGAAGCCGCTGCCAACTTTGAACAGTGGGATGACGGTTACTACATAACCGAGCAAGAGTTAGTGGATGTTCAAAACAATTCGCTAACAGGCATGAACCGGAGTGCAGCCCTTCGGACGGTTCTCGTCCGTCGAATGACTGCAGAACAGGAGGCCCAGGAAGAGGCTAAGAGGGCAGCGGAAGTACCCGCAACTCCTATCCCCGACCTGAAGCTTGCCACCCGAAGCACAGCCGGTTCTGCATCAGCCACCGGCAGTACTACCACCCCGGTAGAAGCCTCGACCTCCAGCGCATCCGGAACCCAGGAACCGGAGGAAGACTGGAAGGTCAGTAAGAACAGGAGGTCCGCTGCTCGGAAGCTCAAGCATCTACCGGGTTCTGCTAGAGCCGAGCCGAAAGCTAGCACCTCAGCCACTGGTAGTACTGCCATGGAGGTTGAGTCGTCAGATGAGGAGTCGATACACGAGTCCTCGGTTGAGTATGATGAGAAGGCCACCCCATCTACTAAAACCGAGGCTGAACGATGGGCTAACGCCAAATCCGGATTCAAAACCCGAATTCCGACGTGTTTCTCCGACTGTGCCTACAGAGTAAAGAAGGACGGCTCCACCCTATATGCCTGCCCGGACTCAGTCAATAAAAATAATGAGTCAGATGATGAAGATTGGATGCGTCTTTCGGACGAGGACCCCAATCCGAGCAAAGCCTATCGAAAGATGTGGCTTATGCTAAACCACACCGAAGGGTATTACACTTATACCCAGAGGAGAAAGCTGCGTTGGGCTCTTGAGAAGTGGTACGGTGACGACCAGAAGTCCTGTCCCTTCTCTATCTGCCAGGATGCGAGTGATGTCTCGGTCCGGACCTGGAGTACTCCAGCCCGGTTCCAAAGGCATCTGGTAGAGGCCCACTTCCACCATCACCCGGTTTACATTTGTGATCCGAGTTATGGTAAGAAGGGCAAGAAGTGCACTACGAAGGTTCAATATAGCCGACGTAGCGATCTGGCGAGGCACCAGAAGAAATGCCACGCAGAAGGTTTAGATGGGGCTCGGAAGCGTATCATGGAGCTTCATCAGGAACTCATGAAGGAGTTCGACAGTCTGAGCGAGGATGCTTGGTCTAAGATCCGACCAGGGGACCAAGTCCTCTGCGAGGTTCCGAAGACCAAGGATTCGAAACTCCGCGCAAAGATAGTCCTGACTCCTGGAAAGGGTAAGCTGGACATGCACGAGTCTCTCTGGCAGAAATGCGAGGAATCCGGCAAGGAGGGAAAGAGAGCTCGTGAAAGGAGCAGAAGGGATCAGAACCGTGGTGGTAACAGTAATGGTCAGACCACCACTGCTAAAGTCAGAGCAGATGACCGCTCCAGGTCTCCTCTAGCGCGGCACCCCCATGAGCAGGTTCAGGGCACTCCTGTGTTCAAGAAACCCGAACCTGCCGGATACGCTGGCGCAGTATCAAAGCCTGGGAAAGTTAACCCCCGCAACTTTCCGTCCTTGACCCAGGGACCTGGACCTGACAGCCAGACCTTGGTCGTTGGAAAGGGTGGTCGACTTGTTCCCAAGAAGACCTCAGCACCTGCTGCCGCCGGATCCGCATCCGCTCCAGCCGCCATCCCAGTCAACTTCACCCCGGAGCAGTTAAATCTTTATCTGCAGATGGGGCTGAAGCAGAACCAGCCTCCAACCTACTGTATGCCAACAGCAGGCGTGTCCGGAAGTCCAACACCCGGAAGTGGTCCTCAGGCCGCATCGACTCCCCCCAAGGCTGTCGCTGCACCAGTGAAACCAAAAGACGCCATTACCATTAAAACCGGTAATGCGGAAGTTTGGTTCGAGAAGTCTCGCCAGGGGGAAGCAGATGTCCAGAAGGCCATCTACACCCACTGGGAGAAATGTGTCCGCGAGAAGGCGACAGAATTCCATCAGGGTCTTCTTAATGATACCCTGTTGTGCATGAAGGAGGTTGCGGATGCTGAAAAGCAGCGCCTTGAGACCCTCATTCGGGACGATGTAAAGTCCCAGGAGGAGGCTGCCGCAGCTGCCCAAGAAAAGGCAGCTATGGACGTACACGTCTTGGAGAAACGTGTCAAAGAAGAAATCACCCGGAATACCAACTTGAACACCAAATTCATGAGGGTATTCGGAGTCGATCTCGACGAGTGGGACGGCACTCCCGAGTCGGCTCTAGCTCTTCTTAAGAAGAAGCATGCGAAGAAATCCGCCTAAGCATGCTACGGGTTATTTTCTAAAAAATTTTTTCTCCACTAAATAACCAGATATAGTCTTTGCGGAACCCTACAGGTCTGCGAATGTCTTTCATTAGTATATGAACACCTGTTCTTTGTGTTCCGGGTTCCTTTTATGACCAGCTTATTGTATGATTCAGGCCGTATAATTCTTATTGTACCCTGAATAGTCTATTCGGATTCA
The DNA here is from genome assembly GCA_949317995.1 of Acholoe squamosa. Classification (NCBI taxonomy): domain Eukaryota; kingdom Metazoa; phylum Annelida; class Polychaeta; order Phyllodocida; family Polynoidae; genus Acholoe; species Acholoe squamosa. The sequence goes on along the minus strand of OX439050.1, from coordinate 5,456,082 downwards.
GAACTTCACTTACAAACAATCCGATAGTAGACTTGCTGCTGTCAGACGTATCCGGATGCCGGTTCCAGACTTCTGCTGCTATCTGTGCTAACCACTATACTAGGATGGACTTTACGATTTACCTCTACATTTCACCTATACTCCCGAATGGACTTATACTACATGTTACTACTACTTCCGGACCAGCCTATATTGGACTTTTTACTTATGTCAACAATACTTAAATGGATTACGATTCTACACTGTTGACAAAACCGGATCTACACTTTACTTCTACTCTACACCATTCGGATATACTTATGAACTGTAGCACTTCCAGAGGATTGTGGGTAGCTGCCCCAAATTCATCTACCGTGTTCACTTTAATAACCAGGAAACATAGACTTTAGCACGTCCATCCCGTGGTTAGCTGACCACACTTACCTTCTAGTATCCGGAAAACTACAGCAGAAGACTCCAGCAGCATCTACCATTTTTTATATTGTACATAATGTCACATGTCTATTTTTCTATAATGATATTTGTATGTGCATATTGACATTGTAGTCATAACTTACTATATATTGTGATACGGGTATATATATATCTATTAGTACGGATCTCAAATTACTGTTCATATTCATAATATAAGATCCGGTAAACTACACCAGAACGTACATATTATTGTCCTGCGAGACATATTGTATCATAAATATATTAATCTGGTGTTATAGAGGTTATTTGGTACATGGTGATATCATATATATTATCATATTCATTACTACACCGTGATTTTTTTCTTTTCAAGTGTATAATACAAATGGTTCTACTCGTACTACTCATGGATTCATATGGTTATAGCATGTTATGATGATACATGATTATATGTCATTAGATAGTGTAGTTACTTTTAAAGTCTTTTTCAAGACTATATAATCAAATGTGTTATTAATAACTATAAACGCATATGGATGTTATTATGTGATTTATTTAATATTAACAGTTCCGTTACACATAACTGTTACTATCACATGTATACGAATTATGATACTTGTCCTATTACTTATACCGTAAACAAAGGTATAATAAGCTGATTAACAGTTTCGATACATACAACTGTTATTCATTCAAGTAATTTGTATCATATTACAACATCCAATTTATTATTATGTAACTATATACACTATCAAAAGTATGTATATGACATTCGAATCATATTTAACTTGGTGTTAATGTTATATCTGTAATGGTTCGTATTGACTTATATGTTGGGTGGCTCTTTGGCTCGCTTACCACTAGATGTACCAACACAACACGAGTAGTTCGGGTTGGGCAAAGCCCCAGAAACCCCTACCTCTCGGGTAGGACTTTATTCAATCTCTCTGATGACAAAGTATTAGCGTCTGGACTGGACCATGTCCAGTCCCCTTCTGCCGCTCGTCCGGCTCCTTAGTAGGAGCTGGACGCGAGGCATGGTGCTGCCCCCTCTTGTACCAACGAGGTATCGCAAAGCGACACCTAGCTAGCATAGAAGGAACAAGCACCACACGAACACGTCTCTCGGATGAACGGCACTAATATATATACAATGATGCCGGCCCCTACACCACCCCCACTAGACTTTACCTAGGGTTGTGTGTAATTAACAAGTAACTATTGTTGACTTTATATAGTGGTGTTATAAATAAATAGGTAAGTCTATATATACACAGTTCGTATTAAATATAGAACATTTAAGGGGCATTATAAGTTATATGTACACAATAAGGCATCATCGTATATAACCCGAAGTGTTTATAAATAATAACAAAAATAGGAAGTGGCCCCTTATGGACCATCGACCTATGGTGATAATATTACACGTGTGTTATTATTAAACATGAGACGCGACGAAGAATATTCGATGTGTAGTAAGGTGATATTGAAAAATTTTTACAATGTTTTTACCGACCCGAGGTGGGGTAAATAACCCGAAAAAATTTTGACTTTTACTTACAAGAATATAATATACGATATATAAAAAAATTTATACAAAATATGAAATATAGGTGTCCTACCAGGGTAGCAGGATCACCCTTACAATATACCGGACTTCCGGCGAACCTGGAACGACTGGTTTCTGCAGCTCCATCCGGCGACATATGTGTGGTGGCAAACCACGTTGCTGTTATGATGTGCCCTGATGAAGATGGGAAGATGGAGACCCGGTTAGATGTTGTAGTCCATTGGGTGTTCGGGTTAGCGTCCATCCTCGCTGCAGGTTACGATCCAGGTATCAGGAGTCCAGCGTAAGGAACAGTGCCTCTGGCATATTAAATGCATTTACCCTCGGGTACCAGGAGACACCAACAGATGGACACTCAAAGATCTTCAGGATCTGTGTCCATCTTCTCAGCCGGCTCAACTGAGGCAGATGGAGCCGAGCTGCTACAGCTGCTCGTAGAGAGCGCCGCTGAAGCCTCGCTGGGAGTCTCGCTCCCCAAGCTCAAGGCCCTCATCACTGCGGACGGGCTGTCCATTGCCTCGGATGCTGGTGCAGCAACCGTGGCAGTTGGGACAGCCCGGTTCCAAGTGGGGGGTGGGAGCAAGAGAGCTGCCGGAATCGGCGGAGCAGCCGGGACCGGTGGAGTGGCCAGGACCGGTGGAGTAGCCGGGGCTGGCGGGGCATCCGGGGGTATCTCTGGAACGAAGATGAGAGACGACGGTAAGCCGTCCCACTCCTCCAGATGTTTCCCGAATGCCAAGAAAAACTTGAGGTCCGCCTCCTTAAATCGATGGATATATCTGGAGTTTTCAGCTTCGTGAAACTCTTTAAGCTTTTCGGCTTCCTTCTGTTTTCGCCGGCAGGACTCGAGGGCCTCCTCGACCTTCTTCCTTTCCAGCTCCCTGATTTTATCTTCCTCCCGCCTCTGGATCTCGTAGACCAGATTGACGGTGGCTTCAGTCATCACACGCCAGTAGTCAACAGACTTCTGGCGATGCAATGCCTGCCATTCTTCCATCAGCTCATTCTGGATCCGAACCGTTCGGACATCGCGGTGGTCAACGAACGTGTTCGGATCCTGAAGACCTGACAGGGTACCGGAGATTAGTTCCATTAGGGGTACCCGAGGACCTGTTGGTGGAACTATCACTGGTGGTGGCGCTGGGGCCTCCACTGAGACAGGCGGGGTGCCTGTTGGAGGAGCAGACGGGCCCTCTACCGTGATGCCTCCTCGGCCTCGGCCACCACCCGGAGAGCCTCGGGTGGACTCCAGCCCACCGCGGCCCCTACCACGAGCTTTGGCCCGGCCCAAGGGGGTAAGGACCTGCGACTCGGGTCCAGCCGGTCCCATTGAAGGGAACTTCGCCGCGTACTCACTGTACGTGGGGCGTTTGCCGGAGGATCCCTCTCCAGCCCACCAAGTAGAATACCCGGATGGGGGAGCGAGCAGTTCGCCCCCATCATCCTGGCCGCCAGAGGCTTCGCCCGGGCGTTGTTCCGCGGGTGCAGGTGTGGAGGTGGCTGGAGTCGCCGATGCGGTCGCCTGGCTACCCGACCTGCGGGCCTGGTTGCCAGGCATCTCCAGAGCCGAGACCTGTTGTCCCGACTCGCGACGATCAGCTGGATTGGCTGGTCTGGGCTGGTCCTTGCCACCCGAAGGGCTCACGGACCGGTCTGCTCGGGTCCTCTTGGAAGCAGTAGTCGTGACTGTGCCTCCGTTTGGACCTTTAGAGCGGGCTTTGGCCTTCTCTCGCTTGTCGTCTCCTCGCCACTTTTTCACCTTCAGGTGCACCTCGCTGGGCATCCCGAATTTTGTGGACGAGGAGTTCGTCTGGAAGTAAGTCAGCAAGTTGCCGCTCTTCCACGAGCAGAATCCGGTCTCGAATGCCTGCTCTTTCACTTCCTTGATGCTCAGCGCGGACCAATTTGCAAGGAGCTCGCTGAAGCACTTGATGGCTCGTTTCCTGGTCTTCTCCAGGCCGATGCCATGGGCCTTCTGCAAATGCAGAGCCATGTCTCGGCGCCGGTGAGTGCTGAACGAGCCATCACAATGTTTACCCGGGCGGTCCCCGAGCACGCACATCATCACAGGCTTGTGATGCATATGAAATTCAACGATGTGTCGAGCGAAGCGGGGCTTCGTCTCGAACATCTTCTCACCCGTGAGAGACAGCTGGCAAGACTCAAACGGGCACCTTCGGCGGTTGCCGGTTGGTCCCCATTGGGTCATTGCCCACTGGACTTTCGTCCGGGCCTCGTAGCTGTAGGTCGAGCCTAATTTGGACTTGAGCTGGTCAATCCAAATCAGGTAGAACTTGCCTACTGGCGTATCTGAGGGGCCGGACTTCATCCACTCCTCGTCATCGCTGTCACCGTCCTTATTGACGGCGCTCGGACACATATAATGGACTGTGTCGTAAGCACAGTCCGCGAAGCAGCGGGGAGTCCGTTCCTTGAACCCCTCGGCTGCATTCTTCCACATCCACTTCTGATTGTCGTCCTTGGGAACATCCGTGGTCATTTCTTCCCACGTTGTCACGGACTCCAAATCAGATTTGGCAGACTCGGGCAGCTCTGGATCGCTTTCGCTTTCCTCGCTGTCCGTGTATATGTCAGCTCCCCTACGGCCGGCTCGGCTGGAGGTGGTAGTACCAGTCGGAGCCTTGGTAGGGGACTTCGTCTTTGCACCCGACGTGCTGGCTGCAGAAGATGCAGTAACCGAGGTGGCTACCGTGGTGGTTGTAGTGGTGGGAGCGGGCGTCTTCGGTTTGCCCTTACCCCTCGGCTTGGTGGGGGGCGTGGGCTCTACCGGAGACGCTTTCGCTCCATTCTTCTTCTTCCGGCGCACAACCTTAGTCGGTTGGGCCGGAACTTCGGGACTGGAATCCGACTCGCGTCGGCTCCTGTCCCCTGTCCGAGGGCTCCTCCTTCCGCTGACTGGGGAGTCAGAGTCGGAAGAGATCTCTGTTTTTCGTTGGGCCTGCTGCTTGCGATGGGCCCGGCGAGCTGCGGTGAGCTCCTTCTGCTGCTTGGCAAGCTCGATTCGCTTTGCCTCTACAGCAGCCTGCTGGCGTGAGATGTCCTCTTCAGAGATCTCGCCAGGTGCCTCTGGGATGTCGGCAGCTGGGTCGGTCTCGGTCGTGGACCTCTCGACGGCGATGCGGACATCTTCAGCCTCCAGGTCGCTCTCAGTGAGAGGACCCTTGGGTGCAGTTTTACGGGTCAATCGCTTGACCCGGTCGGTTTCCACCGACGACAAGGTTACCGTGGAGTCTGTATCCATGTCGGATTCGGACTCCCTTAACTCCGTGGCCTTCTGGATGATGCCCGCAGAGATCAAGACGGCTCGAGCTAAATTCTCGTTAGTCGCCATATTCTCCGCCAACTTTAGGTAGTTGCGGAGCCAAGAAACTGGCATGTTGTCAGCCAGCTCGTCACTACACGAGTCCATTACCATAGTTTTGAGTTCATCTGGTATGGGCTCGGGCACGCCCTGCTCCACCGCCATGGGCCCGTATCCGAACATGGAGGCGTGCATAGGGATGTACGTACCCCAGGAGGTATACACGATACCTTCCTGGCGATCGACGTGTGCTAGACGTCTGATCTGCGTCCTGAATCCCGGAGGATACATTGGAATGTCCAGGACATCCACTTTGCTACCCGAAGCGTCTGTTGTTGACGGGCGCTCCGGGCGTGGCGGGGGTGGAGGTGGCATCCTCTCCCGGTCGGTTGCCTCGGCCATAGCCGTGAGCGTCCGGGCGGCCTCCTCTGTCGAAGAATCCATAGATTCCTCGACCCGAGACGGGACCTTCGGGTCCTCGTCTTGTTCCAACGGAATGTTGGCTGTTTGACGCGCAGCGTCAATCGTTCCCTGTGCCATGGCACCGGGTTCGACTTCCAAAATTAATTGGCAAGTTTTGTTGGACTCCTCCCGAAGGATTCGTCCAACAGAAAGGCTTTTGGGGGGTTAGCTAGGCTAACACGACAGCTACAGGCTGTATAACCGCCGACAAATAACTAGAGCAAAAACGGGTGGCGTCTAACCACCACGAGTCCGCTCTAGTTATGACCAGTATGACGTCAGACCTCTCGTCTCGCGAGATCCCGCCATGGCTATCCGGTGACCTAGTTCCGCGCTTTCCCGCCACACCAGCAGCGCCACCTAGGGAACTAGATCCGAACCAACATTCGACTCGACATGTGAGACGCGGCCTACTACCCGAGTGCTATCGTCTGGAGCTTAGCGGTGTATACAACGCTTCAAAGCGAATGTACCGGTTAATCCGACCGCCACTCACGGGATACAGCCACCCGGGGAGGGCGCGTTCGACATCTCAGGCCGTGGAACGTATGTTGCCTGCCTATGGCGGACAACACGCAGCAGCTCGTTGTGTACTGAGTTAGGTTACAGCAGACCTCAACCGGGGGCTGCGTCTAACGCCTTCGGTTAGCATTTTATTTTTCCCGGCTTTACGTACGGCCTTTTCTGGATCTCGCTTGGTCGGAGCGGGACCCTTCCCATACGTAATGCCTTCACTCAGCGAGACTTTCTTCCATTTCTTACGATTAGGTCGTTTCCTGGCCTTCGTCTTCTTTTTTACTATAACCTCGTCTCCCGGCGTCTTTCTCGGCCGGCCTCTAGGGCGTTTCGTCGGTACTACCACGCTCGGTCCGCTAGGGACAGATTCAGGTGGTTTGTAACCGAACTCCCTCTCCGCCTCTTCGCGCCCCTTCCAGGGCCGAAGTTTTCCGACATTTGTCTTCCATTTCCTACCCGTCAGGCAGTCCTCTATCATCACCGTGGACTCGGAGATGACGCGAACGATTTTAAATGGACCTTCCCAAGGCGTTACGAGCTTCAGCTTATCCAGCGGCTCGTAGTACCTTAGTACTTTGTCCCCAACATTAAAACGAATTCGTTTAGCATTGGTGTCATAGCCCACCTTCTGCCACTTCGCACTCTTCAGCAGTTCTTTCCGAACGGCCTCGTATGCCTGTTTGAACCGGTCCCTTAATGACTCTACAAACAGCACCGTGCAGGGCGCCTCCGGGTCTATTCCAACCACTCCATACACTAAGTCGGCGGGCATTATGATGTCCTCGCCGAACACTAGCATGTTTGGGGTGCAGTTAGTTGATGAATGGACAGTGTTGTTGTAGGCATGTACTACAAACTCGCACTGTTCATCCCAGTCATCCTGGTGGGTATTAACCAGGGGCTTTAGTACTTGTATGAGGGTTCTATTGAAGCGTTCTACCTGCCCATCCGACTGTGGTCGGTACGGGTTTGTTCGGGTCTTACAAATGGCTAGGTAATGGCACATTTCCTGCCAAAGTTCTGACTCGAACTCCCTTCCCTGGTCACTGTGCATCATAAGGGGAACACCCAAATGCAGCACCCAGCCTTTCACAAATGCCTCCGCGCATGTGGCGGCTTTGTGGTTGGGAAGGGGGAACACCCGAGTGTACTTAGTATAATAGTCAGTTACGACCATCATACAAGTATTGTCTCGCGGCGTCGTTTTAATCCCACTGATGATGTCTATCGCTATTCGAGCAAATCTGACACCAAACAATTCCTGTGATAAGGGTTGCTTACCCAGGCCGGGTCCCGGTTTGTTTTTACAACAATCCGGGCAAGTGGCGATCCACCGGAGCAGGTCGCCTCTCATACCGGGCCAGTAGTAACGCCTTTGTAGACGCTCTATCGACCTTCTCTTACCGAAATGGCCACTCGTTTGGTGGCCATGGCAATAATACATGATATCCCTCCTCATCGGGGCGGGTATCACTATTTGCAACAGCCTACCGTTGGTGGGAGTTGTCTTCCACCTACATAGTATGCCGTCTCGGATCTCTAGCTCGGCCCATTGAGCCAGCAACCGCCTCGCTTCCCTATCCTCCAGGGAAACTAGAGGCCTTGCCGGTTTAATGCCTGACCGTAGGTATTCCATTATGCGCGCAGTGGTGGGGTCTGACTGTTGAAACTTCTTGATGGTCTCCGGGGACCAATCGAGATAGCTGCATACAGCCTCCTCCCAGGGGATACGGGGGGTGGTATAATTAAATACCAACCCGGCTACCACAGCATTGTGGGCCCCGCAGTCTTCACATGTGGCATTTTGGCACCTTCGGATAGGCCGTCTTGACAAGGCATCCGCATTGATGTGTTTAGCACCGGGTCGGTGCTCTATTTGTTTATGCTCTAATCCGAATTCGGATAGGTGAGCTAACCAACGTCCAATCATCCCCTCGGCGTCCTTGAAGTTAAGGAGCCACCTAAGAGACGAATGGTCCGTTCTTAAAGTAAAGTCACTTCCCCAAAGGAAATGCTTAAACTTCTTCGTATACACCACCACAGCGAGGAGTTCTCGCTTGGTGGTACAATAATTTCGCTGTGTCTTGCTTAACGTGTTGCTAGCAAATGCTATTGGCACTTCGACTCCCTCTTGGACCTGAGAGAGAGCTGCCCCAATCGCATCATTGCTCGCATCGGTGTCTAAGATGAAATGTCCCTCGGGAGTGGGATATTTCAACACGGGTGTATTCCTAAATAAATCTTTTATTTTATTAAAAGACTCTTCTTGCTCGCTGGTCCATGGGAATGGGTCCCGTGCCCTACCCGGGGTCCAGTGAGCTAAGCACTGCATGGGGAAGCTGACACGAGAGTAATTCGGTATGAAATCACGATAATAGGAACAAAATCCTAAAAATGATCTCACCTCCTTAGCACTCGTGGGTCTTTCCCAATTTTCTACAGCTTCTAATTTTTCCGGATCCGCTCTTACCCCGTTAGGAGTAATGATCCTTCCCAAGTATGTAATGGTTTTCTTAAACAAATTACATTTCTTGGGTTTAAGTTTAAGACCGTTTGATAGTATCCGGTCGAGGACTAGTTGCAGATTTGCCAGGCATTCCTTGAATGACTTGCCGAACACGACCACATCATCCAAGTAAACCAGGCATTTCTTCCACAAAAGGTCACTCAGTAAGGATTCCATCATGGCCTCGAATGTAGCGGGGGCGTTACACAATCCGAAGGGTAGGACATTATACTCAAACAGCCCCATATGACTGGAGAATGCTGTCTTCTCCTTGTCTTTGGGGTGCATTGGTATTTGCCAATATCCGGACTGTAAATCCAAGGTACAGAACCATTGGTTTCCGCCCAAGCTATCTAAAGTCTCGTCTATCCTTGGTAAAGGATACGAGTTCTTCTTTGTTATACCGTTCAATTTCCGGTAGTCGACACAAAAGCGGATTGTACCGTCTTTCTTAGTAGTCATACAAACAGGGCTGGACCAGGGACTCGAGCTAGGCACGATTACCCCTAGGTCCAACTGTTTCTGTATTTGCTCTTCACAGATTAACTTCTTTTTAAGGGGAAGTCTACGATACGGGATTTTAAAAGGTTTCTCGCTGCCCACATCTATGGTGTGCAACACCTTATCGGATCTACCCACCGGGCCTCCTTCCCTACCAAAAGCACCTTCGTACTTTTGTAGAAGTCTCGCTAGGCAATCCTTATCGTCCGTATTCTTTAAATCTGACTGATCAATCAGCTTTTGGAATTCTTCATCCATAGGATGCTGACTAACTGGGTTTAGTGGTTTGTTAAATTTAGCCTCGGCGACATGTTCTACCGAACTCATCCTTCCAACACTGTCGCCTCGCCTCAAATAAACCACTGAACCACCTCGGTTAGTTATGGGTAATACGGACCAAGCTGCATTAGCCACTAATGTATCCACTGAGTCTAACCCGATGCTTGACAAATACACCGTGTCGGGTTCGTAGACTCCAGCTTCATTCCTCTGAGCCATGGATCCGCCACAAAGGACATCGCAAGTGGTACCCGGTGGGATCTTCACCGTATGTACCACTGCTGCGACCGAAGACACCTGTCTCAATACGCATTGGACATGCAAGCCATACGGGTTCCGTATACTCATCATACCGTCCCTCGGGTCCAAGACGGCCCCGTATAAGCTTGCAAAATCCAATCCGAGGATTCCGTCATCACTAACCTCTGCTATAGTTGGCGAAAGAACAAACTCTTTGCCTCCTATATGGATAGGCATAAACGTCCTACCAAATGTACGCATACTGCTTCCGTCGGCCGTGCAAGCATTTACCCCCGTTTTGAGGTTCTCATGGCTGCCGGCCACCGAATCGAAGAATCTTTTGGACACACATGAATGACTAGCTCCAGTATCCACTAAGAATTCCCCTACCCGGCCTTCCACAGATATGGGTACATACCACCGTCTCCCCCCTAAAGGCGAGGGGTTACTGGTAAACTGGTGAAAGTCTCCCGAATCACCAAGATTCAATCCGAGTCCTCTCAGGAATTCCAGACACGGATGACTTGGGGGAAGGTGTGTCCCACACACTCGAATCAACTCTTTGATCCATCCTTCCTCTCCCCTAGTGCGGCCACTCGCCTCCATATGATCACTCCTGCACATATCAACACTAGGGTCCCTGGCCCCGGCCGAGGTGCAGGGGTGCGCACCCTCAGCCACCCGGCCTCCAGGTGTAATTGACTCGAAATCTTCCACCGGGATACCCCCGGTAGCATTTTGGCATTCGTTCCCACTCGGGGCCATGTCAGATGCCGTTGACACAACCCCCACTAGTTTTCCACATCTGTGGAATCCCTAGCATTCTCCCTTTCTACGCCGTCGTCTTCGGCTTCATAGAAGGCAGCCATTACCGGCTTAGTAGCGGTACATTCAGATGAGTAGTGTCCCATGCGCTGGCACCTGAAACACTTAACCGTTCGGCGATCCACCCGGGGTCTTTGCCGATTGGCTTGGATGGCATCTGTAATTTTCTTACACATGTCTTCCAGAAGTTTGGTCATGTCCGGGGACTGAATCTTCACTTTGTCAGTGCTTACAATGGACTTGACCGCCTTATCGACAGCCTTCGGGTCACTCTTGACCTCGGATGGAGGTCTAGAGTCCCTTTGTTTATTGAAAGATTTCCTGGGAATATACTTCCTACCTGAAGTATTCTTCCTTAATTGCATCGAACAGAAGGTGCCGTCTTCCTGTTCGATATCAATCAATTCGAAGTCGTCTGATGGAGTATTGACCTCCGACTGCTGGGTCACCGATGCTAGGGGTACCAAGCCGCTGGCATTAGGTATGTCCCCAGCTAACATAGCTCGCTTCTTCACGGCCATATCTATACCATTAAAAATGCCGTGTAGTGTTATGCCCTCCTTCCAGGCATCCCTCGCTGCTATTTGTTCATCTCGGTCTCTTAGACCCTTGACGAATTGAGTGATCAAATCGTCCATATACCAGTCCTGGTTTTCAGTACCGGGTCTGGCCTTACTTAGCAGGGCATGGAGTTCCATACCGTATGCTCTGAAAGCTTCATTCGGCTTCTGTGTGCGTTTCTTAAAACGGACCATCGGGTCTTCCTTGACCATATTACATAACAGTCCACTAGCAGTTTCTACTAACTGCTCAAAACTCCCAACGAGGCCGTACCAGGTTCGCCATTGCTCTACAGCCATGCGACCCGGCCCGCCTTTCAGACATCTCACCAGATGTGGCTTGGCCTCGTATGGGGTCCATCCATTACAGTTCATCACATCGATGAAATCTTCAAACCACTCTTTCCATGGTCGAGTACCGTCATATTCTTTAGGAATAACGGCTACCCTTCGGGCAGAATTGGGAGCATACATCAATCTAGTGCATTGCTGTTTGCTCCATTCAATCGCCTTGGTTTCATTCAAGGTCCGATTGCCCCCTATACCACCGAAGCTAGAATTGCCAGGTGGAGGCGGTGGTGGAGGTTGAGTATACGTCCACTGTGTACCACCGTGGTTCGTATAACTCGCACTACCTTGGTTGGGGCCGGTACCCGAGGTACCACTATGGCTTGTGGCACCCGAAGTAGCGCCCCCCCCTTGCGCGCCTTGGTACCCGCCATCGGATGGCTGGTTTCCCGTTGACTGGCCGCCATCGTTTGATGGATTCGGTTGGGTGTTGTCATTACCAGCACCCAGCCCCGGGTCGTTACTAGGATCCACATGAATGTGGAACCCACTGGTCTCCGCACTACTGTCGGAAGCCTCTCTAGGGGTATAGTCCGGGTCCAGGTTGTGGACTATGGGCACCTCACTTATCCGGACTCTACTAGTTCGGCCATGCTTATCCTGGGTTCTGATGTAAACACCCCCTTGATCTACGTTCCGCGAAGCATTATCATTTACAAAAGGATTATACTGCGGATTCTTCGGTGTAGAACAGGAGACCGGGTCGCCCTGTTTCACGAACGTCGAGTTCGGGTTTATCACCCTACTCGCCGGAGGGGCATGTGTTTCCTCTTGCTCCTGTAAATAACTCTCCATAGTGGACTTATTTATTGTGAGGGTAGCTACGTCTGTAGTCAGGTTTCGCTGTTCCTCCCTAAGCTGTGCGTTTTCTGCCAAGATTTCGGATCGAATCTTTTCATTTTCAGTCACAGCTCGGTTTCTTTCTTCTTGGGCGATCATTGCCTCTCGCTTAAAAGTATCCTTAAGTAGGCGGTACTTTTCACCCTTCTCTTTCTGAGACCTGTTATATTCAGTAGTCTCCTTCCTAATCTCGGCTTGTTCCGAGACCATCTTGGCTTCTGTCTCAGCTTTCCGGAGTTGAAGTTTCTTAAGCTTCTCCTCCATTGCGTGCAACTCAGTTTGTAATTTATTTACATCCCGAGCCTTAGCAACCTCCTCGGCTCTAGCCTTGTCGATTGCTCTAAGTTTATTGGCTTCCTCGATTTCCAACTCAGCCAGCCTCTTTTCTTTTTCCTGTGCGTCTCTTTCCTTCCGCTCCAACCGATGGGATACGGAGGATAGACGATATTTGAGGTCGGATTCTTTTAGAATCGCCTCCTGCTCCACGGATCGTAATTTTCCGATCCGGGACTTAGCTTCCTCCTCTATTTTGGATTGGGCTAACATGAATTGTTCATGTTGCCTCTTTGCCTGTAACTCTACCTGTTCCTTGGCTTTCAAATAGGCCTGAGTATTTTTATACCCGGGACCCATCCGACGTCCGTAGATAGACTTGCGATTGCCTCCAGGGTAAAACATGGAGTCAGACAAGCCTTCGTCTAGAGATCGGCCTAGGTGATGCCTTTCCGAGCTTTTCGGTCCGATACCACTAGGCTTATCTCTTGATTTCGCGTCTGGGACTATTGCGTCCCTTTTGGTTTTACCATCGTCGCTGTCATGATCCGACGATGTCATTAGTGGGGCTACTTCGGTTCCACCACCGGGTGCTGAACCCTGGGGGGTTGCAGTACGCTGCATAGGGCTTTGTGCAATTGGTGTACCCAAGCCGCTAGCCGAGCCTGTTGGTACCATAGGACCTAGCTGGCGTCTACTAGTTATAACTTGGGACCAATCGCTCAAGTCTAAAGTTGGGGGTCTTAACACTCCCCTGAACAATCCGGTATCCGGTACTCCTGTCTGGGGTGTAGCCGGATACAATTTTACGATGCCATCTCTGGTGGCATTGTCCCTAAGGTCGGGTGTAGAAAAAATATTTCGTACACCCTCCTGGTTAAACATTTGTTGTTGACCGGGTTTCCAGTCTAACAACAGATGCTGGGATGTGTAATCATCCTCTTCGAATCCCTCTAGCCCAGGGCTGGGGGGATCCGCTTCGGGTTTCCCGAGGCTTTCGGCCAATGTGGCCGCGCACCACCCCCGAACCGACTGGTCACGGCACCAGTGTAATGGTTCGTATTGACTTATATGTTGGGTGGCTCTTTGGCTCGCTTACCACTAGATGTACCAACACAACACGAGTAGTTCGGGTTGGGCAAAGCCCCAGAAACCCCTACCTCTCGGGTAGGACTTTATTCAATCTCTCTGATGACAAAGTATTAGCGTCTGGACTGGACCATGTCCAGTCCCCTTCTGCCGCTCGTCCGGCTCCTTAGTAGGAGCTGGACGCGAGGCATGGTGCTGCCCCCTCTTGTACCAACGAGGTATCGCAAAGCGACACCTAGCTAGCATAGAAGGAACAAGCACCACACGAACACGTCTCTCGGATGAACGGCACTAATATATATACAATGATGCCGGCCCCTACATATCTATGGTTGTACCTCTATTACTAATGGTTTAGACATATAGAAATGTTATCCTAGTAATATTACTATAACTATAACACCCTCCTAAATGTCTGGGGGAGTGGTGTAGAGGTACGTATTGTTTAACCATAGAGTTGGGTACCGTCTGACGTGGCGGATGAGTCGAGTCGTCGGACGTTCCTCAGGTTCCGGATAGGTGGCAGCACCGATCCGGGTCTGTGGGGACATCTGACGACGAACACCTGGGTCCTTATATAAAGCCCAGGGCTCAGCCACTATGTCAGAGGCCCTTCTGGCCTCCGAAGAATGTAGACCACCATTAATCATTATTAGCTGCCCCTTCTGTACTATCGGGTAGCTTTGAGTGTGCATTAGTAATAAATCTAACCGTTGGCATACACTTGAAACACCGTCTTACTCTTTCTTTCCGAATTGTAAGACCCGAACCCCCAGGTCCGTAAGGCCACAACCCCTTACACCATGATGAGAGAATTTTAATGATTTTATTTCCAAATATAATCATTTTTTGATTTTCTGATTCCTTCAATAGAAGGTTTTCTTTCGGGAATATTTCCAGAACTTCCCTTCTACATGTTTTTGATAATGAAAGGGAATTTCTACAATACCCTTTTTTTCAAACGATTTCTTTTCTTTTCAATAGTCAAAAGGAATTTCTTCAATACCTTTTTTTTTAAACAATTTCTTCTTTTTTCATTTTCTTTTAAAAAATCATGAGGATTTTAACAATTTTGTTTTCCTAATCTTTCAAATAGAGATACTTTTTCTTTTTAAATGTTTTTCGATGATCAAAGGGAATTTCATAATACCTTTTTTTTCGAACAATTTCTTTCTTTTAAGTACTGGTACCATAAAACGGGGATATTTTGGCCAGTTTTTGTGGTTTTCTTGGGATATTTGCTCCAATTTATGGCTGTTTGTAATATACTGTAATTTTCTCATAAGAACTAATCTAAACACTTGCACTATGAATGAAATTGAATTCAAAATCATTCAAATTGCGCTACTTTTTCGTGAAAAATGGCCAAAAACAAGAGCCCCCTGCTTCGGGGCTATTTTGGCCACCTGGGTAGTCATATTTAACCATACGCCATTTGCACAATTTTTTTGATTATGGCCTATTGGTTAGAAAAATGACATAGTGATACTCAAGCATGCTTAAGATCATTTAAAAGTGATTTCGAGCTTCGCAGAGGCTATACCATGCTTTGTTCCATCAGCATATTTTGAGGTGAGATATTCACAGAATTCACTAATTTGAGGTATATTTGGCGATTCTTACCACAAAATTTAACCATATTTAAGGCCATCTCTTTTTGGTCACCTCTTGTTTCACTTTTTCATTCACAAATCTTCACCAAACATGTCATTTCTTACATGAAATTAACTGTAGAAATTAAGGTAGTTATTCCAAGATAAAATGAATTTTTACCTCCATTTATAAAGGAAATCATGTGACCAATATTTGTAAGGGGCTACCAGCCAAAATAGCCCCGTATTACCTAAAATTGAGCAGTTTTCTCAGTAAATGCCTAATATTTTCAGCAAAATTCAAATACTTTATATTTTTTCATTATTATATCTTAGAATATGACATTATATGGAACTTATACATATTTAAGTCATTTCTACCCATTATTTCATGACTGTCTGTGATAAAGATCAAGGTATGATGAAATTTTTCATAAATCTTGAGGTCATGTGACCTCAAAATGGCAGCATGGGAGACCTCACTGACATGTGGGAGACCTTACTGACATGTGGGAGACCTCACTGACATGTGGGAGACCTCACTGACATGTGGGAGACCTCACTGGTGACCTTTTAAACATGGGGGCAAGGTCACTGGGTGGGTGGAGTGGGTTTTACTGTGTGTGTGAAGTTTTTCCTGGTAATACTGCCAGCTTGACTGATAAGAGCTAGTGAAATTCGGGATCTTAGTAGGATGTTCTCCACCACTTTGTCATACTAGAGATATGTGTATGATCAAGTTGTCCAGGTTCTCCACCACTTTGTCATACTAGAGATATGTGTATGATCAAGTTGTTATATGAGGAATATAATATGACTGATGATGATGATGATGATGATGATGATGATGAGGCTCAAATCTGGGTATAAGTAGCCAACCTCTGGCTTGCTCTCCCAGACTAGCTGGAGCCAGTGGCATCTGCCACTGCCTTTGTCCATTAGTGCTGAGTCTTTCATGTCCATGGGGGTACATAGAATGCCCCCATGAGTCTACCAGCGCCCCATTGTCAGATGCCTGTATCTCAATCGTTTGTGCGTCTAGAGCTTTGTAACTGCACATGCTTGGAGGGGAAGTTGTCAGCTGTCACATGCCAGCTGGATGGGCGCCCAGCTGTAATTAGTGCGTCTGTGGCGCATCCGGAGCTTGAAACATTCTGGACAGCCTAGCTCCGTTAATAATGGGAGTTAAGCGCCCAGATTAAACCAATATTTGGGCTAGGCGGCCATGGGGCAGCTTAAGAGCTGCCCGAAGTTCACAATGTCGTCACCTCTGTAGCTTATTGTCCCCCTATAGAACCCTAGCGGGTGGCTGGAGGTTTTTATAATACATAGCTGGTGGTCAGTGGACTATGAACGCTCATATGGAGTTATATGTATTAATGCCTCATATTATATGCATTAATATAATCATATGTTACAATTTATGGCATAATAAAAGTGTGCATAATAGTATACGCGCATATGCACGAAAAAGTTGCCCTATCATCCTCACAAGGATCAAAATTCAGCCTGTACCTTGTGTTGTTGTAAAAAAAAAAGAAAAAGAAAGAAATAAATCGACCCTGTTCTGCTAGGGTCGGTCGGGTAACTGGAAACACACTTTTTTTTGGCCCTGTTTCATATGATGCCTCGGGTCGTCAGGATGACAACACTGACAGTACAGAGTCATCATATTGACGACTCTGGTCGTCAGCATGAAAGCAGCACTGGTGAGTAACTCACCAGGGCTGCATTCATGCATCATGACGTCCCTACAGGACTGATACACTCCAGGAGGGTCGGCATGATGCACCAATGAAGGTCTGGCATGCAGATTCACCAGCACTTCATTGATGCATCTTGTTGACCATTCGGCATGATGCACTCCTGCATCAGCAGACCTTAAATGGTTGATGCCCAAAAGGTCTCAGTAATTTCTGACTGCTGTAGGTGCAGAGAACATGACCACGTATGGGGCTGTGGATGGGAGGTCCCCCATGTCACATGTCGATTTAAAAAATTGGTCATGGCACTTGTCACTTAAATCCCCATGTCCCATGTAGCCTATCATGTCCCCTGTCGAATTTAAGAAAGCACATATGTCATGTCACTAATTGTTTTGCCTCATGTAACTAAGGCCCATGTCACATGTCGTTTTTTAGAAATGGCCCATGTCACCATGTTGAATTTCGTGGTCCATACCCATACGTATGTCCTGTTGTAAGTGTAATACCGTATTCCCTCTAATAAGCGCACATGTGCGGAAAATTAATTGTTAGATGCTCAAAACCTCATTAGAATAATTAACTCTAATAAGCGCACCCCTAAAAGCCTAAAATCGTTGTTTTGGCCCTATAAATCTTGATTTTAACACTTCATTTGACTGATTTTGTTGCAGTGTACAATTCTGTTGCAATGTAAAGTTCAAACCAACTTATATGTTACTGTATATAGTTCTGCTAAAAGAAATTATACCAAAATTATTAGAGTAGGTGCGCTTATATTAGAATGAATACGGTATTCCATTTATAACTCAGCCCCCTCACCACACTCAGGTATAGAGAATTCAAACTAGATAATACAGACAGACGAGGTACATGTATACGATAGCATTCAACACTTAAATTTTTTTTCATATTAAAACTGAGCAGAAATACATTGCCAAAGGTGGGATTCGATCATGCAATCCATGGAATGCGAGTCCAATGCACTATCCCAATCTAAAGTGAGTCGTCTCTGGCAACCAGCGTTTATGGGTAAAAGTAGTTCTGGGTGCTGGTTGCTGTAGTGGTGAAATGTAGGCAGGTACCATACGTAGTAATATTCCCCAGAATATGGGGACCCACAATCCCCAAACAGGAGAGAGGGAGTTCCCTGAATCCCGACCAGATGAGACTGGCACTATCCATTACGCCATGTGGACTGCTGGTGGTAAGCAGAACATAGGCTGTACAGTACTGTGTACTTTTCGAGATTTACTTGAATGATCTAGAAATTCATTTTCAAAATAACTGCAAAGGTATCACCTCCTTGGGTACTGACCCTCAATCTCAAGTGCTTCTGAAGGTTTATATTTTACTGTATGCCGATGACACGATTCTACTTAGTGAGTCAGCTCAGGATCTGCAAAACATGCTTCATGTGCTGCAGAAGTATTGCTGTGATTGGAAACTTGATGCAAATACCTCAAAAACAAAAGTAGTCATTTTCTCCAGGGGAGAGGTAAAGAAACTACCAAAACTGTTTTACCAGAGTGAGCAGCTCGAAGCGCAATATAGATACACATATCTGGTTATAGAATTCAATTTTAATGGAATATTCACCCAAGCTATAAAGAAGCAAGTTACACTGGCTAAGCGAGCCTTGTTCAACCTACTATCAAAGTCAAGGAAACTTCAACTACCAGTTGACATACAGTGTCACTTGTTTGATACTTACAGTGGCCCACAAGGGTCGAATTGAAGTTGGAGCAAATAGTTGAATTTCACAAAAAAAAGAAGTCAAATTCCAAAGCCAAAATCAATGTTCAAAGTCAATTTCATTTCATTGCTGTCAAGCTGTCAAGGTGTCAACCCATGCAAACCAACTTGTGACAGGTATCTTTTAGCATTTCATGGTGCACTCTATGTCTTTCTATATGTCTATACCAGCAACTACTGGGTAGCTATCGGTTCCCTCACACAATAACTGATGGTTCCACACCAAGTAGCTGCTGGTTCCAGCATCCTGTAACTGGTGGTTCCCACCCACTGTAACTGGTGGTTCCACACCAATCAGCTATACTGATACTGGACCCCATACCAAGTAGCTGCTAGTTCCCACACCTAGCACTTGGTATAGTTCCCATACACATTAGTTGCTGGTTCCTGTACCCAGTACATGCTGGTTCCCACATCCAATAGCTACTGCTCCCCACATCCAGTAGCTGCTGGTTCCCATATAAACTAGTTCCTAACCCAAGTAGCTGCTGGATCCCACACCCTTGCTGGTTCTTGCACCCAGTACCTGCTGGCTTCCACATAGAGTAGCTGGTGGTGGTTCCCACATCCATTAGGTGCTGGTTCCTTGACAGCTTGACAGCAATGAAATGAAATTGACTTTGAACATTGATTTTGGTTTTTTGTGAAAGTCAACTCTTTGCTTCAACTTCAATTTGACCCTTGTGGGCCACTGAAGTACCTTGCATTGTCCCAATACTTTTGTATGGCTGTGAAGTATGGGGTTTCTCAGACTTAAGTGAGATCGAGCGTGTTCAGAGCTATTTTTGTAAATTTATTCTAAAATTGAATGGCCGCACAGCCAATTGTATTGCACTAGGAGAGCTTGGTCGCTCCAGACTAAGTTGCTTGGTAAAACAGAGGGTAATTAATTTTTGGCACAAGATTGTTACAGGGAAAACAAGCAAGATTTCTAATGTATTGTATACAATTGTGCATGATAAGCAGACTAATGGTAGTCTACAGTCACAGTGGCTCACATATGTTCAGAAGTGTATGAATCAAAATGGACTTGGTAATCTTCTTGGGCATGCGGCTACTTACACACCACATAACCTGTTAAGAGCCAAAGTTAAGAGAAGACTCACTGACATAGAATATCGGGATTGGCACAGTAGTGTAATGGGCTCTGGACACTATTACAATTACAGAATCTTCAAAACTGAGCTCAATCTTGAACCATATCTGCTTAACCTTAACCAAAAGTATTCAGGCCCCTTGTGTAGATTTCGGTGTGGAAATCACCATCTCTCAGTTGTAACTGGGACCCTGGAACTGGGAGATACACTGGTGTTGAGTATTCCCAAAGAAAGTGCCCCCTATGCAAGAGTGATGACATTGGGGACGAATTTCATTACATTTTTCATTGTCAAGCTTTTGCCCATGACCGAGCATTACTTCTTGCCTATAACATACCACCACATCCAAGTATGGTGGCTATGGTGGATCTTTTCAATAACAAAAATCCCATCGTTCTTACACACTTATCCAAATTTTGTGCAATTATCATGGGAAAATTCAGACCCACACAGAGGATAGCCCCAGCTAAAAAGAACAATAAAAAAAGAGCAAGAAGGAAAAAATCTACGCAATTATAGCTCACAGCATAATGTAACTGTTTCATCGCATAGTGACCTGCCAATCTTGCCATGTTGGATAGTTATAAGTTGGATAGCTAGGCTTGTGTGCTGTACTTCATATTGTCATTAGGGTACTAGTCAAATTAAGTAAGTTTGGTGCTCATATATCTCATACTGTCTTCACACCATATACTAGTCAACATGGTGCTCATTGGTGTTGAAAGACAGAGAATCTCAACTTATTTATTGGTGCTGCCAGATTTGCCTGGCCCTTGCATCTGCTGGATAAAGTATTACCAGTAGTACTTTTGTGTTTCACTACAAATGTACATAGTCAGGCACTAAGTTGATCTTTTTCTATTTTTAAAATTTTGCATTCACTTATGTGTAAACTTATTATCACACTTGTAATGTTATGTAATGATACACTTGTAATCCAGTGAAGCCATTGTAACTGTCGGCTAGAGCTGATTTCTTCTTTTATTTCCTTTCCTTTACCTCTGATGAGGATGTGAATACACTAAATTGTAAAAATTGTAATTGTTACATGTATGTAAAACCGCAAACGCCCGGCTACCTATTGTCACGGTGAGCGTACATTAGGGGGAACCTCTCTCCCACACACTCAGCAGCGGATCGGCAAGTAGTCGCGCTCCTGGTCGTTCTGACATGAGCGCCACATTACGTTGAACGCACTCCAGCAGAGGGTGAAAGTGTAAACAGTACGGCTCCTGGTCAGCAGTATTTTATATTGGCCACTAGCTGGTCTGGAGCTGGTTCCTGCGACCCACACTGATAAGGTGGGACCAGCATGTCCCTGGAAGTGGGTGTTAACCAGGGACAAGGTACCCATCATGGTATGTCTTACCAGTGGGTTTTAGCTCAACCAGCAAAATTCAAGATGGTGGCTCCACTAGGCCTCCATACTGAGTCCTATAGGGTTCGACTCCTTGCTAGGGCATTCTGTTTACTCACATACTCCGACCGCCACTCACGTTACGCGTTACTTTTTTAGCTTGAATTTATTGCTATTTTATTGATATTTTATTGGTTATTGATGGGTAAATCGTAGTATAAATGCATTAAGGATTGATGACTCGGCCCTTAAGTTCCATTTCAGACTCCAGGTGGGGCTTTTAGCAAAGCCATGAACTCTAGCCTATATGCGGGGTTTTATGGTAATATGCCGGCATCTGGCAGCAATCCAGGAACTTTGACTTCCTGATTTATAACAAATGTACCCGACTTGGAATTGCTAAATAAGATGGCTCACGACTAATTAAGGTGCAATCAAATGTTGAAACTTGAACTTGAAACCAGAAAGGAACAGGATTTTATAGCATTTGAAAAAAAAATCAGAAAGAATAAAATTACAAAAGGATGTTTGTTAATAAGGGCCCCAGACGGGTAAAATCGACAAAGGGACAAGGCCACTTTTTAAATTCGACAAGTGACATGGGGTTAAGAGACAAGGGACAAATCCACTTCTTAAATTCTAAAAGGGACATGGGCTTAGAGACAAGGGACAAGGCCACTTCTTAAATTCGACAAGGGACATGGGGTTGAGAGACAAGTGACAATAACCATTTCTTAGAAACAATGGACATGGGACCCCCTGTCTAGGGCCCTTTAATGGGGGTGGGGAGAGCTCCCTCCCCCAAGCCCCGGGGGAGTGTGTTATGATTATTATGATAGAAATACCCTACATAATATATGTGGTTAGATCTAGTTCAGAAATGGGAAATATATTCGCAATTTTTGCCATTTTATTCTCGGGAAACTCTAAAATTTGTAGAACAAAAGTAGTATATACATGCAAACTGAGCGCAATGGATTAGCTACTAACTAGGTCATGACCTACTGGTAGACCGGAAGTGACCTAGTTTTAACCAATCAGAGGGCTGGATTTGACAGGAAGTGACGTCATAAGGTCATGACCTAGTTTTTTCGACCAATCAGAGAGCTGGATTCCATTTGACCTAGTGACCTGACCTAGTTGCATAAATTAAAAGAATTGTGCAATACCTAGGGTTGACCTACTTGCAAACCGGAAGTGACCTACTCACCTACTTGCAAAAACGTATGACCTACGTATGAGGGTGTATTGTGCAATCCTTGAAAGAAATTACACAATAACCATGACTCATTTTCTGATGCAATGTTCCTATGGATTTACGCAATACTTATGACTCATTATTTTGATATGAGATTAAATGCAACAAAGACACAACTCGTTTTTTTTTAATTCAATCTTTTTATTTTTTCTTCCTATCAGAGTACATGCTAGGTATGAATCATTATAATCAGATATGCTTGCAAGCAGAGTACATGGATATTATATGGAAAATGAATTCTTGTTGCAGTACCAACTGCACCCGGTCTTGGCTGGAGTAGGACTTTGACTACGGTCCTCTAAGGCCCGCATTCTCTCCATTAAATCCTTCAAGGCCTTTCTTCCTATGTCGTTCTCCTCCAGGGCTACCACTTTGTCCATTAACTCGGCCATGATCATGAGAATCTTGTCTATTACTTCCGCCGTGCTCTGAAGCCCATCTATCACGTCCAGTTCACGTTTAACTTTCCCTTTCACCAAAAGATTGCTCACGTCTGCTTTGACTGCTACTTCTTCTGGACTCATCTCGAAATTCATTGCCTCTTCTTCTCTCTTTTTCTCAGCAAGGGCCTGACTATTTTGTCCATTAAGTTGAAGGGGACCTGAGAAAACCTTTTCACAGTGTGGTGTGGGTCCTTGGTCCGACATGTTTCTATGAGGAAGTTAATGCAGTGGGCTCCACACGTTTTAGCGTAAAAGTTTTGCACTTGTTTTCTGCTGAACGACCCGTGACCATCTGACGACTTTTGCATGAACCTCTGGTGATATATAGTAAATGGAGGTAAGCCATAGGGATCAAAGTAGAATACATTCCCGTCATGAGAAACGTAAAATGCCACCCAGTGCTGACCAGGTTTAGAGCTTGGATCTGTGTTACTGACGAAACATGTAGAGGGAATTGGTTTTTTAGGACATTGATTACTGGCAAAAGTTCCCAGGTAGAAACGCCTTGTGTGTGGATGGTTTCCCAGTGCACCTGTTATGTCTGAAGTTCTCATTTTTTTCTCAGTTCATGTGGTAGTCTGTGACAGGAAGACAGTCAGCCGTCAGTTGGATGTTGTTGTCGTAGAAGGAACACAAGACGGCAGATATGGCATGAGTAGTCGGGGCGGCAAACCTAAGGGAAATGCCCAGCTTTCCTTGCTTGATGAGATTTATACGACTGTCTTCAGGTGCTCTGTCTGGGGTGAGGTCGAAAACAAAGAAGGAATACCCATCTTTGAAATCTTCCAAAGTTATGCCACAGTCTTGCCCCAAAGCCGACAGCCCACTGTCTATGAACATTTGACTGTAGGCTCTGATGCAGTTGCCTGTTTCGAAGTCGGTCTTCAACTCAAACTTTTGATCGTCATATCTCACGCATATTTCCTTCACGTTGAAATGCCTGCAGTTGAAAGGATTTTCTGTCTTAGTCCCAGCAGCTGCTGTTTCCTTTATCATACACAAGACTATCCTGGTGGGGATCTGAGTAGTGTCAGGTTGAGTCCAACTGTAGTCTTGTGAGCCGCCGTCCAAAGTGTGTTTAGTTACTTTACACCTGGCTATGTGATAGTTGAAAGGGCCCCAATGTGGATTCCTGACACTGCTGACATGAGTTTTCACCACCTCGTCGTCGACACATTTTTGGAGAAGTGTCATTTCAGCTTTGGTGATTTTGACCCAGTAGTTTTGATCGGCTGCTTGCATCATGTAGTAATTGGGCTGATTTTTTTCGAATATGAACTTGATTTCACAGTTCGGAGGCAGCACCTTGCACTGTTTAATTAAATCCAGGTGCGGCTTCATTACTAAGGCATGTTTGTTGCGGGCACTGAACTCTGCTCTCCGTGCCGTCCATCCAGCATTTTCGCCCGCTCTGGCTTCCATGTGACCACAGGTGTCTTTCATGTACTTTTGACACCCTTCCAACCGAGTCTCTTTGTCTTCTTTGTTGCAACAAATTGTGTCCAAAATGTAGGCCTTGAGACCATAGTCTTCATTGTTGCCGGTGACTTTCTCCCCATTTATCAGCAACTGACAGGAAGCAAAGAGAGCGTGTGCCAAGTTGTTGACTGGAGCAGCTTCTATGCCGACGGCAAGGTGAGTTGTTCCGTCTGCCGCCACGGCTTCCAGTTCCATGTACAGCTCAGTTTCTGAGAGGTCTGTGTACAGGTTGCTTGGTTCAAAGGTGAAGTCAAATGATTCAGTGTGTGGAGTCAGGGCATTGTTGGTAGTTTTGGTTATTTTTTGACACTTTAATATGTCCTTTTGAGTGACAGGCAAGGCGTGTAGGTCTAGTTCACCTACTGCACATACCTGACCCTTGGGATGAAGGAGACTCATGACTAGAACAAGGTCCTTCCTCTAGCTTGTCCTCTACCTCTGCCGCGTTGCCCCTTACGTCCTCCGCGCTTGCCGGTTGCTCGTCGTTTGACTGGAGGAGGTCCAGATGTACCTCTTATGTATCCTTGAGCAGAAGAAGCAGCCCTTTTGAGTAAGTTCTTCCCTGTTGCTTTACTTCTCCTAACTACACTTTTCTTGAAGCCTTTTCCTGATACCACGTCGGACAAGACTCCAGCTCCTGTAGTAAGCAAGGCTTTGCCTGCAGATTTGGCAGCTGAGCGTCCTATTTTACTTAAGAGGGGAACAGCTCCTCTCAGTAAACCACCTATTAACGAACCAAGTCCGTGCCCTCTTTGTCTGCCCCTGCCACCGTACGCTGGTAAAGCACCGTTCCCAAACTGTGATTTTCTGTAGTATTCAGCGTACTGACCCCTAGGGGCCAGGTATGGAGGTGTTCCATAGTAGTGAAGCATGGTAATATACTCCTATCCTTGAAGAGGTCTGAAGGCAAGTACCACCGACACTGATCCGCTTTCAAATGGTATCGGTTCCCCAGTCTTGTCTCTTAAGTATATCCCTATCTGTCTGAAGGTGGTTTTAGTGACTGGCAGATATATCAAGTTCTGGAAACTTATGGTTTGCATGTCACCGTTGTAGCGATTTATGTTGATTTGCCTCAGAAGGGGTGCTTTAGAGTCACCCACAAGACTGTGCTTGACTATGTCAGAGTACACGAAAGCACATCGACTTTTGTACTGAAGGTCTACCACGTAGGGGCTTTGTGTTTTTCCACTTAGGAAAACACTTCCGTCGAAGCCTAATTGTTTCCCTAAGTTTTCTGGGAGTTGCATGACCACACCAGGAGGCAAGGAAACTACACTTTTCATTGTGTATTTGTTGTAGTGAAACACGGTGGCTTTGTTGTTTTTCCTGTAGTTTCTTAGTTTTCTCACCAACATGCTCTGTAGTTTATTTATGGTCCTGTTCAAGTATCCTATCAACTCTGAGTTGCTTTCCAGGTTCACACCTTCTAAGGCAAACATATTGTAGGTACTACCTTCCTTGAAGTAATACTTAGACAGGTATCTGCTAATTTCCTTGAAGCGTGTACATATTTTCACAGCCTGTAACTGACTGGGAGAGAGAGGAGAAACATTAGCAGAGTCTGTGAAGACGGCCTTTTCTTCAAAAAAAGAAAGAGACCTTTTTTCCCTGTCATCCATAGACATCACTTCAGCCACAGCCGACGATATTTCCCTTTTCTCTCTGCCTGCCGTGTCACGCTCCCCCTCATCCTCCTCCTCTTCCTTCTCCTCCTTCTCTGGCGTGGGTTGGTTAGAAGTGAATCCTCCAGATGGCGTCTCAGTCGCAGCAGCAGGAGTTGGTGGACTTTCACTTTCAGGACCAGCAGGAGGAATGGTTTCAGTCGATCCCACAGGGTTGACATGACGTAGGTTTTTTGTTATTTTTACTCCTCTCTTCAAAGCAGATTGGGCTAATAGATTTGATGTAGAGCTTGAAGCTCTACTGAAGACACTATGGGCTCCTGGTTTTTCCAGAGGAAAAAATTCTCTTCTGCGTTTGTTTAATAAAGCTACTACAGAGCGGAGGTTGTTTGTCAGGTCGTTTTCTCCCTGTGCCAAGAGAATGGGTTCTTCTTTGACGTTGTACCACGTGGTAGGACAGGTTATTTCTTGAAGAGCACACTCTAACTGAGTAGGAGAGTTAATGTATTCTGCCAAAATTGTATTGTAACTAGTTAAAGTGTTGTCAGGAAAAACGTTCATAGATGAGTTACTAGGTAAAGTTAAGGTAAACGCCATTTGTTTATGTTCTTGACAGGTTCCCAAGAGTTAAACTTGTCTCCATAACCCTTCCACTTGATCAAGGCTTCTCTTTTCTTGCCTTTTCCTCTGTATTTTACTATTTTTTCTATGTTGTAGCGTCTTCCGTGACGGACTTGCACCTTCTGAACTTCAGGTTCGTAGAAGCTTCCTTTTATCTCTTCTCCAAGGAGATCTTTCAGGTTGTACCCTTTGGGCGAAATGTTGTCGACTGTGTATATTTCCTCAGTCCAGTTAGGTTCGTACCCTCTGTTAAATGTTTTCTTTGTTTTCAACATTCGCACTTGATTTTTTCTCTTCAACTGAAGGACAGGAACTTTTTTCTTTTGAGGTTGATCGTACAACCTGTAGAACAAGACTTCAGAGTTGTCTTTATTTATGTCTGAAGGGGCAGCTCCTAAGGTTTTGTGGTAAGTCAAATTGTAGGACTTAACCAAGTCGGGCAGCAAGTCAACCCATTTGTAGTTATTGAAATGAGAGAAACATCTCCACATTTTTCCTTGTAAAGTAGAGTTGAACCTTTCGGCTAAGGCACACTTCACGTCGTCGTTCTCTCCTGTGAAAAAATTGATTTTTTGATCTTCACAGTGTTTTTTGAAAATTTTGTTGACAAACTCTTTGCCCTTGTCAGTTTGAATTTGTTGAGGTTTTCTTTCTTTGCTCATTTTTTTGAAAGCCTCTGTCACGTCATCAGCTCTCTTACTTTTCACAGGTTGTCCAAAACCATACCTTGAAAAAACATCTATTCCTGCTAGAATGTACTGGTATCCTTTGTTTTCCTTTGAAAATTCTCGCATGTCTATGAGGTCAAGTTGCCACTGTTTGTCTATCCCCCATGTTTGTGTTTTTCTTCTTGGAAATCTTCTCTTGTAAGGTTTGTGTCTGGTGTAAGCGTCTACATCTTCCAAAGCTTGTTCTATGTTTTTTTTCTTTGTTTTCTTGAAGTGATGACCTTGAAGTTTAGATACACTGGTGAAACTTCCAGGTTGTTCAGGATCTGTGTAAAACCTGAGGACATCTTTTTTCAAAGCCTTGTGCGCCATATAAACTTACGTCCAGTTCCTTTTTGACTTACTTTCCTCTTCTTTATAGGGGAAGCTCTTTTCAAGGGACTGGCAGCAAAGGAAGGACTGTGCCCTGCAAAAGCCGACTTGTTTTTGACAAATTTTAAGGTGGGGTTCAGCCTTTTAACTGCTCTCATGAAAACCTGGCTTCCTTTAGGTTGGTCCTTTTTCAAAGACTTTGGTCGGGCAGCAAAAGCTAACAAATCTGTTATGTCAGTTCCAGGCACACGTTCCCCGTTAACATATATTTCTCCGTCTCTGTTCCAATTCAAAATTTGACTTCCGTGACGAGATAATTCTCTGTAGAGATTTTTAGCAGTCGTTCTGTAAGTTGCGGGTATTCTTTCTTTTATGTCGGCGTCCATACCCTCTGTGTTGTCTCTTGCACGAGGTTTAAACCCTTTCTCCCCTTTGAATTCGTCTACACTCTCTCCGTCTGAATCGTCAGGAAGTGGTGGATCGTCTCTAGTCTCTGTGAAAGTGTCGTCATCGTCGTCGCCGTCGTCGGTGTCTTCTAAAGAATTGTTCACACCCCTAGCTGCTGCTGCTCCTGCAGGGCCTTGTCCTACTGCTCGACCAGGATAGGGACCTTCCCTACGTTGTCCTAAGGCCTTGGCTTTTTTAGTTAAAATTCCCGACTTTATCATAAGTTGATTGTACTGTCTTAACTTTTCCTTCAGTTTGAGGTTAGGAGAGTTAAGCACCTCATGTGCTTTACTTTGAAGGTGGTTCAGGACTTGAACCAGGCTGGAATCAGGAGTTAAACCTTCTCTTAAAAGTTGAGTGCTGTAGTACTGGTTTTGAACACTAGGTCCAGGCTGGGGAGGAGAGGAAGGACTAACAAAAGAAGGGCTTTTTTCTCGGGGAACAAGATCCGCCCTTACGAGGGCCATCCTTGAATAAGACATGATTTTTATCGACGTGCTCCTATGAGACCTGTTATCAGGGGTAAGGCCAGACCCAAAATGGTTCCCAAAAATCCACCCTTTTGCTCAAAGGTTTTCCTCTTCTGCTTAACGGTAGCCTTGTGCCTTGTGACTGACTTGAGTTCTTTCTTGTAGGGTGATAAACGTTTGACTGCGTCTGACTCGTTACGCAACAGGTTTTTGTTCATTACGTTGACGCAAATTTGACTCATCAACCTAATGACCTCATCGCTGAGACCTTTGATAATGTGGGAACACTCTGCCGAGGAACACTTGGATATGTGTTTCAACAAGTGGTAATGTTTCCTTATTGTTTTAAATTTTCCTCCAGAAGCAGATCTTTTGGTCACCATTCTATCTTTTTCTTTTTGAAGCTGAAGCTTGAGGAATGAAAACCAAGGTGTTCCAAGGAGTTGTTATGCTGTTCCTTACCCTAAGCTCGTTAGGTGTGCTCTGCTTAAAGTCCAATAGGATGTATGAATGTTTCTCTTTGGTTTCTGAGTTATATACCTCCGTCAAAAAGGATTTCTGTCCTGGAAAGGCCTGTTTGCTGATGTGCCCTATTTGACTCATGTCTCTAGGGTTTTTAAAAACAACTAGGTAGTGTGCATTTAAGCTCAAGGTTCTGAAGGCAGGATTGTTGAAAAACAAGTTTTGAGTAATAAAAATTACACTTAAACTGCGATGGTGAGAGCCCACAGTGAAAAGTTACATTATGGTGGGAACGTACTCGGGATCCATGAGATCGTCTATTACGACCAGTCCATGTTTAGTCACGTCTCTTTTATCCTCGAACAAAAAGTCTTCTGAAAGAAGACCTTTGTTGAACTTAACCCCCAACTTCACCATTTCGTCGAATCCATCTTGCCATTGACTGTAGCAGTAGTATATGTCGTGTATTTTTGGAGTTACAAGCTCGTCTACACCTTTAATCAACTTGAAAACAAGTTGACTTTTTCCACAAGAAGTAGGTCCAGCTATGATCATTGTGAAGGGGCTTTGTAGACGTGGGTCAAAAATGATCTCCTTTTCCTTGTGATCCATGTTGGACGATATCTTAAACCAAAGTGACCAAAGGAGCAACCTCGTCCTCTTTTAAACCAGTAGAACCCTCGTTCAAACCTTCCACGTAAAGAGCTACGTCAAAAAGTCCCATGTTGTTTAGACTGGCTATAAGGCAGCTTGGATGAGATATTTCTCTATGTTTCCAAACCATTAGGACTTCGAAAACAGGATTTGTGACACCTTTTTTCCCTGGAACAGGGGTGGATATGAGGTCAAGTTCGTGGTCGGTCAATCCAAGTTGAGTTCCCAGTTTCCTCCAGTCAAGCATTTTTAACTTGTCTGCCAGGTTGACGAACAAAGTATCAACTTTCCACTGTTCTGGAGGTATTTCACAATGGTCCACTACGTTGTAATATCCAATGTACCATCTACAATAATCAGTTAGATCGTAACGACCTATGTCACTTAATGCATGTCTCAATACCATCCACTTGCAACGCACGTTCTTTCTGCTCCATGAAATAAGCATTTCTCTCCCCATAGAACAAAGAGACGGTGTTTTTTCCATGTAATCCATTAAACTTAGTCTAAGTCCTAAGTAAACCCCTAATCGAGGGTAGTCTTTTTCCGATATTTTTTCACTGATCTTGAATAACAACTCGTCCGAAAGGTGAAACTCCATAGCAACCAAAAAAAAGGTGTTCAGCAAGTAAGGTAGGCAGGTAGGTAGGCAGGTAGGTTATGACAGGCTAGAAAGCATACAGTTAACTTATAAATATAGGGTAGGGTAGGGTAGGGTAGGGTAGGGTAGGGTAGGGTAGGGTAGGGTAGGGTAGGGTAGGGTAGGGTAGGGTAGGGTAGGGTAGGGTAGGGTAGGGTAGGGTAGGGTAGGGTAGGGTAGGGTAGGTGGGTAGGTGGTTTAGGTGGGTGGGTGGGTGGGTTAGGTGGGTTATTTGGGCGGCCAGCCCGGGCCAACAAGCCTTAAACCCCCCATACTTGAGGGGTGCCCCCACCCCCCCACCCCATAGTTTTTTAAGCCCACCCCCACCCATTCCTACCCTACCCTACCCTACCCTACCCTATGTTATCCTACCCTATTCTACCCTATTCTATATATCTCTTCCATTCCCTTCCCCCTGTTTAGGTAAGCCTGTTACATCGTTCTTCGTTCGTTTAAATTTGTTATGATGTTGAGTGTAAAGCGAGCTGATTGTGGTGAAAACAGTGAGTAAGGGAGATAAGCTGGGTGCACCACATAGCCAGATAAAACCAAACTTTTTCTTTCTCCTCTACACTGAAACGATCCAGGGACGATGATGGGATGTGAAATATGGGGCAGGAGGAAAACAAAGTTTTGGTTTCTAAGCACTCAGCTAGAAGTTCCAAAATAGACATGAAGAAATGAAGACGCTGGTTAAGTAGGCGGGGATTTTCTTTGGCGTGATGCTCTTCTGCCGCTTTCAATGCTTCCAAATGGAAGGGGTTTTTCAGTGGGCCCTTTCCCTTTCTTCCATGCTTCAGGGCATAACCCAAGGTTTCCACCGCTGAAAATTTCGACAAGTTATGACTCAAAACCATTTTCCTCAAGGTTTTTCTGTCTTTGGATGTAAAACTTGATTCCACTGAAGAAAAAACTAAGTATAATTTTTTCCGGTGAAGAACACATTCTTTCAAGTATTTGCACACGTACCTGAAACAAATTGAAGAGCAACATATAATTTCATTTCTTTCCCTCACGTACGTCAGAACTTGAGTGTCGTCGGGGTGACGTTGTTCTAATACACGCTGCAGGGAGTAACGCGACATGGTAGGGCGAAGGTCGTTGTGTCAAATAATGATGGTTTAGTCCCCGTTTAACCTTTATAGGAAACCTGTCAGTCTTTCCTTATCGCACTTTCCTGAAATGATTTATTGCTCAAGGACGAAACAAACGTCAGGGTCAGTGCCTGAGCGTTTTGAAAAGAGGGGAAAACATGTGGAACGGTGGGTTTAGCCCAGGGGCCTTACCCGGAGGATCATGGTTTATTTTTGTTCAGTTTTATTAGGAGGACCAAAAATTAGATACGGGGTAGGCTGTTACCACCTTCAGCTGACCTTTTTCATGGGAGGTAGTTATTTCAGTTATAACTCTCACAACATGACAGCATCCATGGTAATTGTGTCCAATCTCTGTCCTGAATCCTCTTTCATAGAAAATTTTTGAACCTAAAGAGTGTGTAATTTTGTCTGGGTGAAGTAAAGTGGCTTTAATTAAAGCCTTCACCATAGTAGAATCGATGAAAACTGAATTACCAGGCCCTCCCCCCAAAGGTTGATCCCTTAGAAAAAAGGGTTTTTGTCTGTCTGAAATGAATTTTTTTGAACTTCCAGAGGAAATGGAATGTCTCGACATCAAGTGTACCATGGCACCATGTCCCAAAAGAACACCTGAAAAAAAACTTTCCCCATTTTCTGAGATAAGTTTTTTCACAGAGGGTCCACTAGGAACCAATGCAGTGGTTTGGTTGTGCAAGAAGCATTGTTTGAAGTTACAGTTAGGAGGGATGTAAAGATCCCTGTTCAAATTTTCAGGACAGAATTTCCACACAGCCCACACCTTACCTTCTTCTACGCCCCTCCTGATGTCTGAAATAAACACCTCCTGACGCCTTTTGTGACCTACGGTCAAAGACAAAGACAAAGGACAAAAGTTAGCCATGTCTGCTTGAGAGAAGCTAGTTCTGATAAATGACGAATGGTCTGCGTTAATCACAGAATGGTAACAACAAGATTCGTTTTACAAGCCTCACCCTGAACGTTGACTGAGCGTTATCACGTTTTTTTTTATTTGAGTTAAGCTTTTTACTTTTTTCCAAAACAACACTGTCTAAGTGTAAAACATACTATGAATGGAAAAGCACGGTTATCTACGACTCATGGACGTGGTTGTACGTTATCTGAACGACAAGGGAACGTCCCAGCATCGTATCAGGATAGTTACTATAAAGAAGGCTTGAGCTGCTCGATCTTCATCAAACCTTTTCTGACGTTTGTCTGCTGTTCGCCGTCCTGCTCCTGCACCTTCCAGCCCTGCCACCCTTTCATCTTCAAGGAGAACAATGCCTGGTCGCATGAAGACGGGACTTAGTGTCAGGAGAGGAGGAGCTAAAAAGCTGGCTCCACTGACTTTTACTACTTCTAAACAGACAGTGGAAAAGGCGTCGGGCATCGCCCCTCCTCCTACCTCTCCAGCCTCAGCTGATAAACCACCTGCAACTCCTGCTCGGCTTCCAACTGAAGTGCCTGATGCAGGAGAACAGGAAGCCGCTCTTGCAGCTCTTCATGGCGAAATCACTGATTTCCTGGATCGTGTCCGGGATCGCTCTCCTCAGGAAGCTGGCGACGGCGATTTTGACATCAGGGAATACATCAATCCCCCGGCACCTTTGAACTACCAACCCCCCACTGAAGCACCTACGTCCGCCTCTTACTCGCCCGTGACTCCGGAGGAACCTTCTCCCCAGGTCAGTCCAATAAAGGTCATAGACCTTACAACCTCATCACCGGCAGTCAACCCCATAGAAGTGGTGGACTTAACACAAGGGACACCTTCACCTGCTCACCGCGGGGGGTATTCACAGGTAGAGGTTATAGATCTGACCGGCCCTTCTCCTCTGTACTCTCTCCCGGTTCCGGTAGAGGAGCTGCTTCTTAAAAGCCCGCCGGAAAAAAGAAACTGTTCCAGTGAGAGAGAAGGGGAGCCTAAGAAAAAAAGACAGAAGCGCGCCTACCACAAGAAAACCCCTGTCTCTACCCCTGCTTCAGTTTCCTCAGCGACTTCATCCTATGGTGCCGAGCCAATTGGTTCTGTCCCAGGTGTTCCTTCTTCTAAAGACAAGTCACACAGGCAAAAGTTTGGGGAGGGCACTGCCCCCAGTTCTTCCAGCAAGCTTGTGGGCTTTAGGTCAGTGCCTTTGGTGGCAAAAAAATGGCCTGCTCGATTTGGTTTCCAAGAAAAGTCACCTGCCCCCGACCAAGTTTTTTATCCGGAAGGGGATAACAACGCCTGCATAGAAATATACAGGGAACCTAGCATCAGGGGAGTATGCTTGAGGACCTACCTGGACAAACCTTACGAGCGGTGCTTAAACCTAGAGGCGCGTGAGTTCAGGAACTTAGTGGACCAGATAGAGTGCATCCTAGGAAAGTACAAGGAGTTACACCGCCTAGCTGCCCTTGGAGAGAGGAAGGTGGATAATCTTTTGTTGTCCTTGAACCAAGACTGCACCGACCCCAGTGGAGGCCGGGCTATGATCCTGGTAAACTTGTACAAGGGAACTCCTAAAGTTCACATAGGAACAACCAGCTACGTGGAGGAGATGAACGCCTCGGTGTCTTCCAGCTTCAGGAAGCCCCCCACAGCCACACACTGCGGACACACTGTGTCCCCCTTCATTCTGGAGGACATAAAATCACGAGTTGGTCCCTTCCTAGACGAAACGACCGATTTCTACTCTGGGTAAGTGGTCAACTTTGTATAGTGTCTGGTCAACAGCTCCTTGTTTAGTGCTTTTACATTATCATGTATATCAGCTAATTTGTAGTTAGATTTAAATGTACTCCGTCTTTAGTCAACATAGCCCAGCGTAGGTTTAAGTTCTATATGTACTCCATGTATACTTAGGTTAGGTTTTAGTTATAAGTTTGTATATTGAACATAAAGTGAAACAAGAAAAAGAAACCTTAAAAAAAAATGCCGCCCAAAAAGGTAAAACAACTTTACACCGTCAACTGTCCAATGTGTAACACCCCTAGACCTCCACGTTTGGTCACTGTAGAAAACAGTGGAAAAACTTTATGTAACTCAGATTCTTGTAGAAGAGAAACTTTTTCCGACAGCTTAGAACTTCCAAAAGAAATAGAAAAAAATTCTTTGCATAAAAGCAGTTACCATGACAACTTCAAGTCCATAGCTTCAGGTTTGGCTGTGCTTGGTAAGCTTCAGTCCATTTTCAACGTCAGAATGACAAGTTTTAACAAAGACTTGGGAGCCAAACAGGTAATAGAGGCGCTTACCTCTATTCATAGAAATCAAGTTATGGCTTACAAAGTGGCTGTCTCTTTTGGAAGGTTGTTGTCTTCCTCTAAGGAGGAAGAAGAAGAGAAAGTCATGTACTTTCATGCTTCTGCCAACAACTCGTCTTTGTTCTATGACAGTGAAAGTCATAGAGACCCTTACATTTTTATAAGGGACGACAAAGACTTTGCAGAGTGTTTAGATTTAATAGAAAACAACATTAAAGAAGACACTCAAAGACCCTCTACTAAATGGAGTGTAATAGGCAACGTGAACGCCAACATCACACTCATAAGGGCTACGGGAGGAGAATATCTTTTAGGTAAAATGAAAACTGTTCCACCAGGTTTAAGACAAAGAGGAATGCAACACTTTCACAGAGACCCTAAAACCAAAAGGGCGTACAAGGACAACTTGTGTTTCTTTAGATGTCTGTCTTTCTTCCTGTATGAATCTTTAGAAAAAACTCAAGAGCTTTTCCTTGAAGCCTATCCAGGGGTGAACAAGGAGACTTTTGAGGGTGTTGACATAAAAGATTTAGACAGGTTAGAAAAAATGTTTGAAGTTAACATAAGAATTTTTTACCTTCCCTCTTTTGGTAAAAGAAAGGGGCGACCTAAAATTATAAGGTCAAACATGTGTTCATCCAAAAAAATCATGAACTTGAACTTACACAGAAACCATGTAAGTTTAATAACTAACATGGGACTGTATGGTAAAATGTACCCCTGTGAAAAGTGTCATAAAGTTTTCACTCGTAGCTTCCTTTTGAAACAACACAATGGGGTGAAAAAAGATTGCACCAAAGTCAGCTTCAGGTACAAAGGTGGAGCATACAATCCATCCAAAACAGTTTTTCAAGTTTTAGAGGAACTGGGAATAGTTTGTTCACCTGAGAAAAAAATATACCCCTATAAAATTGTTTTTGACTTTGAAAGCTATTTCGTCCAACCTGAAAATTCGTCCCCAGAAAATGCTAACACTGTGATAGAAAAAACTCACATACCCCTTTCTGCCAGTGTAGCTTCTGATTTTCCTGGGCATACAGAACCAGTGTGTTTTGTCAGAAATTCCAACAGGGACGACGATCCTTTGGTTAAAAATGTGTTGGAACACATAAACAACTTGGGGCAGTTGATAGGAGAACAGGTGAAAGAGAATTTTAGAGATGTTTTAGACGAACTAGACTCTCTAGAAGAAAAACAAAAGGAACTAGAAGATAAAGCTAGCAAAGTTTTTCCAGCAAAGAACAAAAAAAATCCAAAAAAAAAAATCTCCCATGTTCTTGAAGTGAAGGAAAAACTTCTTACCTACATAGAAAGAGTCCCTGTTCTAGGTTTCAACTCTGGAAAGTATGACATTAATTTGATAAAAAAGGAATTTCATTCTTTTTTTATAGACACAGACAAGACAGAAATGAAAACCATAAAAAAATGCAACAAGTACATAGCAGTGTACACAGACCATCTTCTTTTCCTTGACATGTTCAACTATTTGGCACCAGGTTATTCCTACGCAAACTACTGAAAGGGAAAGCTGAAAAAGGTTTTTTCCCTACGAGTGGATGGACAACATAAGAAAACTGAACAACAAAGCTCTTCCTCCACGCCACTGCTTCTACAGTTCTTTGTCGGGTGGTGGAATAAGCAAAGAAGATTATCTTGAATGTAAAAAGGTCTGGACAGAAAACAAAATGAAAACTATGAAGGACTACTTGATATATTACAACAACCTGGACGTTAAACCCTTTGTTTTAGCCATAAACGAGCACACAAAATTTTTTATAGATCGTGGGGTAGACATGTTCAAAGACGGTTTAACTTTGCCAGGTTTAACCTTGAAGTTTCTTTTCAACAACACTGCACCTAATGCCACTCCTTACATTCTTTTTGGTGAGAAAGAAAAGGATGTTCACTCCTTGCTCAGACGCAACTTAGTAGGGGGTCCCTCTATTATTTTTCACAGACATCACAAAAGTGGAGAAACAAGAATAAGACAAAAAAAATACGGGTGACAAAGCAAAGTATGCAGACACATAGTAGGGGTAGATGCTAACAGCTTGTACCTCAAGTGCATGGGTGAAGAATCCTGCACAGGTTATTATGTGGTGCGCAGGAAAGAAAACGATTTTCAAGCTGTCTGCAGTCAACAGATTAGCTACTCAGCCACAGAATGGTTGCGATACAAAACTGTGACAGACAAAGTGAAGATATTACACCAATACAACTACGGGGAAGTAGTATTGGGTTCAAGGAAAATAAAAGTGGACGGCTATGATCCAGCTTCAAAAAAAGTATACCAGTTTCACGGGTGCTACTGGCATGGTCACATATGTCACCTCACTAAATCAGTTTTGAGAGACCCCAATGGAAAGGCATGGTTAGAAGAAAAAAACCAAAATACCATTTTGACTACCCTATATCTTCAGTCGTTAGGTTACCAAGTAGAGGAAAAGTATGAGTGTATGTGGCTGAAAGAAAAAACTGAAAACTCGTGCAGAGAAACAAAAAGTGAATGGGAAATTAAAAGACCATTGTGCCAAGGCAGAAAAAGTCAGGATGAAATACTGAGAGGGGTTTCTAAAGGAACAACTTTTGGACTTATCCAGGTAGACATAGAAACACCTGAATCTTTGAAAGAAAAATTCAGTGAAATGACACCTATTTTCAAAAACTGTTTAGTAGGAAAAAAAGACATAGGTGAACATATGAAACGTTACCTGGAAGCAGCAGGTAAGCTGAAACAACCGCAACGCCAACTTATAGGCAGCTACCACGCAGAGGGAATTTTGTTGGGAACTCCTCTCTTGAAGTGGTACCTGGAGAAAGGTTTGGTAGTTACGACAGTACACCTTCTCGTAGAATACACACCAGAACAGACTTTTTTACCCTTCATGGACGAAGTGACCAAAGCTAGGAGGAAGGGAGATGAAAACATAGACTGTAAGATTCTGTCAGATCTGTACAAACTTTTGGGAAATGGTTCATATGGAAAAACCATATGCAACAAACAAAACTTTGTTCAAACAAAGTATCTTCACCCCTCTAAGGCAAGACGTTTGGCCATGCACTGGTCAGTGCAAGATGTGCAAGACATAAGTGACAACACCTTAGAACTGTCCTGTTTGCCCACCTCCATCACCTACGACCTCCCAGTTCAAATAGGGTTCATGGTATACCAATATGCCAAACTTAAAATGTTGGCTTTCTATTACGACTTTCTCCTTGAATACATAGACGAGAAAGATTTTGAAATGTGTGAAATGGACACTGACAGTTTTTACTTTGCTTTAAGTGCAGAGAACATAGAAGACGTAATTATTCCTGAAAAACGTGAAGCTTTCTTCAGAGAACGTCACAAATGGTTGCCCTCTGAATCATGTGACAACAGTCACCACAGAGAGACCTATGTTCAGACCAAAGTTTTGGGTGAGCTGTGGCTGCCTCAACCATGCTGTAAGAGCCGTCTGGCGTTTGACAAGAGAACCCCCGGGTTATTCAAAGTGGAGTGGGAAGGTGATGAAATGACTGCCTTGAACTCCAAATGTTACATAGGCACAGGAGTAAATGTGCCCGTTAAAATGAGTTGCAAAGGTGTAATTCAAAAACAAAACCCCCTGACCACTGACAAGTACAAAGAAGTACTGGACAGTGAAAATGTTGTCACGGTAGTCAACAAAGGATTTAAAGTAGTTAACCACAGCGTTACGACTTACTCTCAAAGGAAACAAGGTCTAACCTATCAGTACATAAAGAGACAAGTATGTGAAGACGGTGTAAGCACCCTACCCCTTTCTATATAAAAAAATGGTTTCTTTTTCTAGTTTCACTTCCAGTTGTACATTTCGTTGAAAGAAAAAACTTTAAACAAATTGTTCAAATGAACAAATTTCCTTCATAGAAAACAGTGTTAAAATGAAAAATGTTCATTTAAACAATTGTTCAAACGAACATTTGTTTAAATGAACATTTTTCCCCATAGAAAACAGTGTTAAACTGAAAAATGTTCATTTGAACAATTGTTCAAATGAACATTTGTTCAAATGAACATTTTTTCCCATAGAAAACAGTGTTAAAATGGAAAATGTTCATTTGAACAATTGTTCAAACGAACATTTGTTCAAATGAACATTTTTTTCCATAGAAAACAGTGTTAAACTGGAAAATATTTTTTGTTCAAATGAACATTTTTCAAATAAAAAACAAAGGTAAAAAATGTGTACTGTATCATGAAAAAAAACTGACAAAAAAGTAAGAAAAGTGAACTGTATCACCCAAAAAATAAAAAAACTTTTCACAAAAGTGAACGCTGTACATGTTCACGACAAAAATAAAAAAATCCAGCGCTGAAGAAATTAAGTTGGAACAGAAAAAAAGTGGTACCAGATTTCTTGACTCATAGCGTCACATTCACCAGATTATTAGTATCTGGTTAGATTTAAGCAACCATTTTAACATGGAAAGTTTAGAAGCTATGCTAGTGGAGCAAACCACAGAAACTCCACCTTATGACTATTACATGCGTCCAGTTTTACAAAGTGTTGCTTCATATAATCAAGCTTCTTCTATAACACCTGACAATGATATAAGTTCTGTAGCATGTGGATGTTCAGAGAATTTCTTTTGGGAAATAATACCTGCAGAAAACATTGGTTATTTTAGAGGAGCTGAACCAGACACTGTTGACCACTGTATAACTAGTGTTAAAATGTACAAATATTTCTCTTCAGCTTTTTGGGACGCCTACAGAAACTGCATGTACTATTGTCGAGTGAAAAAAGTTAACTTGATAATGCATGATTGGTGTATAGGAGTATATCAATTGCACACTGAACCTGGCTGCCCAAGACACTACACAAGGTACACTTTAGGAAGTGTAAGAAAGTTTGCTCTTACTCTCCAAGAGTTAGAATGTAATCCCATAGTAGGAGTGTTTTGTCAGTGTAATTGTAAACTGGAAGTATCTGCTATTGCTAAAACTATTTGTTTCACATGTCTGCAGGTCTCACTGGAACTTCATGCCTTAAGTATACCTGGAGTGAAAAATCATTTCTCCTTCGAGGTAAACTTTAAGGATGGTTTTTTATCTGGTCTTTTACCTGGACCCAAAAACAGTCAAACTTACTTCCTGGCCCAGGCTTTGTTCGAGCATGCTATATCTAACATAGCCAAACTTAACAGTTATTGTTTCCACAACACATGGAAAACTAGTCTCACTGGTCAAAGCTGGTATCAAGCAAGTAAATTCACACACAACAAATGTTTCTGTAGTATATGTGCACGCCCCGGAAATGGAAAATCTGTCTTCA
This sequence comes from Acholoe squamosa, assembly GCA_949317995.1. Taxonomy (NCBI): domain Eukaryota; kingdom Metazoa; phylum Annelida; class Polychaeta; order Phyllodocida; family Polynoidae; genus Acholoe; species Acholoe squamosa. Next base: position 5,416,051 of record OX439050.1, on the reverse strand, counting down.
TCTGTAAATATTGTGTCTAATAAAAATATAATCTGTTATGTGAAATAAATGAGTTGTGTTTTATTTTAATGCATGAAATGAAGAGACATAACAAAATGAGTCATAAGTATTGCGTAAATCCATAAAAGTATTGCATCAGAACATTGTGTAAATTCTTACAAGCATTGCGCAATGCACCCTCATACGTAGGTCATACGTTTTTGCAAGTAGGTTAGTAGGTCACTTCCGGTTTGCAAGTAGGTCAGCTCTAGGTATTGCACAATTCTTTTAATTTATGTAACTAGGTCAGGTCACTAGGTCAAATGGAATCCAGCTCTCTGATTGGTCGAAAAAACTAGGTCATGACCTTATGACATCACTTCCTGTCAAATCCAGCCCTCTGATTGGTTAAAACTAGGTCACTTCCGGTCTACCAGTAGGTCATGACCTAGTTAGTAGCTAATCCATTGCGCTCAGTTTGCATGTATATACTACTAACAAATAAACTATGCATAGGTCTAATAAATAATTAAATCTATTTCAAAATCTCCCTATGTGCCACCGCATGCATCATCTGCATGTACAGGAAACCCCGCATATAATCTGCACCCACATATAAGCTGCATCCAGACTTTGGGAAAATACTATAATTAAGCTGCAAATGGGAGCTTAAATGGTTGCCATTCCTTAGGGAGTGGTCATTTTTTAACAACAGCGGGGTTGGTGGGTTTGGGGGGACAAAAAAAAATTCAGACCCCTCTTAGGGGGGGACAAAATTTTTTTCGCCCATTTTGAGCGAAAAAGCCTGCTCGCCACTAAAGAATAAAAGGAGGGGACGGAAAAATTTCAGACCCCTATGAGAGGGGGACGGAAAAATTTTCGCCGTGCATGTGCGCAGATTTTCACCAACCCCCCTCATGTTAATAAATGACCATTCCCTTACTCTAGTCTATAAATGTAAAACCCCGCATATAAGTCTCACCCTGGGTTCCTGGAGGTGCTATTTAAGCCACACCCGGGGCTTGAAATGGTCTATAAGCTGCGGCATATATGCAGGGATTTCGGTACATCTCATAAGCGGTTCTCATGGCTTTGCTTTAATGTTGCACCTTTATTTTGTCCCTATTGTTTTCTTATTGTTTTCTAATGAGCAGTAGTATAAATACATGTAATGTAACGTGAAGTGACTCAACATAGCTTAAGCTAAATCAATGACTCAGAATTACTGATCCCTTTATTGTATAGCCATGTAGACTTGTGCCCAATTAGATATATAATGGGACGTAAATCTAGTGTTTAGTTGCCTAGGAGTTTGTATTTTTTAATGTATTTTGATTAAATATATTCAATGGGTATTAAATCCTTTAGGGCCTGCTAAAGCGGAAGCGTCAGTCTGTAAGAAAGTTTTCCCCCTTTGGTCCTACAGATTGTATTGTTCTACAGGCCCGGGTTCATTTTAGCAGGACCAAAGACCTCAAGATTATCATTGTTAGGAAGGAAATAATGGAAACCAGTGGTTAACTCACCACTTTAATTATTTGGCGCTTTAAACCTTAACAAACAGTAATGCCTTTTGTTTTAGGCTGTACAAATTCTAACAATGGTCCAAATGGTAAGCTGTAAAAAACAAAATGTAGCCCAAGACCCCGAGACTCCAGCCAGAGATTCGGCAGTCTCTCAGTCTGGCAATTTCTGCCAGCCTGGCAGTCTCGTTCGGTCGGGATTCAGGGAACTCCCTCTCTCGTGTTTGGGGATTGTGGCTCCCCATAAGTATGGGTGTGGACCATTAAAATTGACATGGCGACATGGGCTATTTTAGGCTTAGTGACATGGGACATGAACAATTTCTTATAATCGACATGGTGACATGACCATTTCTTAAAATTGACATGGTGACATGACCATTTCTAAAAATTGACATGGTGACATGACCATTTCTAAAAATTGACATGGTGACATGACCGTTTCTTAAAATTGACATGGGGACATGGCCATTTTTTAAAATCGACATGTGACATGGGGGACCCCCCATCCACACCCCCATAAGTAGACTCCCTTATTCTGGGGAATATTACTACGCACTATACCTGCCTACATTTAACCACTACAGTGCCCAGAACTACTTTTAACCAGAAACGCTGGTCGCCAGAGACAACTCACGCTACCGGTAGTTTTCGCGCTGGGGCCAGATTGGGCCTGGCAGTGACAAAGCCGATGTCCGGTGAGTTTTCATATTGACTGGAGAGTGACCATGAAGTGCTGGCAAGCAGACAATCCATTGGTAACCCAAGCCGACCCTGCGGGGGTGTATCAACCCCATAGGTTCAGCTTGATGCATGAATGAAGTCCTAGCGAGTTATTCTCCAGGGTTGTATTCATGCATCATGACGACCCATGATGCATCAATGGCCCTCAAAGGGTTAATATAAATATATAATAGGTATTAAATCCTAGCATCTGGTCATTGCAAAGGGTTAATATAAATATATAATAGGTATTAAATCCTAGCATCTGGTCCATTGCATTTCTTAATTCCACTAGGGCCCCTCAATGAACCATTGTAGAAAACATGTAGTAAAACCCCGGGGGGGACACTTCATATATTTTGCTGACACTTGTGTGCGGCTGCCAAGGGCACTTTTTCATCAAAATCCCCCTAACAAGGGTGCGATTTCTAGGCCAAAATCCCCCTAACAAGGGTCAACTTTGACCAAAATCCCCCTAACAAGGGTTCACTTTTGACTTAGGTGTGAAATATCCCATAAAAATACCCACATTTTGACCACAATTCCAGAGTTTTCAGGAGATATTTTCACATCTAGGGAAGTCTAATGGTTTATGAGTGAGATATTTCTTAAAGTGCCCTAAGAAGGGTACAGTTTTTGAGGTAAAATACCCCTGACAAGGGTAAGGGTTGTTGTAGCTCAAGCCGCACACCTGTGTCAGAATAAATGTGAGTGTCCCCCCCCCCCGGGAGTAAAACCGCACTTTCCTGCATAACAGTACGGCTCTGCCATATGTTGTACATGTTAGATCCTTTGATAAGAGATTGATTGGTTGTTTATTCCAGGGGCGTAGGAAAGGGGGGGGGGGCGGGGGCCTGGGCGCCCCCAATGATAAGGAGGTTCCCTATATAAATATATAGCAGCCCCCCCCCCAATAAAAAATTTGCTTCCTACGCCCCTGTATCCAGTTTTTCCATTCCACAGTGATTGTTGATGTGCCAGGGATTCTTTGGAATAAATTAATGCAGCATAGAAACAGATGGTACCACGCCCATACGTTAACCCTGTAAGGACCGCTGATGCTGGAGTGCATCATGCCCATTGGTCGTCATGATGCACCAATGAAGTGCTGGTGAGACTGCTCACCAGCACTTCATTGGTGCATCATGACGACCCTCTGGGAGTGTATCAACCCCGCGAGTTATTCACAATGACTGCATTCATGCATCATGGTGACCAATGATCATGATGCATTAATGCATCAGTGGCTCTTAAACTTATGTGGAAATAACTTCTGTTTTCTTCTTTTTTTTTATCATCTTTTTATTTCTATTAATTCTTTACAGAATGTCACTTTTATAAGTGGTCTTATAGAGCCATTAATGGTCACTTCTGCCCTCCCTACACTGACCGTATTTGTTAGGAGACAAGCCGAATGGAATCCCCATGGACCATTACACGGGCCATCCTATTTGCTTGTCTACTAGCATTTATGTGAACAGGCAAGCCTGTGACAGGGATGATTGATTCTAGTAATTGCCTTTCCTGAATAGCAGGGTGTTTTATTAATGACGTGGCTGTCCACTGACTGGATCAACGACTACCAGCCACAAGGGATGACTCATTTATTGCCAGCTTGGGTAGGGGGGGTGGGGCGTGTATTTTCATGAGCCTGCAAACTGTTCGTGATCCCGCTTGTTCCTTAGGCTTATGGGAGGTATCAATGTCCCTCGTCGATTTTAGGGAATGGCCATGTCACCATGTCGATTTTAAGAATTTGGCCATGTCTCATGTCACACTAAGCCAAAAAATACTCATGTCGCCATGTCGATTTTAGGGGCATAGCCATAGGGCCATAATAGTAGAACTGATCTTGCAAAATGCCTCCCCACCCTCTCGGAAATGAAATTGTGTATAGTATTGGGGTGTATAGGCCCACACATGGAACAATGAGAGTACATATTTGATTGAATCGGCCGTATTTATTTTTAAACTCCAGAGGTTGGCCTTTCATTGACTTTTGAAGGCTGAACTGGATGCCTTTTCCTATATAACCCCCCCCCCCCTTGCCTAAATCCATTAACCCCCCACCCCCCCCCCCACCCCACCCCGCTGGCAGTAAATGGCACGTCTCTCACACCGTCCGTGCCCAGACAGCTATCAGCCCTGCACCTAAATAATGAATGGCCCAGCTGCCTGCAGTTGCCCAGACAGGCATGGCTGGCTTAGTAGGCCTCCTAGTCGGCTCCTAGTGCATGTAGTCCTAGGCTACCAGTCCCTACAATAGCACTGCCCACAGAGCACGTGGTGCCTGAGTCATTGAGATCTGAGCGTCACTCTGTGCCTTTTGTTACACACACACACATCCCAGGGGCTGCAGACCCGGCATATCCAGATCTAAAAACTCCTACTTGGACATTACACTGACTGAAGCTCACGTAGCAAGCACACCACAATATTATATAGCTGTTCTAATACACGTCAGTGCAAAAGGTAGGTTCTACTATTGTTTTACTGCTACAGGGGCTGGAACCATGGGGGGAGGGGGGGGGGCGTGTAGATCTATCAGGTCCTAATGCAGTAATGCATCATGCCCATTGGTTGTCATGATGCACTGGAGAGTAACATTCAAACCATCATGCCAACCCTAAGGAGTTGATACGGTCCCGGAGGGTCGGCATGATGCTCCAGTAAAGAAGTGCTGGCCATCAGACTCACCAGCACTTCCTTGGTGCATCATGCCGACCAATGGGAGTGATGCACTCCTGCATGAGCAGCCCTTAAAGTAATATGACTTAAGACATTAAAGATGCCCTTATGAGGAATCCAGCAAACAGAGAATAATGATTTTAAAAAAGCGACCTACCATACCTAGTTTTGTGAGCATGTTACAGAAGAGAATTTTTATTTTTGGCATAAGCAAGGTGTACAAGGAGCCGTCTGGGCATGTACTGTGATAAGTAAGGAACACACAATGTCAGACATCTACCCAGCAAAATAACAGGCGCGATCCTAGCTCTTCTGGGGCAGGTTCTCCTACAATTTAGCCATCTGCGAGTTACCGCAACTCACTACGAGTCATTGTAGAAGTTTGAAAAAAATGCAAAAGAAAAAAAATTACGCAAAAAAAAAATGAATTTAAAAAAAACCTGACTTTTTAGCCTATTGCACCATGAGCATGGGTGGTCATGATGCATTTATAAATGCAGCCCTGGTGAGTAACTCGCCACAGTAGCATTCAGGCATCATATCATGGTCGTTATGGGCATGATATATATACTCCCACACAGTTAGTATGATGCTAATCACTGGTCCACTACTCCGTAGACGCTCTGAGGGAACCTCAGAGACCAAGTGTGTCTGTTGTAGTCTGTTTGGTCTGCCAGATTGGCTGAGTGCCCAGTTCTCACAGAAGTACTTACTGTCAGGTCCAATGCTTCCACCAACACTTCCCTCAATGTATATCCAAAGATTCACAATACACAAAGCACTTGAAATACTTGTAATAATTAATAATCCAGGTGATTTTCAAATCTCCCTCCCTAACTCCAAATCATTGTCAGCCATCTTGAAGCCAGGTGTAGCCACCTAGTGCCAAAAAGACTACACTATTCTTGGTTGGTTAGCCCTATGTTTCAAGAGCAATCTTACACCAGGTAGCACCACATCATGTTGACAATATGGAGGCCATTGAGGTAGTGATATCTAAGCTCAAGATAAACATGTCAGATTTATTGGATATATCTCATGTTTCAGTCAATATAAGCTGATGTACATGAAAACTACATGTTTGTGAATAGGAGGGACAATTTCCAGGAACTGAAAGTGAGTACTTAGTTCAGACTAGCCATGTGTTTGTGCCACTATAGGCTTGTATACATCTTGGATCCTGCCTGTGAGCAGGCAGGTATTTCGGCCTATGGTCCACTTGATGTCAACAATGGAAATTTAAGGGCCGCTGCTGCTGGAGTGCATTATGCCAATTGGTCAGCATGATGCACCAATCAAGTGCTGGTAAGGGAGTGGTCATTATTTATCAACAGGGGGGGGTGGGTTTGAGAGGGGGGCATAAAAAAATTCTGACCCCTCCCGAGGGGGGGGCTAAAAAAATTTTGACTCCTCTTGAGGGGGGGCTAAAAAAATTTACCCTCTTTTTAGCCAAAAAGCCAGCGCGCTACTATAGATCAAAGAGGAGGCGAAAATTCTCCGCACACCTCCGGCGAGGGGGGGGCCCAAAAAATTTTGATCGCCGTCGAGGGGGGGGCGTAAAAAATTTTTGCGCGTCCACGCGAAAACCCACCACCCCTCCCCCCCGTTGATAAATAATGACCACTCCCTAAGTCTGCTCACCATTGCACTTCATTGGAGCATCATGCTGACTCCATGGGATTGAGTGTATTGACCCCATAGGCTTGGCTTGAGCCCTGGCGAGTTACTCGCCAGGGCTGCTTTCATGTATCATGATGTTGATTGGGAAAATAATTGGATAGGCAGATATTGGATCTGCCTGACCGTGTGGAACCAGGCCTTGAGTGAATCACATGGCCTATTGATGACCAACACCTGTAATTTACAGGGTTGTCAAGTCTCACGCCTTGGGCGTGAGAGTCACGCATTTTTACACTTCCTCACGCTCTCACGCATAGGCAAGGCTTTCTCACACATTTCTGGCATCCTGGGCATTCAAAAACTGAAAGAATTTTTCAAATATTCCAACTAGAAGCAAAGTTATATAGTGATTCTCAGAAGTCACCAGAATGCATGTTTTGACTTAGAAACTTTCAAATTTTCTCAGGAAATTAAAATGCTCCAACCAGATATCAAAAGAGGCTTAGAAATTAATTTATGAGGGACAGAATGTTAGGGAGTGGCATATTATGCCACACTTGTAGTAGGGCCTATACTGATCAACTTGGATGACACGCAGTTCTAGGTTTCCCTCCTGGAAATTACATGTAATTTACAGGGTATAACTTGAGTGAGATGGGGGGATGGTAATTCTCGGGTGGGAAATTTCTGGAGGGGGATTCTAGTGGGGAAATTTCAGGTTGGGAGATTTCCCCACTGATTTTCTAAAAACAGCCTCAAAATGCTTCAGAACACACTATTTGGCTTGTATATTTTCAAAGTTTTCTGGGGGGGGGGGCATGCTCCCAGACCCTCCTAGTGCTGTTGGGTTACTTCCCTTGTGCACACTAAATCTATTATCTAAAAACAGTTTCAAAATGCTTCACACTATTTGGCATGTATATTTTCAAAAATTTCTGGGGGGGGGGCATGACCCCCCCTACTGCTGTTGGGTTACTTCCCTTGCGATTCATGTCCCTTTGCACTGCGATGCGGTGCACCGCGCAATATTTGTCCATTTTCTCAAAATCTCACTCATGTCCATTCTCAGAACTTGAGAGCCCTGCCTGTACACCTCAGGGGCGTGGGAAGCAGTTTCAGAGTGGGTGGCACCAGGGGGGCTTTCTGCAATTTTTTACCTCCCTTTGCTTGACCCTTTAGTTTTGACCTTTTGAGGAGTTGGCCAAAAGTGGGGGGGGGGACATGTCTCCCCTGCCCCCCTTGCTTTCCACGCCCATGAACCTGATACAATTAATTACTTGTATTTTATTGTGTATATTAAAAATACAGGAGCAGAGAGTGAAGCTATCAGGAATGGCAGACCTGAAGATCCCGGATGGCGTCCTAGATACACAAAACGGCAGTCACAGTATTAACGGCAATCTACAGAACGGTCACAGCACCCAGGCGTATGTTAATGGTGTTAACGGTGTAGGTCTTCACCGTAAGAGGGTGGGGCTACTGATCACTGACAAAGGTGGGTGCAGTTTAAACAAAAGTTAAATTTTTTTAATTTAATTTTTTTTTTTAGAGTAGGGTAGCGACCGTTGCAACTCTACAAGAACAAGAAAAATGTGGCAAGGACCACGGATAGGAGTTGCACTCTGCACTGACGTGTGACGTCACGGCCGACGTATGATGTCACAAATTGCGTCACAAGTTGACCGTGACGTCACTGACAAACCGAAACCCTAATGAAGTTGCTACGGTCGCTGCGCTCCCGGCCGCTACGTGGCAAGCAACTCCAAAAAATGTGGCAAGGACCACGGATAGGAGTTGCGCTCATAGATCATGGCAACATTACTAGCCACTGCGGGTGACGTCACTAAAGCAGCATGACGTCACCAATGACGTCATAGGTGACAGGGAGAAAACCAAAAACATTATGGGGGGTCTAGATGGGGGGTCCCCATGTCCCTTGTCGATTTTAAGAAAAGCCCATGTCAAATGTCACTAAATTTGTATTTTCCTCTGTCCTTGTCACTAAGCTCCATGTCACATGTCGATTTTAAGAAAAGTCCACATTCCCTGTCACTATCTTTTTTGTCCCATATCCTTGTCCCTAGAAGCCCCATGTCCTTTGTCGATTTTAAGAAAAGGCCATGTCAAACTCTCGATTTTAGGGGTCTAGACCCATATTATGGAGTTGCTATGGTCGCTACGCTCCTGGCCACTGACGCGGCTTGCATCTCCAAATAATGGTTTCGTTTACAGCCATGGGCACAGCCATTACGGCCGTGACGTCACCACTGACGTCACACTTGGGCTGTGACATCACAGCTGTCAAGCAGCTGGCGATGTTGCATAGCAAAGCGTCTCGTTACTAAGGAGCCGAAAAGTAACGTAACCAACTTACCAAGGTGATGCTCTGACGTCAGCACCGATGGTGCCTGGGACACATTTCTTGAAGCCCTTAGAATTCCAATGGGTAAACGTCCGTTTGGGGGGGGGGGGTAGGTCAGAGGCTACGTCCATTCTAGATCACTCAGACGTCGGTGGGCGTGCTGACTTTCCCACGTAAAATGTGTGTACCGTAAATTCTCTCGTATCAGCCGAACCCTTGTATAAGCTGCACCCCTGACTTTGAGAGAAGCTAAGGCTTGAAAATGAGCAATTTAATACTCTTTTATAATGTAAAATACCCTCGTATAAGCTGCACTCTGACTAATTTTTATTTGGGTTCTGCTGTTAGCCACGGCTTATACGAGATAATTTACGGTATGTGGGGAGGGGACTGACATAGGGAAAAGGACCAGCCCAGTTAAGCACAGGCCTGCAATTTGTAGGCCTGTCCCCTCCCGAGACCTCAAGAAAAATGTGGCTTGGACTACGGAGAGGAGTGGCAACTCGTATCCGTGTTTCTTTCCACCTTTTTCTTGTTTTGCGGAAGGATTTTTTTCTCAAAGGAACTTTCCATTTTACTTCAGTTTGCTTATACAGTAAACATGTTTATCCAGAATTCTGGAGAAGATTCAGCAAAATAGAAATGGTTTTTACTTTTCAGTAATCTCAGTAATCTCTAGCCACTCCCGTAGCCCTACCAACCCGTGACACAGACGAAACTCAGTCTTAGCAATCTCCTGCATATAAGCCGCACCCCGCCTATAAGATGCACCTAGATTTTTTGGATTTGGTCAGAAAAATAAAAAAATTCATAACTTATGTTATAGTTAATGTATTTTCAAATTCAAAAGGCTAAAAGTACCTAGGGCTTACCAGAGCTCCCTACACAACTCTATGTGCTATTATGAATTAGGGGGTAGTACAACATATCAAAAGAATTTAAGGTCTTGATGTCCCCCTTGTATACAAAATCCATGTATAAGCCACACTCTAGCTTCAGGAAAGTTTTATAAGGCACACAAAGGGTCTGAAATGGTCTGTAAGTCAATCACAGCTTGCACGCGGGTGTTTGTGCTATATATGTTGATTACATAAAACTCTTAGTACCATCTAGACAAGTCCACGAACCAGTTCAAACCACACACTGATTTAAGAGCTCTGTTATTTAGAGCTACCCTTAACCCTTTAAAGGCTACTGATGCAGGAGTGCATCATGCCCACTGGTCATCATGATGCACCAATGAAGTGCTGGTGAGTCTGCTCACCAGCACTTCATTGGAGCATCATGCCGACTCTATGGAGTTGATACCGTTACTCCCGGAGGGTCAGCATGATGCTCCAATGAAGTGCTGGCAAGTAGTCTTGCCAGTACTTCATTAGTGTATCATGACAACCAATGAGCATGATGCATCAGGGGCCTTTAAAAGAAAAGACCGCCTTATTTTCCTGTTGAGGTATTTCGATAGCCATTCTGCAAATAAACACGATCTTGGCATACTTACTAAAATATACACCTCTATAAGGGATGTTTATATTCTTTGATAGTTGGCATTAAATGACCATGGGGAGGGTTCCTAAATGATATCTTAGTTTTGTGCACGTCAATATTCTAAATATAGACATGTTTTACAACAGCCTCCACACATAATCAATGCAGTTCCTGCTGCATTTGGTCAATTGTGACGTCACACAATGCAGCAGAAAGGCCTGCTGCTCTCCCTTACAGAGGTGCATAGCCTATTTTAGAAAGTATGCCAAAATCGTGTTTATTTGGAAAATGGCTATTACTTCAACATGAAAATAGGGTGGTCTTTTCTTTTAAAGGGTCAAGTCCTTAATAGAATGTCATTTGTTGCTAAGCATGGTCTTGTATGATATAACACCCTACATATTTGTATTTCAGTGTACAGTCTACAAGCACTCATAGACCACTGCCAGGACCCAAAGAACCACAGTGCGGCCGAGGTGGTCCTTGTAATCTCTAACAAACCCGGTGTAGAGGGATTAAAACTTGCTGAGCTGGCGGGAATACCAACACAGGTAATTATCTCATGATGTAACATGATCATGGTGTATTAGAACATGCCCAGTAGGCAGGAATAACCACACAGGTAATTAGCAGCATTAGATATCTCATAGTATATTAGAACGTGCCGAATAGGCAGGAATACCCACACAGGTAATTAGCAGAATTAGATATCTCATAGTATATTAGAACGTGCCGAATAGGCAGGAATACCCACACAGGTAATTAGCAGAATTAGATCTCATAGTGTATTAGAACGTGCCGAGTGGGCAGGAATACCCACACAGGTAATTAGCAGAATTAGATCTCATAGTGTATTAGAACGTGCCGAATGGGCAGGAATACCCACACAGGTAATTAGCAGAATTAGATCTCATAGTGTATTAGAACGTGCCGAATGGGCAGGAATAAATATCACATGGTTTATTAGAACATGCTATGTGGGCAGGAATATCTCATAGTGTATTAGAACATGGCAAAGAGCAGGAATAAATATCTAATAGTGTATTAGAACATGCCTCATGGGTAGGAATAAGTATCTAATGGTGCATTAGAATATGTCGAGTGTGCAGGAATAACTACACAAATTACTAAACAAACCAAAATGGTCCATTTAAGCATCCCAATGCCCTCCCTGATATGCTAATGACACCAGTGCTTTTATTTGAGAAACAGATTTTAGTGCTCAAGATTGATTTGAACACCCTCTTACTCCCAGCGCTTATTCACTACTGGTGTTTATTTGAGACCCACATGCATGCCTTCAGTCGTCATGATGCATAAATGCATTTAAGCATCATGCCGACCTTACGGGGTTGATACACAAACTCCTGTAGGGTCGGCATGATGCACCAATGAAGTGCTGGCGAGCAGTCTTGCCAGCACTTCATTGGTGCATCATGACAACCAATGGGCATGATGCACTTCAAGGGCCAAAGTTGTATTTATAGTTTATAACATGTGAACTTTAGAGAGTGGTCATTATTTATCAACATGCCGACAACTGGGTATCAAACGCTAAAGGATAATAAATGTCAGTAGGCTTACTAAGTTAAACCTTTATCATTGCCTCAGTGCCACAAGGTTGTAACTGACATTTTGGCAAATTTGAGTTTTCTGTTTCTAATTCCTGTAGTCTGAAACAGGTTTGGCAGTTTCTAATTTTTCATACAGAGTGTAGTATTGGGACTAACCAGACATGCCTCGTTCCTCAATTAAAAATTGAGTTATCTTCTGTTTTAACATGTACTGGCCGTTATCTACCTACTGTGATAGCACTGAAGCTCTGTCTATGATATGTGTGCCTACAGACCCCAATGCAATATTTTTGTATCCACTTTGTTCTATAGTATTGAAACACTTCTTTTCCCTCTCCTGCAAAACTTGAAAAATGCAGTTACAACCTTCTTGCACTAAATATGAATCACATCTATATTTGTACATCTACAGGTAATATCACACAAGGGGCACAAGACGAGGGAAGAGTTTGATGCCAAGCTTCATGAGGCGCTTGTAGAAGCTGACGTTGACATTGTGTGTCTCACCGGGTTCATGAGGATTCTTACAGGTAAAGATATTTGAAGCATATTAAATTTTGTATCAAACTGTTATTAAAATGTATGTAAGACATTAAAGCCCAATTTTAGTTCCAGATCGGGGGAATTAGATAAAGGAGGGTGTCACAAAAAGACCCTAGCTTCCACACCCACACACTCACACACACCCACAGACAAGCACACTGACAATCACCTTTTTTACAAGTCCTCACTTAATTTTCGGGTCCCCAGTTGATGGATGATTTTAGTGAAATACCCAGTTTATTTTCGGGTCCCCAGTTGAGGGGTGACCTTCCAAGTCCCCAGTTCCTGGCAAAAGCTGGAACCCCATAAGAAAGTAGCTATGATTCCCTTCGAAACGCACCTAAGATCAAGACGATCGGACCAGCGGTTGCTGAGATATTGAATTTTAAATATTTCAAAGGGAGAATCTTAGGAAGTATCGTAAACGAGTCCCTATTCAAACTGTCATTATGGCTTCACTATTGGGGGTGGAGACTGGATAAAAGCTACGAAGCTTACGGCAAGGGATATCAGCCTGATTTGTGGGGGCACACCTTGATCTACACACACACCGTCACACACCGATAAACTCACCCATACTGGTTTATGGTCCAAACTGGGGACCTGGGATTTATGCAGGCAACTGGGGACCATACTTTCTGAAGGGTTAATCGGCTCTGTAACACCAGAGATTGCATTGATATGACCTTTAGAATATTCTGCCACTTGGACGAGGGGTTAAATTGATCACTTGTATCATAGACGTGGCTTTAGGAATTTCAACTTTAACTCGGGACTCAGCAGATGGCGGTGTGGGTGGCCATGGTGAGTATGGGCAGTGGTCCAAATTTGATTCGGGCTTCTCTAGCCCACTTAAAAGGGTCTATATCTCCTCTTTCCTATCCCCTCTGATGTGTGTGGTGCACATATGCACAGGCACAGACAGATTCCTCTGAAATTGTGTAATGTAGTTCTCACCATGAATATGACCTTAGCTGTCGAAATGGCATTAAACATCTATTACTCACTCACTCCAAATTTGATTCCAAATGGGGACTTTTGCAAAAATGAACTCTTGGGTATCACAAAGATATTTCCTGTGTGAAACAGGTTTCAATTAAGTGGGGACTTGGCCCAGTCCCCAGTTAATTTTCAGGTCCCCAGTTGATGGGTATTTTTTCATGTCTAAGTCCCCAGTTCCCAGCAAACACACACACACATGCTCCCCTACACCACGGAGGATGGTCAATGGGCCTCTAAAGCAATCCTTTGAAAATTTTAAAATTTTATTAGCTATTATCAACAAGAAAACAGTGTACATACTTTTCTTTGTTTATGAATATTCTATTTGTCAAAGAAAAACCAAAAAAAAACATTATGTTAGCAGAGATTACATAAAAAGGTTCTATATTGAATTCTATATTTTGCAGGTGAATTTGTGCGTAAGTGGGAAGGTCGAATGATCAACTGTCACCCATCGCTACTCCCGGCCTTTAAGGGGTACAAGGCGGTACGGCAGGCCATCGAAGCCCGGGTGTGCATCTGTGGGGCCACTGTACATTTTGTTGCTGTAAGTTACATTTTAACAAAAAAGAAAAAAATCTTCAAAAGAAATTGTGATCTCATTTTTGGAATTTATTTATTTTTACCTGATTTGTGAACAACCCACAGGAAAACAACCCTTATATCTGACCTTTTCTTTTATGAACTATATTATATGGACAGTTTTATAAAAATAAAAAAAGAAAGAAAAAGGATATGAAAAAACAAACAAGGAAAGAAACTATCAATAAACACAATTTATAATGACAAAGATCATTTATCTTTTTGCCTTTCTATAATGACCTTTTGGTGGTGTAAACCATTAATATCTTCTCTCATTTTCCCTTTGCAGGAAGAGGTGGACTCAGGTGCTATTTTAGCTCAGGAATCAGTTCCAGTTTATCCCACAGACACAGAGGAAACGCTTGTAGAGAGAGTTAAAGTCGTAGAAAGTTCTGCTTTCCCAAAGGCTCTAGAGCTAGTCGCGTCCGGCAGAGCGACACTAGGGGAGGACAATGTGATTCAATGGAAAGTGTAACTGGTCTATGATTGTTCTGACGCATGTTACAATACTTATTTACTTGTTCATTCCTTTATGGGTAGATAGTGCAGGAGTGCATCATGTCCATTGGTCGGCATGATGCGCCAATGCAGTCCTGTTGAGTCTCCCATCAGGGCTGCATTCATGCATCATGACGCCCAATTGGCATGATACACTAATGCATCCTGGTGCCTTTAAAGGTTAACATAAGTTGACAGAGACTGTAAATGTGTTCATGGTGCACCGGCATACTTAGTGAGTTAGCGCATGTACCGTATTATTATCTTCACATTTTCAACACTAGATATATACAAATTGATATTACATATCCATTCTTCATCATTGCTGGGCTGAATCTCATTATCATATTATAGGGGGCCTTTTGACCCTTTATCAGGGATGATGATACATTTTTAAACCTCTAAGGACCGTTGATGCATTAATGCATCATGCCCATTGGTCACCAGGGCTATATTCAAGCATTGTGATGATCCTACAGGATTGATACCCCTGGAGGGTCGGCATGATGCCCCAATTAAGTGCTGGCGAGACTCCTCGCCAGCACTTCACTGGTGACGACCAATGGACATGATGCATTAATGCATCAGTGGCCTTTAAAGGGTCAATGCATGGTGGCCATCGGTCAGCAAAATGCATGAATGCAGCCTTGGCGAGATGACTCGCTAGCACTGCTGTATTCATGTATCATGCTGAACCTGTGGATTGCACCAACCCCATAGCATCAGCATGATGCATGTATGGCAGAATGGCCAGTAACTTGCCACGAGTGACTTTATTCTTTATATAAGAGCATAAAGTCCTTATACAGATATGAGAGCATTTGTGATGATATCAAGGGTAGGGTAGTTATATTAGGGCAAAACGAAAAATTAAATAAGTTGTGTGTGGGTCTAAGGAGAAAGACATTGTGATTTATTCAGTATGAGCTTTATTTTGTAAGTTATCAGAATGGATTTAATCTGTTAGGTTGTACAAAATGTACTGATTATATTCTCATGTTGTAAGGGAGGAGGTGAAATCAAACCTCCTACCAAAGGTATTGCAATTTTTGTTTTATGTATTGGGACAAAATTGTCATTGGCTTAATTAATTTTGATGGGAAAAACTGAATATATTCATAATGTCTATTGATTTGGCAATTTAAACTTTTTTTGTCAGATCTGCAGAAGTGTTCCTTTATATGTGACACAGACCATCAGAATTATTTCTTTGTGGACTACCATGCATTATACCCCTTATACCATCAAATCATTCACTGTGGGCCTCTTGGGGGCAGGTGGTACCCATCTGATAACTTATCATTGATAACAGTAACCAGCTTTAGCAATGGCCTCGGCCATTGAACGATCCTCGACCTCGTTATAGGCTATTTTGTCTCCAGTTGTTCATTTGTATTGAGTAAACTTTGTGCCGTATTAGAAACCAAAGATATAGATTAGATATACCAAATATATGAATGAGTTTTATTATTCATGTTAATATATCTAATATACATCAGGCATTGTGTGACTTACAATGAGGTACAGAAATTTCAGCTCTCTCACCCATTAATGCTGTTTAATAATGCTGTTTTAATAATAAATCATGCCCATTGGCTGTCATGATGCATTAATGTAGCCCTGGTGAGTTACTTTCCAGGGCTACATTCATGCATCATATAGACCCTAGGGAGGTGATATACTCCAGGAGGGTCGGCATGATGCTCCAATGAGGCGCTGGTGAGCAGTCTCGCCAGCGCTTCATTGGTGCATCATGACGACCAATGGGCAATGATGATGCACTCTTGCATCAGCAGCATTTAAAGGGCTTGGCAGCTGTTAAAGGGTTTACCTGATTTGCAGGAAAACACTGAAACTATTGTAGAGGTCGGTGAAAATGTTCTTGGAGAAACCGGGACTCGAACCCGGGGCCCTCCAACTTCGAAGCGGCTGCGCTTCCTCTGAGCTACTTCCCCTGGCCTGACATTTCCACCTTCCATCCACACCTGGATCGGTATGATACACACTAGGGGGGCAGTGATTACCCGGAGACCCGCCCCTGGGGGTCTGCCACCGAGTACAGGGAATTACTGCCCCTACACTATTAATACAGCATGACAGGGTAGACGTGTATGTATGTACAACTCCCGGTGACTTAATAAATGAAGTACAACACAATGCTACACTGTTCATGATTTGTTTTCTAAATAGAAAACTAATATATGATGTACAAAAAAGATGATTGATGCTCATATATATCGACAACATAGTGCAACAAGGTTGTATCTGCATATTTCAAGTTTTGCAGGAGAGGCAAAAGAAGTGTTGCACTTAATTACTATAGCTCAAAGTGGAAACAGCAACATTGCACTGGGCCTGAAGACACGTATATCATAGATAGAGCTTCAATACTTTCATAGAAGATAGATAAGGGTCAATTGTTGTCAAAACAGAAGAAAATTCGATTTTGCCAAAACGCCAGTTATAACTCCCCAATTTATCTATGTTCATCAATTACACACTACAAACTATTGGAAGACTAAATATAGTGCCAGTTTTGCCAATCAATATGAATTCCATTTACAGAAAATTCAGATGGGAATGGTGCATTCATGCAATTTTGGTCTTTAAAGGTTTAAACCAGTATAAAAGTTCTACTGGTTCCATTTGGTAATTACAGTTTAACATGCAAAAACATATAACACCAAAGACCAATAGGTTACTAAGAGGGTACACTAGGTGATTTCCAATTGTACCATAGCTGTTTGGATCTGGGTGATCCCATAGAGCCCCATGTTCTACCATAGCACTGTGGAGCTGGGTGATCCCATAGAGCCCCATGTTCTACCATAGCAGTGTGGAGCTGGGTGATCCCATAGAGCCCCATGTTCTATCATAGCAGTGTGGATCTGGGTGATCCCATAGAGCCCCATGTTCTACCATAGCAGTGTGGATCTGGGTGATCCCATAGAGCCCCATGTTCTACCATAGCTGTTTGGATCTGGGTGATCCCATAGAGCCCCATGTTCTACCATAGCAGTGTGGGGCTGGGCTTGGTGATCTCATAGAGCCACATGTTCTATCATAGCAGTGTGGAGCTGGGTGATCCCATAGAGCCCCATGTTCTACCATAGCATTGTGGGGCTGGGGATCCCATAGAGCCCCATGTTCTACCATAGCAGTGTGGATCTGAGCTTGGTGATCCCATAGAGCCCCATGTTCTATCATAGCAGTGTGGAGCTGGGTGACCTATAGAGCCCCATGTTCTACCATAGCAGTGTGGATCTGGGTGATCCCATAGAGCCCCATGTTCTACCATAGCAGTGTGGATCTGGGTGATCCCATCGAGCCCCATGTTCTACCATAGCAGTGTGGATCTGGGTGATCCCATAGAGCCCCATGTTCTACCATAGCAGTGTGGATCTGGGTGATCCCATCGAGCCCCATGTTCTACCATAGCAGTGTGGATCTGGGTGATCCCATAGAGCCCCATGTTCTACCATAGCTGTGTTGATCTAGGTGATCCCATAGAGCCCCATGTTCTACCATAGCTGTGTGGATCTGGGTGATCCCATCGAGCCCCATGTTCTACCATAGCAGTGTGGATCTGGGTGATTCCATAGAGCCCCATGTTCTACCATAGCAGTGTGGATCTGGGTGATCCCATAGAGCCCCATGTTCTACCATAGCAGTGTGGAGCTGGGTGACCTATAGAGCCCCATGTTCTACCATAGCAGTGTGGATCTGGGTGATCCCATAGAGCCCCATGTTCTACCATAGCAGTGTGGAGCTGGGTGATCCCATAGAGCCCCATGTTCTACCATAGCAGTGTGGATCTGGGTGATCCCATAGAGCCCCATGTTCTACCATAGCAGTGTGGAGCTGGGTGATCCCATAGAGCCCCATGTTCTATCATAGCAGTGTGGATCTGGGTGAGCCCATAGAGCCCCATGTTCTATCATAGCTGTGTGGATCTGGGTGATCCCATAGAGCCCCATGTTCTACCATAGCAGTGTGGAGCTGGGTGATCCCATAGAGCCCCATGTTCTACCATAGCAGTGTGGAGCTGGGTGATCCCATTGAGCCCCATGTTCTACCATAGCAGTGTGGAGCTGGGTGATCCCATAGAGCCCATGTTCTACCATAGCAGTGTGGATCTGGGTGATCCCATAGAGCCCCATGCTCTACCATAGCAGTGTGAATCTGGGTGATCCCATAGAGCCCCATGTTTTACCATAGCTGTGTGGATCTGGGTGATCCCATAGAGCCCCATGTTCTACCATAGCAGTGTGGGGCTGGGCTTGGTGATCCCATAGAGCCACATGTTCTATCATAGCAGTGTGGAGCTGGGTGATCCCATAGAGCCCCATGTTCTACCATAGCAGTGTGGATCTGGGTGATCCCATAGAGCCCCATGTTCTACCATAGCAGTGTGGATCTGAGCTTGGTGATCCCATAGAGCCCCATGTTCTATCATAGCAGTGTGGAGCTGGGTGATCCCATAGAGCCCCATGTTCTATCATAGCAGTGTGGAGCTGGGTGATCCCATAGAGCCCCATGTTCTATCATAGCAGTGTGGAGCTGGGTGACCTATAGAGCCCCATGTTCTACCATAGCAGTGTGGATCTGGGTGATCCCATAGAGCCCCATGTTCTACCATAGCAGTGTGGATCTGGGTGATTCCATAGAGCCCCATGTTCTACCATAGCAGTGTGGATCTGGGTGATCCCAAAGAGCCCCATGTTCTACCATAGCAGTGTGGAGCTGGGTGACCTATAGAGCCCCATGTTCTACCATAGCAGTGTGGATCTGGGTGATCCCATAGAGCCCCATGTTCTACCATAGCAGTGTGGAGCTGGGTGATCCCATAGAGCCCCATGTTCTACCATAGCAGTGTGGAGCTGGGTGACCTATGGAGCCCCATGTTCTACCATAGCTGTGTGGATCTGGGTGATCCCATAGAGCCCCATGTTCTACCATAGCAGTGTGGATCTGGGTGATCCCATAGAGCCCCATGTTCTACCATAGCAGTGTGGAGCTGGGTGATCCCATAGAGCCCCATGTTCTACCATAGCAGTGTGGAGCTGGGTGATCCCATAGAGCCCCATGTTCTACCATAGCAGTGTGGAGCTGGGTGATCCCATAGAGCCCCATGTTCTATCATAGCTGTGTGGATCTGGGTGATCCCATAGAGCCCCATGTTCTATCATAGCTGTGTGGATCTGGGTGATCCCATAGAGCCCCATGTTCTACCATAGCAGTGTGGAGCTGGGTGATCCTATGATATACCATTTTATTATTCCATAAATTCTAACATATTATTGTAGTAATCAAAGAATATCTATGAAATTAATACATAGGTTGGTTCTAAGAGCTATAAGAGCGCTCAAACTTTGTATAAGAGCGTTCATGCCCCACTGCACACCAGCCACAGTCAGTTAGACAGAGTTTATGACATCAAAGGCTCCGACCTAATGGTTCACTGCACAATATAATAAGAATAAGGGTCTCAGTGTGCGACCTCATGGTCCAATGCACAAATTAATAACTTGTAAGTGAATGCAACCGGCCGTCACGGGTGCCTGAGCACCGCTGACGCCGTCATGAGTGTCTGAGCACTCTAATAACTGAACAATAGGTTACATAAGCACGACGCCATAACCGTTCGGTCGCTCTAGCGTCGTTCCTGAGCAAGCTAGAGTTGACAGAGACTGTAAATGTGTTCATGGTGCACCGGCATACTTAGTGAGTTAGCGCATGTACCGTATTATTATCTTCACATTTTCAACACTAGATATATACAAATTGATATTACATATCCATTCTTCATCATTGATGGGCTAAATCTCATTATCATATTATAGGGGGCCTTTTGACCCTTTATCAGGGATGATGATACATTTTTAAACCTCTAAGGACCGTTGATGCATTAATGCATCATGCCCATTGGTCACCAGGGCTCCGACCTAATGGTTCACTGCACAATATAATAAGAATAAGGGTCTCAGTGTGCGACCTCATGGTCCAATGCACAAATTAATAACTTGTAAGTGAATGCAACCGGCCGTCACGGGTGCCTGAGCACCGCTGACGCCGTCATGAGTGTCTGAGCACTCTAATAACTGAACAATAGGTTACATAAGCACGACGCCATAACCGTTTGGTCGCTCTAGCGTCGCTCTTGAGCAAGCTAGGTCAAATATCAAAGCATTTATGGAAAGCCCATAATTAGACGGTCAAAATGAGCCCAAGATCAAGGCGGAACTCCCATTATTAAGGAAGTTATGCCATGGAGACTGAAAGGAGCTCCGAGTTCCCTACAGACAAACCGGCGGGAGTTACGCGCCTATCCAGCGGGCATTATAAACTTGGCATATTCAACTCCGCGCATGCGCAAAATGGCGGTTATAAACGCATAAACGACCGAGTTATGAGGGTCTGAAGATTCAGAACCGACCAAGACAAAGGGGGACACAGCGGCGTCCATGGGGATCCTTTGTCCCCCTGTGACACATGAAAGACTCCCCTCAAACAATTGTAGAGTTAGGCAGATGCTGCTGGCTCCAGTCAGTCTGGAGGTGCTTTTCCAAGATTTGCTACAAATAGCCTGTCTGCACCTCCAGGAGGACAGAACACCAAGAACCACTCCAGAGGTAACATCTCCAGTCATCTCCTGCTGCCTGCTATACCACTGCACTATGGTGAAACTATGCTAGACAGGCATGGGTTTCCATCTTTAGTGGCCAGAGGCTATCTTCCCCAAGACATCCACCAGAGGGTAAAGTTATTCATTATTACATTATTCCTCTAAGCAGCAGGCCAGGAGCTAGGTGTGGGAACCCACCTAGAACTATGCTGGACATTGTATTATTATTACCTCACAGGTGGAGTGGAACTGAACATTGTACTTTATAAATTACTGTATGTTTACTGTATGTACAAATTACCTACATACTAACTACTGTATGATTGATATTTCTTACATGTTGCCTAAAGCTGAATAAACCAGTGACAACTGGAAATAACACTATTTATATGAGCCTGATGTATTTACACTATATACCACTAGTCTTATGATATTTCTCATATGACAACTTGATCATGCCAATAACTAGTATGACAATCCCATCGAGCCCCATGTTCTACCATAGCAGTGTGGATCTGGGTGATCCCATAGAGCCCCATGTTCTACCATAGCAGTGTGGAGCTGGGTGATCCCATAGAGCCCCATGTTCTACCATAGCAGTGTGGAGCTAGGTGATCCTATAGAGCCCCATGTTCTACCATAGCAGTGTAGGGCTGGGTGATCCCATAGAGCCCCATGTTCTATTATAGCAGTGTGGATCTGGGTGATCCCATAGAGCCCCATGTTCTAGCATAGCAGTGTGGATCTGGGTGATCCCATAGAGCCCCATGTTCTACCATAGCAGTGTGGAGCTGGGTGACCTATAGAGCCCCATGTTCTACCATAGCAGTGTGGAGCTGGGTGATCCCATAGAGCCCCATGTTCTATCATAGCAGTGTAGGGCTGGGGGATCCAATAGAGTCCCATGTTCTACCATAGCAGTGTAGAGCTGGGTGATCCCATAGAGTCCCTTGTTCTACCATAGCAGTGTGGAGCTGGGTGATCCCATCGAGCCCCATGTTCTATCATAGCAGTGTGGAGCTGGGCAGGGTGATCCCATCGAGCCCCATGTTCTATCATAGCAGTGTGGAGCTGGGTGATCTGATTTGTTTTCATTATGGCAGAATAAGACTTGCTATGGGAAGCTATGGTAGAACACTTATAATCTAGCCCACTGCATGTGGTGCCACCTGTTAGAGAGAGATACAACCAACATGAAAACTTTTAACCAATTGATATCCAAAATGCTCTCGATCACTACTGTAAATTATCTAGTATAAGCCACGGCTAGCACCATAACCCAAATATAAATTCTGCTTAAAGGAACAGCCAAAAGTCAGGGTGCGGTCTATACGAGGGTATTTTACACTATAAAATAGTACTGAAATGCCAATTTGCCAATTTTCAAGCCCTGGCTGAGGCTTATAGCTTCTCCCATAGTCAGGGGTGCAGCTTATATAAGGGTGCGACTCATACGGGAATTTACGGTAGATCAAAAGTTCGATGGTACTGAATTGGAACCATTCACTTGCCATTGTATTAAGTCAGTGCTACCAAATCATGGACTGCCTGTAGACTGGACTCTCTTAATGTTTTATTGGTCTTTGTTTTTTTTTTAATATTGATTATTTCACCATTGAAGTACACATGCTACTTTACCGTATTCGTTCTAATAAGCGCACATGTGCGGAAAATTAATTGTTAGGTGCTCAAAACCTTATAAGAAAAAATAATTCTAATAAGCGCAACCCCAAGAGCCTAAAATCTTTATTTTTACACTTCATTTGACTGATTTTACACCAGGTGGGGACCCAGAAATGAGGGGTGTGCGCTTATTAGAACATGTGAGCTTATTAGGATGAATACGGTAATCCTTTTATGGCCACTGGCACATTGACCCTTCATTAATGCATCATGCACATTGGGCATCATGATGAATGGATACAGCGAGTTTCTACCAGTGCATGATACCGACAATACAGGATGGATTTCTTTTTACAAACAAAGCTTTATTGACTGCTCCACAACATAGTGAAATGGTGAACAGAATCAGTGGCATGAGATATTTTGTATTCTATGTGATATATTTAAAATGCGGATGAGTGATCAAGTACTATACAAATGTGGCGGTCGGTTATGACGTTCGACCACCGTCGAGAGTTATAGTATGCTCATCCATCCATATCAAGGTATTATTAGATACACGTTGAGGCGCCCGGTTCTAAGACCGGATCCAAAGTTATTTATATCATGTCAAGTAGATCCCTCCACTACTATAAAAGGGGAGTCTTGTCGTCTCCCTGTGTTCAGTCCTGGACTGGCCACTGTGGTGTCCAGTTCTACTGATCCTGTATACATGATAGCTTGTTTCTCTCCCTGGCAGCGCTTGCGCCTAGGGGAGAGTGAGGTAAATTACACCCTAACGGTTTGTATCGACGGTTGTCGATACCATACGTGTCTTAACTCGACAGAGCTTGCTCTAGAGTATTGTTGATTGTTAATAGCCGAGACAACTCTGGTGCTATAATTCAACTAATGTCAAAACTTGTCTACTGGTGTATACGAGAGACGAATAAAGAACTAGCTGGAACCTGAGTAGTGTGTCATTGTCCTTCTGTATTAGAATACAATCGACGTGGGTTTGGGAAACACTACACAAAGTATTTTAGATTCCTGAGACAGGGGCCATCATCAGTTCAGAGGCATTAGGGACGAGTCACTTATTGCCAACTTTTTTTTTTGACCCCCCACCACTATGACAAAAATGATTGTAACCCCCCCCCCCCCACTAATTACTGCTTTTGCAAAAATATCCCCCCAAAAAATCGGATACGCGGGTGGAATGATACATCGCGATGGGTGTTTATTGGGTTTTGTCCCCCCACCAAGGGGCTCTTTTTCAAAATGACCCCCCCCTATATCTAACGACCCCCCCCACCTGGCAATAAATGACTCATCCCTTATCGAGATAGTGGGTCCACAACACAACACAAGGAAATAAGGCAGTACAAGAAAATTTAGTCATTACAAAGAAAATATAAATACAAAATGATAAACAGAAGCAAACATTCTCCAGTGATCACATACAGACGGCGTAAATCAGTCTCGGGAACAATCGATTATTCAGTCATAGGATATAAGGGAGTGGTCATTATTTACCAACGGGGGGTGGTGGTTTTTTGGGCAAAAAGATTTTTACGCCCCCCTCCTTGAGGTAGTCAAAATTTTTTGCGCCCTCCAGTGCCCCTCTTTGATCTATAGTAGCATGCTGGGTTTTTGGCTGAAAAGAGGGTTAATTTTTTTAGCCCCCCCCTCGGGAGGGGTCTGAAATTTTTACGTCCCCCCCTCAAACCCACCACCCCTCCCCCGTTGATAAATAATGACGACTCCCTAAGATAGATAAAGGAGTATGGGATAGACCCTTAGAGGGTCACAATGATGAAACAATGAAGTTCAGCTGGGCGGACTTGCCATCACTTCATTAGTGCATCATGACGGTCTATGGGCATAATGAACTCCTCCCTCAGTGGCCCTTTAATATGGTTAAGGGAGTGGTCATTATTTATCAACAGGGGGGGGTGGTGGGTTTTTGCGCGGACACAAGAGGCGCGGAGAGTTTTCGCGCCCCCTCTTTGATCTATAGTAGCGCGCTGGCTTTTTTGCTAAAAAGAGGGTAAATTTTTTAGGCCCCCCTCAAGAGGGGTCAAAATTTTTTTAGCGCCCCCGCGAGAGGGGTCAGAATTTTTTACGCCCCCCCCTCAAACCTACCACCCCCCTGTTAATATTAAATGACCACTCCCTAAGGTCATCGATTGGCATGATGCATGAATGCAGCTCTGGCTGGTGACTGCATCTTTAAGATGCATTCATGCATCATGCCTACCCTGATATACCCCTACATGACATGATGCACCACTGCAGTGCAGTAGAGCTTGGTTAACCCTTTAAGTCCAACAGGAGTGCATCATGCCCATTGGTCGTCATGATGCACCAATGAAGTGCTAATGTCAAGTATTCAGGAAGAGGCTGGGGTAGCTCTCAATCACGTGACATATTGGGGGTGAAAGGGATCACGTGACAGGGGGAGCAGTAGGTGGGTGAGGTCTGGACGTACAGGTGTGCGTCTGTATAAGGACTTATTTTCTGATTTAAAAACTAATTCAACAAGGTATAGTCAACCAAAGTGAAGGATTTACCAAAAAATACCCATTGTCCAAGTCACAAGGAGTGAGCCATTAAGAACTCGTCTCAAGGCCGATTGGCTTTTATCAGTGGATATCAAGGTATAGTGAGATATTGTTTCATTAAGTCTTAATAAGGGCCGCATGGTGCATTAATGCATCATACCCACTGATCGTCATGATGCATGAATGCAGCCCTGGGGAGTAACTTGCCAGGGTTGCATTCACGCATCATGCCAATGTTATTGGGCTGATACTGTCCACGTAGGGTTGGCACAATGCATTAAGTGCTGGTGAGCAGTCTTGTCACTGCTTCATTAATGCATCATGCCGACCAATGGACGTTATCCTCATGCCTATTGGTCGTCATGAATACATCATTCCCATTGGTCCAAATGAATACATCATTCCCATTGGTCCGCATGATACATAAATACATCATTCCCATTGGTCGTTATGACACATAAATACATCATTCCCATTGGTCGTCATGAAAACATCATTCCCATTGGTCAGCATAAATACATCATTCCCATTGGTCATAATGATGCATGAATGCATCATTCCCATTGGTCGGTATGAATACATCATTCCCATTGGTCGGCATGATGCATGAATACATCATTCCCATTGGTCATCATAAATACATCATTCCCATTGGTCATCATAAATACATCATTCCAATTGGTCATCATAAATACATCATTCCCATTGGTCGGCATGATGCATAAATACATCATTTCCATTGGTCGGCATGATGCATGAATACATCATTCCCATTGGTCGTCATAAATACATCATTCCCATTGGTCGTCATAAATACATCATTCCCATTGGTCGTCATAAATACATCATTCCCATTGGTCGGCATAAATACATCATTCCCATTGGTCGGCATTAATACATCATTCCCATTGGTCGGCATAAATACATCATTCCCATTGGTCGGCATAAATACATCATTCCCATTGGTCGGCATAAATACATCATTCCCATTGGTCGGCATAAATACATCATTCCCATTGGTCGGCATAAATACATCATTCCCATTGGTCGGCATAAATACATCATTCCCATTGGTCGTCATAAATACATCATTCCCATTGGTCGGCATGATGCATGAATACATCATTCCCATTGGTCGTCATAAATACATCATTCCCATTGGTCGTCATAAATACATCATTCCCATTGGTCATCATAAATACATCATTCCCATTGGTCGGCATAAATACATCATTCCCATTGGTCGGCATAAATACATCATTCCCATTGGTCGTCATGATGCATAAATACATCATTCCCATTGGTCGTCATAGATACATCATTCCCATTGGTCGTCATAAATACATCATTCCCATTGGTCGTCATAAATACATCATTCCCATTGGTCGGCATAAATACATCATTCCCATTGGTCGTCATAAATACATCATTCCCATTGGTCGTCATAAATACATCATTCCCATTGGTCGGCATAAATACATCATTCCCATTGGTCGTCATAAATACATCATTCCCATTGGTCGTCATAAATACATCACTCCCATTGGTCGTCATAAATACATCATTCCCATTGGTCATCATAAATACATAATTCCCATTGGTCGTCATGAATAAATCATTCCCATTGGTCATCATAAATACATAATTCCCATTGGTCGTCATGAATACATCATTCCCATTGGTGAGCATGAATACATCATTCCCATTGGTGAGCATGATGCATGAATGCATGACCTTGCTACCTCAGACAAGAAATTATCAACTATCATGATTCATAAAACATTAGCATCTTAAATAACGAGCCAACATGATACATCTATGCACACTGCCATCATGATGCATCAATGTACCTCTGGTGCATTCATGTATCGTAACACAAAGAGTCATTTAGCCTTGCCCAATTCATGATCACTCTATTGAAAAAAAGCTTAATCAGCATTTTATCACACTAACCCCCCCCCCCAATCACCATGGCAACCATTAAGTATGTGCTGGTACCTGGTAAGCACCACATGCCTAAAGTGGAAGCTGCGGGGGACCAGTGATCACAGCGTCCCTAGACATGCAAGCCTAGGGAGAGGCTGTTTTAAACATTTAAAGGCCGCTGAAGCAGGAAGGCATCATTCCCATCAGTCGTCATGATGCACCAATGTACAATAAGGGAGTGATCACTTTTTTAACAACAGAGGGGGGCCGGTGGGTTTGAGGGGGGGTCAGAATTTTTTCAAAACCTCTGATGGGGGGTCAAAATAATTTCACCTGTTTTCAGTAGAAAACCCCGGGCGTTACTATAGGCTAAAAGGGGACGTTCGCGCGTCCCTTATGAGGGGGGTCGAAATTTTTTTCGCGCATCCGCGCGCAAACCCACCAGCCCCCCCCCCCCCCCTTGTTAAAAAATGATCACTCCCTAAGGTGCTGCCGAGTCTGCGCGCTAGCACTTCCATTGGAGCATCATGCCGACCTTGTAGGAGTGCATTGATTGTAGGTTGGGTTGATGCAAGGATGCAGCTCTGGCGAGTTAATCACCAGGGCTGCATTCGTGCATCATGATGACCAATGAGCACGATGTAATAATACAGCTGTGGTACTTAAAGGGTAAATGGGGTGGGGCGAGCGATGTGAGGGGTTATTAGCTTGTTACATTTACAATTCTATTTTAACCACTCCCCTGGTTGAGGCCTACCATGAATTGCCTTGTACATGTACAAGCCGAGGCCTCATAAAAGCCGCACCCTGAGTATGAGAGGAGGCTATACGTGCACCTATATAGGGCTTGAAATTTAGCAGTTTAGTAATGTTCTATGGTGTAATAAAAACCCTCATATAAGCCTCACCCTGTCTTAGGGAACCTCCTGTATGCCTCACTCTCATTTGGGTTCTAGTACTGGGGGCCATCCACAAATGACGTCATGCTAGAGGGGGGGAGGGGGGGGTCAGGCCCAGCATGACGGAATTAATTTTCCATATACCTTCAGCATTGCAAATTGGCAAAAAACATGACGGGGGGAGTCAAAAATGATCAAATTTTGCATGACGTCCTTTATGGATGGCCCCCAGTAGCGGTGTCTTATGTGAGAGAATTTATGGCATCTTTTATTACCATTGTGACATTTTTGGATGGGTATATTTACCGCTTACAGGTTCCCACTAAAACCAAAAAAGAAATTGAGGAACACCCAAACCCCTACAAGGAGAAAATCCCTGTCCCTCCCTCCTCCTCCCCCCCCCCCCACCAAACACCATCTTTTTCCCAACACTACCCGATAGAATTGAGGTGCCCCGCCCCTACCGGTACCAAACATGCACAGGAAAAATAGCTATAACTATTTTGACAGTACTTAGATACCCAAGTTACCTGGATATCTAAAAATAGCATGAAATTAAGGACCACGTAACTTGTAACAACCTTAATGCTAGTGGAGTCATATTGATCTAACAAGTCAACATAAAATCTGGGCACTGTTACTTAATGCCAAAAGAATTTTTTTCTAAATTTTGATAGTTTATAGTTTAAATCTTTAAAACTTTGAGGGGTATCGGTATGCATAAGGGAGAAAAGCTGGTTTTTTTTTGTATTTTGTACACCGGGCTGGGTATCGACAGGGATCCTATTTTTTGGTTCCACACCTCATATAACCTAAGCAAACACCACAATAATTATCAATTACTCGATAGCTAAGGATTTGGGGACACTAGACAGTGTATCATCACCAACTGATATATGAAGTAATTCATTGAATTATTGGACATATGTCTGGTCTCCTGTTTTAATTTTCATGCACCTCCTGGGTCATAAAAATTACCCCAATGTGACATTTTCCCATGGGCAAGTAACTGTAACAATGATAACAAGCCTTGATTTAACCTCACTTTACACCTGATGAGACCTAAAAGGGTCGAAACCTTGAACATCACCCATACTGAACTGAGTTTAGTATTCTCTAAACAACTGTTTGGAGTTATAGATCCTAGGCCTGGAGAGTGAACCTCTCCAGCACCTGAAGGCACCAGAAACCAGCATCTGATGACAATGCAAATTTGGCCAATGTTGTTTACAAAGAACAATGATTGCCCTGGAGACACCCCTACCACCGGAAGTTGATGAGGGAGGGCGAGCATGGCAACCACGCCAGTAGCATCAAGGTAGTGTAGAGGTGTGGAGGTGTTCTGACATTTATCCTCCGAGTTTTTTTTAAAATCAATCTTAAACTAAAAAAAAAAGTATGCAATGAAGCACTGGTCTCAAATAAGGGCCTGATACAGTGGCATTGATAACATAAGCACCAGGGGCTTAAAGCCACTAAGCTATTTATGGTACCAAAGTATGGTAAATGTGAACATTTCTTTAAATGACAGAACAAACTTTCCCATTTGTATTCAGATTTATTGAGGCCAGTTTAGAACAACGTGTCATAATGTTGAGCACCTACTCCTGGCTTTTGGCTAGGGTTTATTACATAAGATTAAAGAGAAAATAGTGTAACTTAGTGTAATGGCAGCAATGACATAATACTGTATTCTACACGTGTTATCTTATTCACTTTCTGGTCACATAGAGACACCAATTAGCATTGTGTGTTAGATGGCTAAGAGGGGCGTGCGCTTATTAGAATACTATATTCATTCTAATAAACCCGCCTGTTCTTACAAGCGCATCCCCTGCGGTCAAATCATTTAACTGAAGCATAAAAATATACAATATAGCTTTACAGGGCACAATTAATGATTTACAGGCTCTAGGGGTTGCGCTTATTAGAATTAATTTTCGTACTAAGGTTTCAAGCGTCTAACAATTAATTTTCCGCACCTGTGCACTAGAATAAATATGGTATGCGTGCTTATTAACAATACATCAAATAAATATTTGTTGTCATGACACATGAATGACACACCCTGAGGGGATTTGGTTCTCTGACCCGCGTATAAGCTGCATGTGGGTGCGGCTCAGGCCTAAAAGAAAATGTTGTGTTCAGATAACGCTACCTACCCTAATTTTTTGGCCCTACTTTTTTTATGGGCATTTAGGGGGGAAATCTGATATTTTGGCACTCACCAGGACATGAAAGTTATTTCCACGGTCTAGCATATCAGATTCACGTCTGTAGACGAAAAAATTTACAGCCGGCCTAAAAAAAAATCTTGAAATATTTCACTACCTACCTACCCTATTTTTTTTTTTTTTTTTTTTACCCTGTTACCTGAACACAACAATTTGTTTAGGCCTTATATGAGTGAATTTATGGTACGTCCTACACTTGAAATACTCTTTAACATGTACATTTCATATCTCAAATAACTGTGTCTCATGTAAATTCATATTGAATCAAAATGTAAATGTACAAATTATTTCAGATGAGATAATTATCAATTGATAACATTGTGCAACACATTCAGGATTTAACATAACAACATAACAAATGTCCATCAATGTCACGGGGAGGTCTTTCCGATAATACAATCGGCTCATGAAACAATTGAATATGCATTACTGAATCCTGACCACTCATCACCTTAACCCTTGATACATTTTCAAAGTTTCCGCAAATTGTGCAGCACTAAAGCATTAACAGCGCTTAACCCTTTAACGGCCGCTGATGCATTAATGCATCATGCCCATTGGTCGTCATGATGCACCAACGAACCGCGGGTGAGCAGTCTCGCCAGCACTTCATTGGTGCATCATGCCCATTGGTCGTCATGATGCACCAATGAAGTGCTGGTGAGCAGTCTCGCCAGCACTTCATTGGTGCATCATGCCCATTGGTCGTCATGATGCACCAATGAACCGCGGGTGAGCAGTCTCGCCAGCACTTCATTGGTGCATCATGCCCATTGGTCATCATGATGCACCAATGAAGTGCGGGTGAGCAGTCTCGCCAGCACTTCATTGGTGCATCATGACAACCAATGGGCATGATGCACTCCTGCATCATCAGCCGTTAAGGGTTAAGGGCCGCTGAAGCAGGAGTGCATCATGCCCATTGGTCGTCATGATGCACCAATGAAGTGCTGGTGAGACTGCTTCATTGGAGCATCATGCCGACCATCCGGGGTCGGCATGATGCATGACTTACGAGAGCTGCATTCATGCATCATGACGACCAATGAGTGTGATGCATTAATGCATCAGCGGCCCTTAAAGGGTTAACACGCACACTGTCTTCATAAAGTCTAGTGCTTCATCTTGATGTGCCGTGTCAGGTTATTTTTATAATTAGCTATATACGGACATTGCGTACAGTAATGTAGTTTTCCGTCTATGCACACCTTAGTATGAACCCTGAGTGAGGTGGCGCTAGAGAACGTGCGCTTACAGTGGCTACACTCGTAGGTCATCCCGAGGTGTTTGGCCTGCTGGTGGTTCACGAGGTCCTTCTTGTAGGTGTATTTACAGTCACACATATCACACGCAAACCGCTTTATCTGGGGATGGAATAAAAAGAGGAATAATAGGATATAGACAGAGGTTCATGAAGATTGGTGTTCTTGAGTTAGCCTGGAAGCAGGATTCCAGGAGGTGAGGCTGAGTGGAATACAGCTAGAGGGCTAATGAATAATAATGAAAATGACCGTAAATTCGCTTCGCTAGCTGCAGCTAGAAAATGTACCAGAACCCAATTCAATATGCAGGGATGAAAGTCACAGAGCACGAAAATCCCTGAAATGGTCCGATATTCGCCCCAAAAACCTGGGTTTCTATATGAATGTATAGGTCCCTGGAACTTCAAAATCCCTGAAATCAGGGAATTCCCTGAAGACTTACATCCCTGAATATGCGACTTAGGATAAGGATTGGTTCAAAGTGGGGGTGTGGCTTATACAGGCATATTCAACACTATAGAATAGTACTGTAGAGGTTGGCGGAAAACGTCTTTGGAGAAACCGGGACTCGAACCTGGGACCCTCCAGCCTCGAGGCAGAAGCTCTACCTCTGAGCTACTTCCCCTGACCTGACGTTCTCTACCTTCCATCTACGCTTGGATCGTTGTGATACCGATAGGGAACATGTGACTACCCGGTGACCCGCCTCTGCGGGATGGCCAACGGGGCACGGGAAATCATGTTCCCCTACAGTACGAAACTGACAATTTTCAAGCCTCAGGTGCGGCTTGTAGCTCATTCTAAAGTCTGCTTTATACGATGGTGGGGCTTATATGAGAGAATTTAGGGTAATATTCAGTTGGGAGCAGTTTAAGTGGATCATTTAATTTATGTTGTCATTATAGAAATTTATCATAAGATGACTTTTTGATACGGTATGGCTATTTGATGGTGTCACATTTCTCATTTTCCATGACATATGATGAGATTTCTTGGAAAGGATGGTAAATATACCCAAAACTCCACTCTTGTAGAAGCCCATAGGTAGATTTTGAATGAGAACTCATGGAGAACTAAATTATAGGAACCGACATGTTGCGGCCTATTGTCAAGGTTAATTTATTATATCTTACTTTGACTGAGGTGGACTTGGGAGCCTTTTCAGGCTGGATCCAACTTGAAACACACTGATATAAACAATGGTAACATGGCAACATTCCAAGATGATTAGAAATAGCTCCCAAATTGGGGGAGTTCTACAATGCTGGAGAAATGACTCCCAATTAGGGTGAGTCTGTCAGTTTGTCCTTTTAGTTATGAAGATTCGTATAAATAACAACAGGTAGGGGGTGAGCCCACATTATTTAATAATGTCACGGTATAAATAGTATAAGTTAATGAGAAAAAAACCTTTAAAGGGTTGCCCTAGGTTAGATCCAAAAACACAACCCTCACCTGAAAACTCTATGGTAACACACAATGTCCTGTTTTATCCACTACAATCTTTTTCCTGTCGTCTCTAGACATGGTGGGTCCTGGTTCCTTGGTTGTGTCAAACATTACTGGAGGGTTTTCCTCTGAAGGCCAAGGTATTGGGACCCAATTCTGGACGTCACAATTTTGGGAGGCGTCAATGTGGGAGTGTTGGTCCTTAGGGGGTACAGTGACATGGAGATTTCTTGGAGTTTCCCTCAAAACCTTTTACTCCAGACCCTACCATGACATATAAGAACCCTGAGTCACTAAGGGAGTGATCACTTTTTAACAACGGGTAGGGAGGGAGACTGGTGGGATTGGGGGGGTCAACATTTTTTTTTTTACCCCTTCACCGGGGTGTGGGTTGGGGTGGGGGTAGGGGGTAAAATTATTTTACCTGTTTTTAGCAAAAAAGACCACACATTACTATAGGACCAACCTCAAGGGGTAGTTTGAAATTTTTTTTGTGTGCGTTCACACAAAAACCCACCGCCCCCCACCCCACCCCTGTTATCATAAAATGATCACTCCCTAATATTGAGGTTATCAGTGTACCTGTTGGTGCGTTGCCTTGTGACTCTCGAATGCCGTCTTGTTCATAAACTTCTTGTCACAAAGGGTGCATGTGTAGCGGAACGCCTTGAGGTGGATGCGCTGGTAATGATCCCGAAGTCCCGACTCTGACTTAAACGATTTCCCGCATTCACATTCTGAAAGATAACATCAAAATGAAATAACTTCAGTGAAACCCAGACATGTGAAAAAAAGATAATGCAAACCAAAGTTTGAAAGAAAATAGCGATGAAAAAGCTTTCTACCTCTCGGGGGTGTATCAATCCTGTAGTGTCGTCATGATGCATGAATGCAGCCCTGGTGAGTGACTACCCACGGCTGCATTCATGCATCACGACGACCAATGGGCATGCTGCATTATTGGCACTTTTAAGTGTTGATATGGTCAAAAAGACTACCGTAATCTCCCGCGTATAAGGCGCAGCCCGCGTATAAGGCGCAGCCCGCGTATAAGGCGCACCTAGAGTTTTGGAAAATTCTCAAAAAAATGAAAAATTCATAACTTTGGTTCTACTGAATGAATTTTCAAAATTCAAAAATCTATGGGTAGCTTGGGCCACCTTGGGCCCTCCTGGGCCCCATTTTGTCCTATTTTGACCAAGGGGGCATGTAAGATATCAAAAGACAGGTCTTGGTGTCCCCCTTCTGGATCAAATGAAAACTAAAACCCCCCCACTGTATAAGACGCGCCTTATACGCGGGAGATTACGGTACCGTAATCTCTCACATATAAGGCGCATCTTGCGTATAAGACGCACCTAGAGTTCAAGAATATGGTCAGAAAAATAAAAAAATTCATAACTTTTGTTCTACTCAATGGATTTTTATAATTCAAAAAGCTATGTGTAGATGGGATCCCTCTTACCCCCTTATGTTCTATTATGACTTACAGGGAGTGTAATATATCAAATTAAAGCTCTTGGTGTCCCCCTTGCGGATCTAGGGAGAACCAAAACCTCGCATATAAGAGACGCCTTATACGCGAGAGATTAAGGTACTTACCAATCGTGATATCCTTCGAGGTCCTTTGAATTTTGATCATTGGAGCTTTTCCCAACTCTTCAGGCTTGATGTTTTTGGAGGCTAATTCTTCCAGAGCTTTTATTTTTTCTGCTTTGCCTTCTTCTTCCTCTTCACAACTCTCCCTAAGAAAATAGAGGTTGACTCATTAGGCCAAAAAAAAAAATGTTTCAGGTAACATGTTGAAAAAAAGATAAGGTAAGGTAGGTCGGATTTCCCCCCTCTCTCCAGTATCCAAGGCCTCATATACCGGTAGTCCAACTTTGTTAGGTTTTCACTGCTTATATTATGTGAAAGGATCGTTTCGTGTATTAAATGAGAGAAAATGATGGGAAAATATGTGTAAACATTTCGAGTACACATCTTGAGATAAAAATTTGAAAATATATTGAAATAAAAATTGAAAATATTGAAAAAAAATCTGAAAAGATCTTCAAAAAATTCCGAGGTTTGTCTGGCCTTATAAGGCGTACCTCCAACTCAGGCCGATTCTGTAAGACGCACCTAGGGTATTATTCGTGTATGTGACGCTTCTTATAAGTATGCATCTTATACGTGGGAGAATATGGTATCATCGAGACTTACTTCTCCGGGTACCAGATCAAGCATTGGTACTCCCTACTACCGTAAACCGTAAAGTCGTAAATATGCATGGTTTTACTTATATAGACTGTTATAAGGAATGGGGACCATTTCAGGCCCCATGTGCCACTTATAGCATTATCCCAATCTCCGGGTGCAGATTATGTGCAAGTGTGACTTTTACGCTTGGTTTAACGGTAAGGGAATAGACAGAGGTACAGATTATTTCTCACCCATTACATCACATCACTACTTACATGTGATAGATTTTCTTGTGGCGTCTGAGGTTGGTTCTATAAGAGGCAACATAGTCACACTGCTGACATGGGTACGTTTTGTTCTCCACACAGCGCGCCTGGTGGTTCCCGAGCCCCGTCGACGTTGCAAAACTACTGCTGCAGTTGGAGCACTCAAACTTCATCCCGAGGTGCTTCTCTTGGTGTTGGACAAGGTCCTTCTTGTATGTGTACTCAGCATCACATTTATCACACGCAAACTGCTTTATCTGACGGACAGAGAGAGGAGGAACGGTTATTACCTTCCACTAATATCTAAAGAGGATATACTGTATTCCAAGTAATAATAAAGACACACTGCGCTTAAAAATATCTGAAATCCGTATCTACCGTAATCTCCCGCATATAAGGTGCACCCCACCTATAAGGTGCACTAATTCCCATTCTAGAGTTTAGAGATTTGACCAGAAAAAAATAAATTCATAACTTTTGTTCTACTGAATGGATTTGAAAATTCAAAAACCTATGTGTTGCATGGACCCCCCAGACCCCCCTGGACCCCATATTCAGCTGATGAGGTTATATAGGAGTGTAAGATATCAAAATGAAGGTCTTGATCTCCCCCTTGCAGTTCCAGGAAGAACTAAAATCTCTTGTATAAGCGTGCCTTATACGCGGGAGATTACGGTAGCAAGGAGTTGAATTGTGACAAATAAAATATTAAATCATATCATAATGAAAAAGAAAAATTGTTTGCTGTTGTCTATTGATACAGTCCTTCTTCATCCTTTAAGGGCCCTTTGGGGCATTAATGCATCATGCCAACTGGTCGTCATGATGCATGGATGCAGCCCTGATACATCAACTAACCAGAGCTTCATTCATGTATCATGACAACCTGATGCACAACAGCTTCATTCATGCATCATGACAACCTGATGCATCAACTGACCACAGCTTCATTCATGCATCATGACAACCTCATGCATCAACTGACCACAGCTTCATTCATGCATCATGACAACCTCATGCATCAACTGACCACAGCTTCATTCATGTATCATGACAACCTCATGCATCAACTGACCACAGCTTCATTCATGTATCATGACAACCTCATGCATCAACTGACCACAGCTTCATTCATGTATCATGACAACCTCATGCATCAACTGACCACAGCTTCATTCATGTATCATGACAACCTGATTGATGCATCAAC
This sequence comes from Acholoe squamosa, assembly GCA_949317995.1. Lineage (NCBI taxonomy): Eukaryota > Metazoa > Annelida > Polychaeta > Phyllodocida > Polynoidae > Acholoe > Acholoe squamosa. The sequence goes on along the minus strand of OX439050.1, from coordinate 5,379,248 downwards.
TGACCACAGCTTCATTCATGTATCATGACAACCTGATGCATTAACTAACAACAGCTTCATTCATGTATCATGACAACCTGATGCATCAACTAACAACAGCTTCATTCATGTATCATGACAACCTGATGCATCAACTAACAACAGCTTCATTCATGTATCATGACTACCTGATGCATCAACTGACCACAGCTTCATTCATGCATCATGACAACCTGATGCATCAACTGACCACAGCTTCATTCATGTATCATGACAACCTCATGCATCAACTGACCACAGCTTCATTCATGCATCATGACAACCTGATGCATCAACTGACCACAGCTTCATTTATGCATCATGACAACCTGATGCATCAACTAACCAGAGCTTCATTCATGTATCATGAGAACTCTGCTATTCCACCTATTTTCAGGATTCGTAATATAGACCTACCGGTAATGGAAAACCAAATAGATTTTTTTTTGTTTTATGAATGTACCAAAAGACCAAATTTAAATTTTCATTGGGGAAATAAAAGAAAAAAGTAAGAACCTAGAGATGGCATACCTTCAAATGTCCGAGTTCGTGGCTCTTCCAGGCAGGTTTCGACATAAACTTCTTGTTACAAACGACACACATATAACGGTAGACCTGTTGGTGAACCCGCATGTGGTGTTCCCGGTATCCCGTCTCTGACTTGTACACCTTGCCGCACTCACACGCTGGAACATAACCACATAAGATATATCAAGTGTTCTACCTGACTGCTATTCTAAGTGCACCTGCTCTTATAAATTTCAAATACCAATACTCCTTACCCCCTGCGGTAATACAGGTGCTGCACTCATTTAAGGCTGTTTTATAGAGGCTGAAACAGGACTACCGTAAATCCTCACATATAGGACGCGTCTTATACACTAAAAACTACCACAGGGGCGACCTATAGGATGGTCAGAAGTTGTGGGTGTGTCCTATATGCGAGGATTTTCTATTATGGATCAGTACTCAAATGACCAAAAAATAACCCCAGATATGCCTTAAAGCATTTCCTTAAACTCTGGGTGCGTCCTATATGCGAGGGGCGTCCTATACGCGAGGATTTACGGTAGCACTCATTTTAGACCCCTGCGCCTAAACAAACAAAATTTTATGTTATGATAAAGATGAAATGTCCACACTGACCTCGTTACAAGTCATTGAAGAGGACAATATATATACAATATTCGTCCTGTAAACGTTTTATGTCACTGATTCTAAAAGGATGATGTGGGTCATATTGTTTTCTTCTCCCTAATTTATTTTTTTTGAAAATCAATTTGAAATTGTGATCACATATATGACAGACTACAGTTATATAACCAGTACTTACTGAAGTTTGGTACTTTTAGTTTCATCTGTCGCTTTTTCCTTTTAGCTGGAGATTTCACACGCTTCTCTTCCTGAGTCTCTACTTCAGTGTCTGAAACATCAGAATTGTAAACTTAACCTTTTAAAGCTACTAGAGCTATAGGCAGCATTAACACTGCTGGGCGAAGTCAGAGTGCATTATCCTGAATGCTGTGTTCTGATTGGCTGATTGACCGTGCATTATCTAGATGGATAATGCACTCCCAGCAAAGGAGGTTAACTTCATCTCACCTTTAGACTTCACATTTGATGTTTATGTATTGTCAGGTGGCTGATGGGTGATTTTTCTGTGTTATAACGGGAATAATACACTTGGTCATGGATGTGGTCGTGCTCTAGACTTTATTGAGACATTGAGGGGCCTTATTCCCTAATGAGAGAAGCATTAGTAAAACCACAGTTCTATAGGTGACCAGTGCCTTTTTTTCCATAACAAAGGCCAATAAAAACTTAGGTGAGGTAGCGTTATGTGAATGCCAATGAAGAATACGCACCTGGGTCACTTTTGGCAGTATTACCGGTAGGTTGTTGATTGAACTCAGACTCAGTGTCCGAGTCAGGTAGGTTCATGTCATTATCACTGACGGCTGCCTCGTCAGGTAGTGATGGACATTCACTCTTAACTGTAACATCGTCTTTGATGTCTGTGTGAATCTCAGTGTGTGCTCTTAGCTCTGCAGCACTCTTTGTACATTCTTTACCCTTAGTGTGTGCTCTTAGTTCTGCAGCACTCTTACACTCCTTCCCACACTCCTCGCACAGATGCTGCCAGTCCTTCGTGTGGGTTAACATGTGTACTTTGAGTTTCACTAACCCTGTACATGTGGTGGTACAGAAGGGGCAGGGGGTGGGTTTAGTTTCACTGCTAGTCTCTGAGTTTTCCTCAGTTTGTTGATAGTGGACAGGGTTGATTGTATTCCCCTGCCATGTCATGGTATCGGTCATACTAGCTGTGGTATTATCATGGTTAGTGAGCATATTCTGCTGAGCATTTGCGTCACCGTCCGCTTCCATATCGGCCAGTCCATCGTCTTCATCGTCAAATCCATCCCAATCCACTGCAGAATCAAACGTATCTTCCGCACCATAAAAATTACCATTATACGTTTTCTTGGCACCATTTGTGCTGGTTTCAGGAATTCGTTCTAAAACCTCAGCTGCAACTGCAACTTCCGATTCATTTGGTAGTAGTGAATTATTTTGAGTTTCAGTCTTGTGGGTAACAACCATATGTCTACTATATGCCGAAAGCGATGTAAAGTCTTTATTGCATTCCCCACACATGTGATGTCCTGAGGGTATATGGGGGTGGACGGATTTACCATGGATATTGAGATCCATCGGGAATCGGAATCTCTCGCCACAATAGGCACAGATCTCCGGCTTTTCTCGTGTGTGTGTCCGTATGTGTAATGTACAGCTGTACTTACTTATGAAGGCCTTGTTACAAACACTGCAACTAAATGGCCGATCATCGCCATGCGTTTTAAGATGCGCTTGAAGATGGGCGTTCTTTTTAAATCCCATACCACAGACATTGCATAGGCACGGTCGCTCGCCCGTGTGGTCTAGAAGATGCATGTTGAGTCGGTGCCGGATTGGGAAGCCTTTCCCACAGTAGCTGCAGATATGTGCATTGCGCATGGAGTCTTTATGTTTATCCGCAGCCATGGTGCCAGCTGTCAATGAGTCGGTGCTATGTGTAGGATCTGTAACAGCGGCACTAGAAGAAACAAAGAGAATAGGAGTTAGGCTGTGGTCACTATCTGATATAAGGTTGTGATTGGATTATTTTGTTTGATGGAGCACACAAAAATTCTACACATTCTTTTTCCCTAACCATTTGTGACACCACCCCTACCCCCCCCCCTTCCGCCCACCTCATGCCTTGCTTCAATAAATACCTAGACTTATGTGAATTGGGATGTTTAGATTCACACACCCCCTCCCCTCAATAACTGACTGTGAGTATGAGGTTTGAATCTGAACCATCTGACCATAGGATCTAAACCCTGTGGCCCAACTCACTTATAGTCTGCAGAGAAGTGTCTGGGCCCTCCCCAGATTCTAGGTACAAGCAACAAGTAGGCCCATTGATTGGAAATGCCTGCATGTTGTCGATCAGAATCTGGATTTTCTTTTATGCATGAGGGGAGGAATGACGGGGGGGGGGGGCTGACTGGTGTTACATAATTGGGTTGAGGGGCTTGGTCACTTTGTTATAAAGTGTTACCTGGGAGTCAAAAAGTGGCCGACTTTGTTACATATTTGAACGGCCCCCAGGCAGGTTTTTGTTAGTCACAGCCTCAGATCTTCGTTTTAGAACAATTGTTTAAGTAATACCGTAATCTCCCGCGTATAAGGCACAGCTCGCGTATAAGGCGCATCCCCAACTAAGGGAGTGGTCATTATTTATCAACAGGGGGGGGGATGGTGGGTTTTTGGGGGGGGCGTAAAAATTTCAGACCCCTCACGAGGGGGGGGCTAACAAAATTTTGACCCCTCTTGAGGGGGGGCTAAAAAAATTAACCCTCTTTTTAGCAAAAAAAGCCTGCGCGCTACTATAGCTCAAAGAGGGGCGCAAAAATTCTCCGCGCCTCCGGTTTGGGGGGGCACAAAAAATTTTGACTGTCGTCAAGGGGGGCGTAAAAAATTTTCACGCATCCGCGCGGAAACGCACCACCCGTCCCCTGTTGATAAATAATGACCACTCCCTAAGAGAATGTAATTCCACGTATAAGGCGCACCTCTAAGGGCAGATTTTTGTTAATTTAGTACTGTTCTTTAGTAAAATTACCCCCCTATAAGGCGCACCCCAAACTCAAGGCAATGTCCCTCCCATGTATAAGACTCAGCAGCATTTTGTTTGGCGTATAAGATGCGCCTTATATGCAGGAGATTACGGTAAGTTGTATCTGAGTTGGGGACGATCAACAATTTTGTCTGAATGTGTTAAAGCTTAATTTGGCAGAGGACTAGCAATTGTGAATTATGTCCACTGAAACCAAGTCCATGGGTTCGAGGGTAGTGTTTGGCCAAACAAAGCCTGTGTGCATTAATAGAAGATATAGAAAAGATATGGAATGCAGCCCCCCACCCACCTCGTCCTCTGGCAGTCTTAGTCTGCTGATGATATCCGGACGAGATTTCCTGAGAAACGGGATTCTGAGAAACGGGACTTTATCTGGGAAATGAGACTGAGAATTATCCCCACAAGATTTTCTGAGAGACAGAACAGGTTACATGAAACTGGGAAACAGGACATTGTACATGATCTGGTAAACAGGACCTATAATAATAGGTCCCATCTACCAGGAAAATGATTGTCCTGTTTATCAGAATCCCGTTTCCCAGAATATCTCATCTGAATAAGAACATGTCCTGTTTCTCAGAACAAGTCCTGTTTCTCAGATCCCCGTTTCCCAGAAGATCTCGTCTGAATAAAAAGCTTATTCAGACGAGGATCTCGTCCGAATAGCCCAGGCCATTCTCCCTGTCGGTAATGGCCACTGTTTACAGAGGTCGCCACCTCCAATAAACAAGAAAATGCCAGAATGTTGCTGCAAACACTGGCCTCGGGCTCGGCGCTGTGTGCTCACCTCTATGAAGCATAGTGAAATACCTACACTGGCCTCCTGCTCCAACTTTAACACCCCATAGCAAGCAAAGTATTTATCAAAATGGCTTCAAATTAACATGTTAATATTACTGGTAAACTCTTATATGTAGTTTTAAACATATGTAGGCAGCAAAGGCCTATCTGTGGTATCTTTGAAGAAATCAAAAGTTTAAAGAATCTTGCCATAGCCAGGCGGCAATGATAAAGTTGACCCCACTCCCCTGTGCTCTACCTCCTCTGTGTACAGGCTGGTAAGTATATGCAGGTCGCCAGTGTAGCTCATGTGAAGCAGGGTACCGACAGGGAGAATCTTAGACTTAGTCTGAATTGTCAGTGAAGGCAGTGGTAGCGAAGTCAGCCAAATCTGGCTGCCCGCTCTCCATATCTGTCACTATGATAAACTGGTGTTGGAAAAATATTGATTCTGAGGGTTCTACTGGACAGAATTACTTCAAATTAGTATCAAATGTAAGATAGAACATAGCTCTACATCACTAGAACAATGTTTTGCTTTATTCTAGTATTTTTCTGCACATTCAGGCAGTCCACTTTTGAGTGAACTTAGTGATTCTGTCAGACCACAGTGTTTGACTCACCTGAGCGGCCTTCAATTATTGCAGAAATACATGGATATTACCCTTTCTAATAAAATTTAGATTGAATATAACAATGTACTTGTGTACCCAACATGTACGCCTACATTGTAAGGGGATTTTGAAATATATTGACTGGTTATTAAGAGCAGGGCGGTCTGATCAACTTATACAACTTTGGACGGATATTCCAAAATTAATATTCAGTACAGAAGCTATCAGAACATACAGGGTTATTCTATGACATCTTATTTATTAGAATATAGCTAGTTTAAACAGCTATATGGCTGCGATTTTCTGCGATTTTTAATCTCCTGGATGCATCATACCAAAATATTCAAGAAAAAATATTTTAAAATCTGATTTCAACCAGATATTTAAAATACTTATACCTTCAATACCAAAGTGCCACTTGGATATGTTAATCTGCTAATATTTAGCTTTAAGGTGGTGTAATTGGTTAGTAGATGCGCCTATTCAGTCAGAATATATCAGTAACTATGTACAGTAGGGCCGAAAAATGATGGGCCCAGTGTATGTTTAATGGGTGGTCTTATCTTAAGATTTGGGCAAATATACAGGGAAGGGACTGACGGAATTTCTTTCGCTTTTTCAAATTATAAAGTGATATAAAAATGCTAGTAGGTGCATCAACTTGATTAAAAAAGCAATGAATTGCAAATTTCAATCTCTTTCATTTGATATATCACTCATGTATTTCTGTTGAGGTCCGGATTTTTCTTTTTTTGGCTGACTTTGTGGCAGTGGCACTGTAGTGCCAAAGCAAAATGGATTAGGCCTAATTAAACAGTTGTGCACCAATCTGAAAAGGCATCGTACACCAAAGGACGACCCACCTCTTTCTTACATAGAATAGTGTTTCGTGTCTCTGTAATATGGAATATTTTAGCAGAATTCAGTCTGCAAAACATGCCAAAAACTAACAACTTTACAACCGGATGTACACAAACCTTGCCGAAAGTTGTCTGTACGGCGTACCAGATGCACCGCCGAATTTGACAGCAGGTAGCAGCACTTCTGTTTCTTGACTCTGCGTCCAGGGGGCGGTACCGGTCTGCCGGATATAAGATTTTGCCGCCTCTAGTTTCTCTTGTACTCCTTTGCACAAGTTTGCACTAACTAAGCATACCACAGTCTTGGGCACGGGAGAAGTCAGTTATTGCCAGGAGGGGCAGGTAGGGAGCGTGGTGTAAGGGCCAAAAACTTAATGAACCTCCAGAGGGTAAAAAAAAATGAATTCAAGTGCTCATTGCGATGCGTCATTCCCTGGGTCATTCCACAAGCATAGGCCTATATACATGTATCTATTTCTAAATTACATATGCACCAAGGGGGGGGGGGTCAAGCCAAATGCGTAGCCTATATGTGCCTACAGGGGGAGGGGGCAGGGGTCTTAGGCCATTTCAGCAGGTTAAGAATACACATTGTGTATGCAAAAAGGCTATTTTGAGCATGATTCCAGGGTATTTTGGGGGTGTTTTAAAGGGATATAAAACCAAAGGTGCACAAGAATTGGTCAGCACTGATGGTAATATCACATGAGGCGAAGCCAATTTGAGTACTCCTTTGTATTTAAGTTAGTTTAGGGAGTGTTCACTTTTTAACAACAGGGGGGGGGGGGTTGGTGAGTTTTCGTTTTGACCCCTGAAAATATTTTCCGCCCCCCCTTTGAGAGGTGCCAAAATATTTTCTGCCCCCCCCCCCTCAGTAGGGGTCAAAATATTTTGCGCCCCCCCCCCCCAACATCGAGTTGTGTTGCACCACATTGTACAGCATCATATCACACTCAATTGTATTGTTTTACTGAAGTATAAGGTAAAAGGATCACTTCCCAGAGTTATTATCATCCATTTATTATTTTTCTATTGGAATGCAAGAAATTGAAAAGAGGGTTCCACTTCTCAAGACCAATTTCATCAGTATAGCTGCAGTGCGAGTCACACACTACTTAGCCTTATGTCTTTTGTTTAAAAAGCAGCCAGGACAACCAACTTGCTGCAGACACACATGGGCCTTTATGACTCTTAACTATAGGGAATGGGAGATAGGGCTGTTTTAGCACATCCTTTGAAAATTTTGTTTGGGGGAGGGGGGTAACCAAAGCAATCCAAACCTGCAAATCAAAAACTTTACCATTTACATGGGTTGGGGGTTTGGGTTTCTGAAAACGTCTGACCCCTTTATGTATGATGGATATCTTGCTATCCTAATGGAAATTTGAACGCTGGATACCAGAAGACTGCCAAGACATGAATTGATGTGCCCCTAGCCTTTCAGTTACTTGACTCTGCTGTAAAGTACTATCTGCAGATTTGTTCCCCAGGGAAATTTGGAAAATCTAGACAAGAATATCATGTTTTTCAGGTCAATTTGTGAGTGAATGGCCAGGCCAACTCTAAGTATGTGCATACTGATTTCCAAGAAAAATGTTTAAAACTCTTGGGCATGTTTTTTTTTTATTATTATTGTTAGTGTGATTAATGTGTGATAGAGAGTAAGAATCAGAGGGGGGTATGGGGGTATGTCCTCCAGGAAAATTTTGAATATTGAAAAGTCAAATGGTGCATTTGGGTGACATATGACTGGATGGTGCAGGGGGCACACATCCCACCTGACCCCAAGGTTTTACTACCCCTGCATCATCAATACACTGTTTTTGGCTCAGGGAGCCTAAGGGTATATGGAGATGTCCCCCAGGAAAATTTTGAATATCGAGAAGTCAAATGTGACCCATCCTAACAAAGTGGTACTGAAGTCGCACATTTAGAAGCCTAGATATAGGCTTCTCAAGTGGTATAGTGTCAAAAGTATAAGATTTTTTAAAATTGATATTTTAGCATTTTTCTAACCTATGGGTAGATATCTTTCAGAATCCTTGCCTACTAAACTGAATTTAAGCCCCAAATGCCTAGAAGACATAGCCATAGTTTTCTTTGTTATAGAGAATTACATGGGAATTATATAGGATTCATAAATTATTATATGTTTAAAATGTCAATTATCTCAGTTTAATCGATTTTTAATTCATCCGACTAAATTTACCGATGAAAGATCCTTAGAGGACCACCTGGTTCAAATATGCAAGTGTTATATACCAAATGAAAGCTCTTGATGAGCTGTAAATGAATATGCCAATAACTAAACATTTTGTATGTGCGACTTCCGTACCATTTTGTAAGGATGGGTCACAAATGGTGCATTTTGTTGAGGTATGACTGGATGACCCGACTGGATGAGTCAGGTTTATCCCGGTCGAGTCCATCTCGTATGGGACTGCATGGTCTGGTTCTGTTCAGTCTGGATCCATCTGATTCTGTCCGGTCTGGTCTGGGTTCCATTGAAGTCTTGACTGGGTCTGTTGTGGTAGGTTCAGTCCAGATCCATTTGGTCCAAGTCCATTTGGTCCGGGTATTTCCAGTCCAGTTCTGGGTCTGTCAGGGTGGATCCATCCAGGGTGAGTCTGGGGGCAGTCCAGGTAGATCTGTCTGGTCCGGGTCAGACTGGTCTGGGTGAGTCTGTCCAGGTGGATCTGTCCAGGGGCAGTCTGGGTGGGTACAGGTCGGGCTATCCGGGTCAGGCCATCCAGGTCAGGTCAAGTATGTCTTGCTTGGCCCACTCCAGATGAGGGGAGAGATTTGGGGAAAGGTTAGGGGAAGGGGAGATGGGAGGAAAGGCTAGGGAGAGAGAGAACAGACCATGACATATATGCAAATTCCGAATGCGAAAAAAATCGAGGCATTAAAAGTAAAGACTCTTCTTTGATTTGCAATTGATAGGTTAAAATGGTGGGGGGGTCTGGCGGAAAATTTCGAATATTGAGACGTCAAATGGTGCATTTTGGTGCTTTTTCAGGGTGGCTGATGCCCTTGTATCCAAATCTTTCTAAGACCCCACCATATATATAAAATGGTAAAATGATATCTCATGGGATCTGGACAAAGATTGACCCTGACAGATCTTAGAATAATGGAGAAAACTGAAAAAAATGAGGAGTTTGCTCACATGTATGCATGAGCCATCTGTAACAGGCGTCACACATACCACAGAGCTCTCATGTTCTAATGGAGCCAAAGAGTGAGACTTTTCCCTGAAGCTTGGAATTTTCTAGATTTCCAAGATGCATTGAAATAAATGCAGTTCCAGAGGGTCTGGGGGTATGCCCCCAAAAAAATTTGGAGAAATATGGAAGTTCATTTATTGATTTTTAGAGCATTTTGGTACATTAAACCGAGGATAGATGCTCAAGTTCACTATATAAGTATATACTGAAATTACAAAGTCTAAAATGAGAAACAGGCTCCTCAGCGTGAGAGAGTGAGACAACCCCCAAATGTGTGAGAATCACTCCAGATGCATGAGATTCACGCCAGATGCTTCCCCTGAAAAATTTTGAAATTTTAGAAAGAAAATGGTGCATTCTGATGCAATGTAAAATTATCAGTATAAACTTTCTCCTTCTGCAAGTAATATATTGAGAAATTATCCCCACTACAAATTGGGTATTTATGGCAAGTCACGTCAATTCGTGCCTCATCGAGAAGGGTCTAAAAATTTTACGCCCCCCCTCAAGAGCAGTCAAAATATTTTTCGCCCCCCCCTCAGGAGAGGTCAACATATTTTACGCCCCCCCTCAAACTCACCACCCCCCCCCTGTTGTTAAAAAATGAACACTCCCTTAGTTAGATATGTTCAAAATTCTATTCATTTGGTTTTAGAAAGGATTTTAGCATAAGTTATTTGACCATTTCGGTTGTTTTCCTTGGGAGTATGATACAGGGGAGGGTTAATTATCACACTGCTTCTTGGTTAAACCTATCGGTCTCTCGTATTCAACTTAAGATAAATGTCTACACTGAAAAGGTGGAGGAGTTGAAACTAAATAACTTAGATACCTACCAGCTGGTACTCATTGTAATGTGTGCTTAATTTCTGTTTGGCCAGTAGTATAGTATGTATCAGAACGGGACTATAGTTAAGTACTGTTTATTACTCACCCGACCTGCAGATAAAGAGGCGTGAAAGTAGCGTAGTTTGTCATCCGACTTAACATTATAATTGAATGAAATGAAAAATATGAAAATAACAAATAAAGTGAAATGTGTACATAAAAATATGACATTTATAAGAAATAAAAAAGTGAAAATATGTAATGTGGTTTCTGTTGTATTCCTTACCTTATTATGTAATTTCTTTTTTAGTTTTTTTTCTAATAGACCCGCCCCTGTTTCAAGGGGCGGGTCTTTTGGTTAAACCCCGAAAAATACCACAAAGGGCCCCCCACCCTTTCAGCTTGCCTTTTTTTTTATCTATAAAAAAATATCTCAGTATAAGTCACATTCTCATCTACATAATAAACCATGCCTCTTTATGCTAATAAGGTCACATGACCAAATTTCAAATTTCCCACCAAAATGCTAACCTCTGATTGGTCCATTCAAATAAGGGTCACGTGACCTTATTTGCATAATAGAGGTCACATGACCTAAACAGCCAGCCAATCAGAGGGCACCATTTTGGCAGGACACCACAGGGGGTAAGGGTCACATGACCATTTTAAATTTCCCGCCAAATGGAAGGGCTCTGATTGGTCCATTTTGGCACCACACCACGGGGGTCTAGGTCACGTGACCCCCCCATTTGAATTTCCCGTCAAAAGGGAACCCCTCTCATTGGCTGCAGGTCAAGTGAGTAATAAACAGTACTTAACTATAGTCCCGTTCCGATACATACTATACTACTTTGGCCAACCGAAATTTTCAATTGCCTATACCTAGTCCTTAAGCAATAGGGCGGACCTATGTGACTTAACTCTAAACATCTGGATACTAGGGCTCAATCTTTACTATATATATGTATGCCTACCTCACATATAAGGCGCAACCTGCATATATGACACACGCTGAGTTCAAGAACAATCTTAAACTCCTAGTTACCCATATTCATTTAGCAATATATTTCTATACCTACACTCGTGTATTCTGAAAAAAAGAATAATATAGTTCTTTTTCTTCCTTTTTCAAGGAGTCAACCAACACTTCACCATGCCCATGGCGCAGTCAGCATCTCAGGAACCCATGACGTCACCACATAGTGCTGTACACGTTATCACTTTCCGTGGTTATGCTGGTGCCATCTTCCTGTGTCTTGTCATGGCGTCCATACTCTATGTGGTTGGCATGGCAACCACGTCATGGAGTGTCAAATATGGTAGCCATCTTGGATTGTGGGAGAGGTGCGCATGCGCATATTACGCTGGTGACCAAGTGGAAGGTAAGTGTAACATTTCTAACATTTTTTTTAATTTTTTCCACCTTTCTTCTTTGAAATAATAAAAAAAAACTAACGAAAAATGCTGATGTTTTCCCCAGGAATATGAAAAGCAAAAGAAAAAGAGAGCAAAACCCCACAAAAACAGAACAAAAGAAACAAGCGAAATAACAAACAAAAGAAGTTAACAAATCAACACTGAAAAGAGGTTGTGTTGAAACTACCTCACGGTATCTATTAAGTTTTGATTTACCTGTGTAATGAACAGGCTAGGTTGTAACTTAAGTTCAAGTTCAAAGATCTTCTTTTGAGTTGCAGCAGTGCAGGAATCTTTCCTATAGTTATTCCTACTATAACATGTGACTAAGTTAATAGTATGACAATAAAGACTGTCATACTATATTTACAAAAAAAAGCAAATATGTGTCACTGTCAAATAACAGATATACATTTAAACATCAGTTTTAGATGATTAGTCATGAGCTTTAGAAATAGTTATATTAGTACTAACTGTCAGTCAATACGAAAACTCGCGAGGCCTGCAGAAATGACCAGACTGCGGGACGGAATGTCTGACTATAATCTTGGGACCTTGGGCTACATTTTGGGTTTCATGGCTCCGGTCCTGCCAAAATCAGTCTGGGCCTGCAGAACAATAAGATCTGCAGGACCGAATGGCCTGTGAGGGGAATTTCTTTTCGTATAGACTGTTAGATTAACTGTATATGATATAGTGTAGAGATTGGCGGAAGGGCAGAAACAATCCCCTGTTGTCTAATTATAATGGTTTAGGCCTACTTGGTTAATAAGCAGGACTGGTTGTAAATATTGCCAACTTATGAAACACCCCAAGGGAGGTGTTTCATAAGTTGGCAATAATTAGTTTGGTTGACTGGTAAATTAGCATGCCTGGTTGTAAATACTGCCAACTTATGAAACAAACCCCTGGCGTTTAAGTAGTTGGGTTTAGTAATTAGCAGGTCTGGTTGTAATATTACCAGCTTATGAAAACCCCCCTGGTGTTTAATTAGTTTGGTTTACCTGTTTGATTAGCAGGTCTGGTTGTAAATGTTACCAACTTATGAAACACCCCCCGTGATGTCTAATTAGTTTAGTTGACTGGTTAATTAGCGGGCCTCTTAATGTGTACAGTACATGTAGAAAATTAGTCAGTGCCCAGACAGGGGCCTGGGACGCAGCCAACCACAACACCACCCCGCCACCTGGCGGCTATTTCAGGAACTACTGTAGGGGCAGGTATACACTGAGTGGCGAAATGTTGAACCTCTGTGTTGTGTGAGAGTGCAAGTGCAATGTCTTTACTTCTAGCATGGTGCGCACACATCTCTGGTTTTAATAATTGGAATTTTACATGAACATATTTAATGCCATTTTGCATTTGATCACCACACTAAGGCCGGCGTGATGCATAGATGTTGCCCTGGCTGCATTCATGCATCATAGCACGCAATGGGCATGATGCATGAATGCAGCCCTGGTGAGTCACACACCAGGGCTGCATTCATGCATCATGATGAACAATGAAGCATTAATGTATCAGTGGTCGGTGAAGGGTTAATGCATATAGTCAGGATTCCGGAGGACCTGTGCACGCAGACATATTATGGCTCCAGTCATCTCGTATTTTCTCATGAGAAATTGACCAACATCACATTACATAGCATAGTGGTCTGTATAAGCGCCAGGGTGCTCCGTGCTTTCAACAAAGGTATACCCCCGGCGGTTATTCAAGACCGGCGCATATTCAAGACTTATATTGTAGTGAATTTTTAAATTTCAATAGCCCTATACCCCCGGCGGTTATTCAAGACAGGCGCATATTCAAGACTTATATTGTAGTGAATTTTTAAATTTCAATAGCCCTATACCCCCGGCGGTTATTCAAGACAGGCGCATATTCAAGACTTATATTGTAGTGAATTTTTAAATTTCAATAGCCCTATATCCCCGGCGGTTATTCAAGACAGGGGCTTATTCAACACTTAAATTGTAGTGAATTTTCAAATTTTAATAGCCCTATATCCCCGGCGGTTATTCAAGACAGGCGCATATTCAAGACTTATATTGTAGTGAATTTTCACATTTCAATACCCCTATACCCCCGGCGTTTATTCAAAGACCTGGTGTTTATATAGACCAATACTGTAGGCATTTGTACAATTTGGAAACTAGCAGCATGTATACATGAGACTTTGGCACCATTTTGGCTGTTTTATCACTATAAGGGAGCGTTCATTATTTATGGCCAGGGGGATGGTATTTTCGTTCGGCGAATACCTGAAAATGGAGCGCCCCCCCTACGCGAATGTCCCAAAATGAAACGCCTCCCCTACGCAAATACCCAAATATAAAACGCCCCCCACCTCTACTCAAATACCCCAAAATGAAGTGCCTCCAACCATAAATATCATGATGTAATTAGTGATATAAAACATGTCTGATGTTGTCAGGCTCATGTGTTACTGAAGAATAAACTGTTGGTATGCCAGTTGTAGTCATTGATGTTGATGAGATATAGAGACATTCGTACAACATTCATTGGTAGCAAAGCTTCATGCACTGATTTCAGCTGATTCTTACTACATGTTGGGAGTCCAAGGGCTCCAATTGCATCAGGGATCATTCCTTCAGGCCTTTTCTCCACTTCACTCATAATAATACCCACCAAAACGATTTACCCAAAAATGAAGTGCCCCCCCCTACAGGAATACCTGAAAATGAAGCACCCCCCTACAGAAACACCCCAAAATGAATTGCCCCCCCCCCCTACATGAATGGTCCAAAATGAGGCGCCTCCCCTTCATGAATACTCCAAAAATGAATCCCCCCCCCTCGAAAATACCATCCCCCCCTGGCCATAAATAATGAACGCTCCCTGAGCGGTGATTGACATGTACATTACAACCCCAGGATGGCACCTACTTTCGCGCGCTACGTCACCCGATTCCTTGTTATAGAGGACACTATGTGTGACCTACCTCTACAGGGTTAATTTTTATATATTGGGCCAAAATTGTTCATCATATATGCTACATGCATAAGTTCCAATGTCCCATGTCTACTCTAAAAACCTATCATGCCCAAGGTCGAATTGAAGAAAGCACCTATGTCATGTCACTTTTAGCCTCATGTCACTAAGGCCCGTGTCACGTGTCGATTTTAAGAAATAGCCATGTCACCATGTCAAATCTAGTGCTCCAGGTCCATACTCTAATACTCAGCAATATCCTTTCCATGAGAGTTTGTCCAAACTCATTAGAATATCATAAGCCACTATAGTAGGGTGAAACATGTGCCAACTAACATGTGGGTGTATGGTTTATTTTATGTGAATAACTTCTTCCCATAGAGATAGCATTGAAGGGCCGATCCGCACACCCCCAGTGGCATAACGTGTGCCGATCCACCACAGCGGCCGATCCACCACTGCAGCCTCGTTCTGGGCGCATGTAAACATTCAAAATGGCGGACCGGCGCCCGTATGGGGAACTACGGTAACAGATTTTGCTAATTTTCAGTTAATTAAACACTCTAAAAACATAGAATAAATATAGAACTAACCTCCCCTGGTGTAGAACTAACCTCCCCTGGTGTCCTCGGTGGACGATCCACCCCTCGGTGGACGATCCACCACGAGGGAGTGGTGGATCGACCACCTCGTACACTATGGTTGTTTAGTTCTATCTATGTATGTGTATGGGTCATATTTTTAATATAAAGAATGAATCTCGAGGAGATATCTGTATTTTTGTCAGTGTTTTCTGGCTGGTTGACAGGGGCTCTGTGGTGGAGGCCCGGGGGGGGGGGCACTCACTATATCTTGGAGACCCGGTGTGCAGCCAGTAAGGCCACTATCTGGGGGCCAAAACCCCTGTCAGTAAGGGTCTGATTTGTGCTTATTAAAATCCCTCTCAGCAAGGGTCACTTTTCTCATGTGGTAAAATTGGTACAAATTTTTGGAAATTTCACCTAAAATTGCCATCAATATTCACTTTGGAACGTCCCTCTCAACAAGCGTAAAGGTAGGCGCAAGGCTAGCCACACACCCGTGTCAATAAAAATTCAAGTTCCCTTCCTCCAGGGTGAGGGTGGGGGGTAGAGGGGGCTGGAGCCCTTGCTAGGGCGCTCGTTTTTTCTTCAAAACCCTACCCTTGCTAGGGAACTTTTGACATAGCAATCTTAGATTTTACGCAAAATATTTTAAATTGACCTTGATTGGGGAAAATTTGAATTTCGTTCATAATATATTCATGAAATCTGAGAAAATATTCAGGAAAATTTCTGAAATTTCTGCGTGAATCAGGGTATTTTGCAGAAAGTTGACCCTTGGTAGGGACATTTTGCTCAAAAGTGGACCCTTGGTAGGGACATTTTGCTGAAAAAGTACCCTTGCCAGCCGTACATCTGTGTATGTCCAACATAGGGAGTGCCCCCCCCGGGGGTGAAGGAGGGGTGGAGTGATGGTACACAAACAAGAAGCCTACAGGAGCAGCCCATACCACAGCATGGGATTACCTCTGTACTGTTTTATGTATTTGGTAGAGTAGATTCTCACCTGGAGGCCGTTGTGAAAAGTTTCAGAGCTGGTTCTTTCAGAGATGCTATTCCCAAAATGAAACTGACTGAATTCAGGGAATCAATTCTCTGTTGTGTTGCCAAAAGGTAAAATTGGTCATAGACGTGGTTTAGGAGTGGTCAGGAATTGATGAATGCTTCCCAATTGAGAACCAATTCCCGGCTAGTTCCCTACTATGATTCCCTGGAGGCTGTTGTGAAAAGATTGAGTGTTGCTTTTCAGGATAGGTACCTCACTTCCCATGTCCCTCCTCTACTTAACCACTCAGAAGCACTTCCAACACTGTAGTCCAGACGTGGTCACTTTCCCTCAAATCAAACTGTGTTGTTAAAAGTGGTCACACCTGAGTGCTTCCCAGACTGCCCATGCCTGCATACTTATGCGAGAGAGTGTAGGAAGCAACTTCCAGTTGAGGGGTTGTTTCTAACCACTTCCGGACCACTTCTGTTGGGAAGTGATTTTTTGCAATGCAATAGAGAAGAGACTACCAACGATGAGTCCCTTCCATTTTTGGAAGTACACCTCCAAAAGAAGTGACTTCCAATGGTTTTGCAACAGCCTGGAGGCTATTGCGAAAAGAAATCGGAAACGGATTCTCACTGACGTAACTCACCTTCCAGTTCCTGGCTGTTCTGCTGCTCAGAACCAACTTCTTACCTTACACTGAGAATCAATCCTCTTAATGTGAGTCATACTGGAAAGCATTCCCCAATTAATGAAAATTTAAGAATCAATTCTATAACCTATTACCTTGCTGCAACACAGGGGAGAAGTCGTTGCTTAGGGGTAGTCAGTTCCCATTTGGGAATAGCACCTCCGACAGAATTGAATTCCTGTCCTTTCGCAACACCCTCCTGAAGTATTCAGGTGGAACCAATCATGGAATCAGTACTCCAAACTTTTTGCAATGCAGTCTAATTCAGAGCAAGTCAATTCCATTGAATATAAAGGGGGAATCGGTCTCTAAGGCTGGAGAATCCCTGGGAACTGGAAGGTGCACAGAAAAATATATTCTGAATATCTTAGGCCTTTCGCCTAACATTTGTTGGACTTGCTAACCCAAGTTGGGAGTTTGCACGTCCCTAAACCACCAAAGTTTTCTTGGGAGTTTACGCCTAACCCTTAGGAAAAATGCCCAACTTACCTGGTTTCTCCTAACTTGCCTTAGCCTTTTCCACTAACTACATAGACTTTCAAGCAACATAGCAATTCTCTTAATTCTGAAATGGTAAGTGTAAACTCCACATATGCTAAGACATCCAAAACAGAGCCTCTCCATTTGAGAAGCAAGTTCAATACCTCACATCATTTTCATTGCAACCCATGAACTTAGTTGCTCTGGGTTTATCATAATGTCAAAGATGTGGATATATGAGTAAACTAAATTTCCACAGAAAAGGTGTTTCTATTATTCTTCATTGCTCCTTCAATAACAAATATATATTTATTAAGTGTATTCTGTTAAATCACATACCAGGTTGAATTGTAGAGGCGTTTTTATGTTGATAGTCATTGAAATTATTCTGACATTCAGTCTTTTCCATGATATGCACTTACCATAAAAATCCTCATGCAAACCACACTGCCACCTGGTGTGAAAAAGATCTACTACCCCTTAGACAAAACTGCTACCCCTTAGACAAAACTACTACCCCTTAGACATGGCTAAGTCAAGTCAGCTTGCCTTAATAGGTTAGTTAATACTACTAACACATTAGTAAAATGTTACTAACATGTTGGGTATTTTGCCTAATGGGTGATTTTGTCTAAGTTAGATTAGTATTTACTAACTTGGATTATTTTCTCTGTGCGCTAGCTACAGTGAGAATCAATATCCGAATCTTTTCGCAACAGCCTCAAGTTTGGGAAAAGTTATATAGAGGATTGGCCTACTACTCATATACATCGGGCAGCAAAATACATGAGTATTTACAGCATGGCGCTTGGATACCAGTCGTCTGGTCGTCTTTTTATCACACATTTATTTATCTTTCCTCTTCCTCTTATCCCCATCTGTGCCAACTTTCCCCACCATGTTGGGGTTGAGAGGAGTCACAGATTGCCATCCAACATGTCAGCTTATGTCAGCAGCTGAGCTCTCACCAGTGTCCTGTACTAAACGCTATCACTCTATATATACCGACCTAGCGGTATATATTATTGACCAATGGGATAATTCCCTTCATTCAGTGCAGATGTTTTAGTGTACATTACCCATGTAGCAAGCCCGCTCGGGGCCAAATTGGTTTTACCCGGGATAAGGTGGTTCAAAGCGGGCAGTATTCAGTACATGGGTTTTAGGTTCGGCAGATGCTGGGTTTCCAGTCAGGGCCACACAGGGCAGCCCAAATCGGGCAAACCCACTTGAGCCCGTTGGGCTCCCAACGGGTTTTGTCCTCAGCATACGGTCTGGGCCACATTGGGCCGCCCGATTTGGGCACTGGTCAGCTTTAAAATGGGCAACCACATTGGGCTCAGGATGGTTTCAAAATGGGCATCCCAAGATAGG
Organism: Acholoe squamosa; assembly: GCA_949317995.1. Lineage (NCBI taxonomy): Eukaryota > Metazoa > Annelida > Polychaeta > Phyllodocida > Polynoidae > Acholoe > Acholoe squamosa. Next base: position 5,360,253 of record OX439050.1, on the reverse strand, counting down.
TACTTAGCTGCATAAAGTCTTCCCAGTCTGGGGTGAGAGTGGGTTTGGACAGGGCAGCCTCATCTTCTGAACTGTTCTAAACTCTGTGATGAGTGTTCCCCCTCCCTCTCTCTTTTTTGTTCGTCCCTCCCCTATCCATCCCCCAGCCCTTCCATCTCCTCCTCATTCCATTCAACCTGCCCTGCCCTTTCCCCCTTTCACCCCGCTCTGCCCTGCCCTTCTGTCACCCTGCCCTCCATGGGCCTCCCTAGCCCACTTAAAAGGGTATATTTCTCCTCTTTCCTATCCCCTCAGGATGTGTGTGGTGCACATATGGGCAGGCACTGACACATTCCTCTGTGAATTTGTGTAATGAGGATCTCGCCATGAATATGACCTTAGCTGTCGAAATGGCGTTAAACATCTATTACTCACTCACTCTCACTCCCAGCCCTCACCCTGCCTTGCCCTGCCCTGCTCTCACCCTGCCCTGCCCTGCTCTCGCCCTGCCCTGCCCTGCTCTCACCCTGCCCTGCCCTCCTCTCATCCTGCCCTGCCCTCCTCTCACCCTGCCCTGCCCTGCTCTCACCCTTGCCCTGCCCTGCTCTCACCCTGCCCTGACCTGCTCTCGCCCTGCCATGCCCTACTCTCACCCTGCACTGCCCTGGCATCTCCTTTGCTCACATGCCCTGCCCTGCCCTGCTCTCACCCTGCCCTGCCATGCTCTTACCCTGCCCTGCTCTCACCCTGCCCTGCCCTCTCACCCTGCCCTGTCCTATTCTCACCCTGCACTGCCCTGGCATCTCCTTTGCTTACATGCCCTGCCCTGCTCTCACCCTGCCTTGCCCTCTTCTCACCCTGCCCTGCCCTCCTCTCACCCTGCCCTGCCCTCCCCCCTCCCTTCCCTCCACCACTGCTGTAGGACACTTTCCCTATACCATTAATACACAGGTAGGTTCATAGTAGGGATCCAGATATTTCATGTAAAAGGCAACACTGACTAGTCCTGGAAAGAACAGCTTCATGTCTTTCTTTGTACTAGTAGGCTTGCAAGGTGTATTTGTGGTGTGGGGGCAAACAGGTCCCACACTTGGCCAGGTATAAGAGGACTATATATAGAGGCAATTGAGAAACCCAAAATATCCCCTGCCCCTGTAGGCCAGTCCATGGCAGACTCACTACAAAGTGGTTTCACAGCACTCCAGGTAGAATTCTACTACCCATACCAAACTTATTTCTTTTAGACATAGGACAACTGGAATAGACTACTAAATCAGATATGAAGTAATAATGTGCAGACTTTCTCATAGTCTGGAAATACTTAGATGTTTCTAGTCAAAAGTGCACATCAAGGTCATCTGAGTAGTAGTGGAATGGCAACACCATTTCTATTGCACTGAACTTGGAACAAGAGCAGATATGCAGAGGTACAGTCATTATGAACTTGAAGGCTCTCTTCTCTACTCCTACATAGGGAATTAGTGGGGGAAGATTGAGGCCAGAATGTCACTTTAATGAATCAAAGTGCCTTGTGTTGGCTGAATGAGTTTGATTCAAATGAATGGTACTGCTCTGCCTTTCCACTTGGGTAGATATTGCATTTACTGCTTTGGTGATGGGGGGCGGGTTAGATTAGCTCAAGGATTTGTTGCTTATTGACTTTTAAAATGAAGAAAAGATTTTGGATAAATTTCTCAAAAAGAATTTTTAACATGTCACCACTAATTTTTCATCAAATCGGGCAGCCCACTTTAGGCCACACCAAAAACCCATGTTAAACTCACTTTGAGCCCAAATCGGTGAGCCCAATTTCAAACAGATCTGTGCCCGAATCGGTTAGCCCAGTGTGGCCCAGACCCTTTGCTGAGGACAAAACCCATCGGGCGCCCACTGTGTTAACCCAGTGTGGCCCACATCAGGAGCCCGCTCTGGCCCAGACTCGGGCCACACCATTTTTGCTACCTGGGTACATGTATGATAACTAGTCAGCATTATGTTTAGGTTGAGGAACTCTCCCACTTGGCAATAAACGTTTTTTTTTTTCAACGTTTGCATACGTTTTTATTTGGTTTGGGTAAAAAATGTTTGATTACATTGAAAAAAAAACAACCTTTTTTCAGCCAATTTTGAACCTAATAAAAACGTTTGTTTTTTCAACCAATTTTCAACCAAATAAAAACTTTTTTTTATGTTTCTTTTTTAACCTGAAATAAAAACGTAAAATAAACATTTTTTTTTTAGTATATGTAAAAAAATAAATTAATAGGAACCAAATAGATAGTTTTATTTGTAAAGTACCAGATCAAGCAATGGGGTCCCCACTAAGGATCCTGTTACCTCGGAATAAGCTGAACTCCTCTAGTGGCACAGGGACGTGTGCATTATAATGCCAATGTATACCTGCAATACCTTTCATTGTTCAGTTTGCTTCTGCTTACATTATATACATGTACAGTACATGTAGTGCATTTTTCCCTTTCTGCCTATCAACAAGTTTTGACATAGATGCAGGAGATTTTTTGTGCCTCCCCTTACTTGACAGCAGTCAAAATCTTTTATATGCAGGAAATCTTCACGCCCTCTTTGATCTACAGCAGCGCGTTGCCTTCCTTTGCAACAAATTGTTATTGTTATGCCCCACTCAACAGGGGCAAATCTCCCCCCCTTCCCTTTTGAGGAAAAAAAACACCTTCGAGGGAAAAATGAAAGGAGTGGGACCCCCTTTTTTGCTAGGCAAGGCTGGGTATAATTTAAACAGCCTTTTCTAAAAAAGGGTTTATTAAAATTGGTGTAAGAAGTCAAGGTATAATAATTCAGTTTGGTGAGCCCTTAGGCTAATAGCACTGGTAGGCTGCAGGACACTAATTATTTTCTCACTGTTGGCTTATATAGCATATGGGCGAAAATAAAATATTTGTGCGAATTTCTAGGCTTAGCCACTGTTATTTTCATGTAGGCACATATTTTTCCCATTAATTTAGGGCCATGAGATGTGGTACAATGTAATTAACTTTTCTGCTATCGGCCGTAGAGTGCAGACATACCCAAATTTTGGGGTTTTGCAGTGAATGATTACAACAAATTCTGTAATTGAAAAGAGTGCACCCCCCTCAACTTACCCTCAAATATCAGCCTAAATAACACTCAAATCGATTAATATACATCCTAAGGATTAATTTGATGCCTGGTTTGCCTACCCACTGTCAGATTTTAGACCAATAATCATTGTACAACACCCTTTAGTGCGGAGCTACAAAGTGTCTCCTGCTGCCACCTCCCGCCAATTGGTGTTCTGCAACCTGGTACCAGCCTAGGCTGTCAGTTTACAGCTACACACACTGCTCACACCAATAACCAGCTTCAGTCACACAATGTGCCCTCTGTGTATGTCTGACACATTGAGGGCATGTCACTGGTATGTAAAAACTATACTCACAACTCACACGCTATATGAAAGCCTCCAGTGTTGCAGAGTACCTTAACTCTTGTAGTGGTTTGGGTTTCTTACCAGCTAGGTTCGGGTCTCGTGATTCGAAAAAAAAAAGACGAAGACGGTATTCCGTGTGTATGCCAATGGTTTATTATGTACACTTTCCTGTTACCCTGTGGTCTATAATTAGGGAAACATGTTGCTACATATAGCATGTACGGAGGCCTACATGGCCTCTGACGTGGTAGGTGAGCACAGAGCCTTTTTTAGGAATGCTCCCGGTTGTCCCCAGGTGTCCCACGGACCCGGACAGGTGCTGCCACCTATCCGATGAGGAACACCAGGCGACAGGTCTCACCCGCCACGCCAGACGGCACCAGATATTATTATATACCTCTACACTCTTTATGGACCATTGATGCATTAATACATCAGCCATATTGGTCCTCATCATGATGCATGAATGCAGCCCTGGCAAATAACTCTATAATAAGGAGTGATCATTTTTTAACAACAGGGGGGAGGGGGCTGGTGGGTTTGAGGAGGGGGGATCAGAATTTTTTAAACCCCTAAGCTTGCCCCTCTGATGTGGGGGGGGGGTCAAAATAATTTCATCTGTTTTCAGTGGAAAACCAAGTGTGTTACTGCAAGTTAAAAGGGCAGGTTGGGGTGGGGTCAAAGATTTTACCCCCTCGAGGGGGGTGGGAGGTCAAAATCTTTTTCCTCTCATCTGCGTACAAACCCATCAACCCCCCTGCTGTTAAGACTCGTCATACTGAAGCTATGAGGTTGATACACTGCTGGAAGGTTGGCATGATGCTCATATGGAGTACTGGCAAGCAGACTCACCAGCACTTCATTGGTGCATCATGACTACCGATGAGCACTATGCACTCCTGTATTAGCGGCCTTTACTCTATTACATGTGTAGGGGCAGTAATTCCCTGTACTCCGTTGACCGACCTCCAGGAGTGGGTCTCCGGGTAATCACTGCCCCCTAGTGTGTATCATACCGATCCAGGTGTGGTTGGAAGGTGAGAACGTCAGGCCAGGGGAGGTAGCTCAGAGGTAGAGCAGCCGCTTCGAGGTTGGAGGGCCCCGGGTTCGATTCCTGGTTTCTCCAGAACGTTTTCACCACATGATGTATGCACAGCTGTTATTATCTTGCAGCCTTGGTGAATATCATGTAACTCATCATGTAGATTTTCTCATGTTTACTTTTTTTGTCCTCTTTTGTAAGAAAAAACAAAATTTCTACTAACTAATCTCACCTATGCAGTCAATATGAATACTCAATGGACATCTGCTTTTGCAAGCAAAATCACTGCTGGGCCAGCGGAAATTGCCAGACTGCCTGACCGAATGTTTGGCTGCAATCGTGGACCTTGGGCTACATTTTGGTTGGTCCCGCGAGTCCTGAAAAATCACTTCGGGCCTGCAGAACAATAAAATCTGCAGGCCTGCATGGGGAAAAACTTTGTATAGAGGTGATCAGAGATTGCAGCATCCTTCATTGACTTTCCTTTGAAAAGCCAGGAGGGAGAATATCTGTTTCCCTTTTCACAATGACCAAAACCTACCTGTTTTTGTTGTACATAAATAAAAGGTAAAATACCACCTTCCTCCCTTTGATCATGAATTGGTGCAGCTTGGCTATAGGTCAATGTGGATAATTATGGCCCTGGAGGGCATTTCAAAACACCCTAAGATCATACCTCTATAACCTACCTTAGAATTGCAGTGGTAATACACTTAGGGCCAAGTCATTTATTGCCAGCTGGGGGGCTTAACAGATTTTGGCGGATCAACAGATTTTTTTCCGACCCCTCCCCAACAACTATGACAAATATGATCGTGACCCCTCCCCCACCGCCACTGATTTTGCAAAATGCCCCCCCCCCCGCCCTCAAAAAATCAAAACAAATCGAATATGCATGTGGAATAAGTATTTGAATTGCCCATATTTAGTTTTGACCAGTCTGAAGGTTTATTGAGTTTTGGCCCCGAACCAAGGGGCTCTTTTTCAAAATGACCCCCCCCCATGTCTCTAACAAGCCCCTCCCCCATCTGGCAATAAATGACTCGGCCCTTATAGATGCTGGCAATTTTCTCCTTGAATGGAGCAGTGGTAAAAGATCTACAGCTCTACAGCTCTCTCCTACCACAGCTCACTATAGACCCATGCAGCAAGAAAGGGTGACTTATGTACTGATTTATGGTTGTCAACATTTTGGGTTCATAGATGTAGCTAAAAGCAGTGCATTTAACCACGACTAGAAAGAACGATTTTGACACTAGAGTGAAACATACCTTGACAGCAAGTTGACCATGATATAAAGGCAATATGTGACACTTATAGATGGACTTGTTGGTGTCAGACTGACACCAATGTGTGCATCTATAAGTGTCATGTATCCCCTAACTATAGCAGTATAGAGTAATTTTGTAGGTTCAGCCACATTACCCTCCGCCTGTAATAGCCCACTATCACTGCATTAAGGAGGGGGGTGGTGGGTTTTTAGCCCCCCCCCCTCCCGAGGGGGGGGCTAAAAAGATTTTGACCCCTCTTGAGGGGGGGCCTAAAAAAATTCACCCTCTTTTTAGCAAAAAAGCCTGCATGCTACTATAGATCAAAGAGGGGCGCGAAAACTCTTCGCGCCCCCGGTGCAATTATGACTGTCGTTGAGGGGGGGGGCGTAAAAAAATTTCGCGCGTCCGTGGGAAAACCACCACCCCCCCTGTTGATAAATAATGACCACCTTATGCGCAAGCAAAGCATCTCCTGACAGTGGATAGGTATATGACAAGTAACTAGTATAGCTGCCCTACCAAACCCTGTATAGGGTAAGTCGCCCCTGACTCGACCATCTCACCTTATTACAGGTTATTTTCACAACCCATGCATACTCTTTGGGGCATACTGCGCAGCTAAATTCTCGCGCAGGTGGTACAGAGAGACCTTTTTGTGCAGATGTTATTTTTGTGCATTACATAGGTGCATGAAAATAGCGAAAATATGTATTGCGCGAAAATGAATACGTTAACAGTATGCAAAGTCTTTCTATTTAGTTAATGGTAGAAAATCGGTTGGTAGTGATATGGTATCTGAAAGATGTCAACCAAGGCTGGTTAACTTCAGGTACCAAGAGCGTGGTTGACTTTAGGTACCAACATGCACCAGTGGTGGAGTCAGGGGTGACTCACTCTAAGGGAGTGATCGTTTTTTAACAACAAAGGGGGTCTGATCGGTTTTAGCAGGGGGTCAGAACTTCTCGACCCCTTGACCAGGGGGATTAGAATTTTTTCGACCCCTTGACCAGGGGGATCAAAATAATTCCACCCATTTTCAGCAAAAAAAGCATGCACGTTACTATACGGGACTAGCACATTGCTAGTGTTGAGAAAATCAGCCAGATGGCTCAAGTAGTCGGGGGCTAACCCTACAATAAACCTCTTTGTATAGTTTACTTTGATGGTCTCATAGTCATGTACTATCTGTAGATATTCTGTAAAATTTATATCTATGGATAGCAAAAACCTTCAACTTCTACTAGATAAGCATATTATAAATCTAATACTTTAAATACAAGAGAAATACAACTTTAAGATTTAAATAAGAGACAACATGTCACCCACATTGAGTACACCCAGGCCATTGTCTCATTATCAAGCTAATCCTCTCCCCTCACACCTGAAACAATAGGGAGGCACTTAGGGTGATTAGGATAGGGGCAGGGTGCAGCTGTTCTCCCCTATCAGTCTTATCAGTGACCATTGTTTTGTGGTGGATGAGAGTCAAGATAAGAGATTACCTAGAATTCCCTGACAGAATCCAAGATGGTGTCGGGGGCTAAAACAAAGATGGCGACCTCCATAGAGGGATAGCTAGGTTAAAGGCGATTTTCGGCCCTTGGGGGGTAAAAAAAATTTTGACTGGGGGGCAGAATTTTTTCACCTGTCCGTGCGCAAACCCACCAGCCCCCTCCCCCCTGTTGTTAAAAAATGATCACTCCCTAACTCCTACATATAACTTCTGACCATACAGAGCAGCCATAGGGCATAACTTTTGATCACCCACTCTACCTTTGTGGGTTTGGAATCAGTGTTTGTGATCAGTCGTACATGTTGAGAAATAACCTTCAGTGGATCTAACAAGCGCCTATTATGCTACTCATATGACCAGAAATTACACATGATTTGTCTCATTTTTATTTCCCTGGTCGCTCTACTACAAAGGCAATTAGGCCGTGGCCATGGTATAATGACAAAGTGTTCACAGAGGGAGTATGTACCCATGACTGCCCTTTTTACACAGTGATTTTCTGTTTGAATTATAAGATTATAAGTCTTTTTGTTATGTAAATAAAAAGAGGCGGCTGGTGTATTTCTGTTTTGGAAGGCACTCCCATTGTAGGTTATTTCAATCATGAAGTCATCTATGATACCCACCAAAATTGGTAGTGGTGGTCTCAATTTTATAGGAAATTGAAATTCTACTTCATATTTCATCTTTATTTCTTATTTCATCCAATTCTTTATGGGCACCCTCCTGTGGTGCAAATTGAGAAATATTATTTCAAGGGAATGGGTGTGACTTGGCGCTGTAGTGTTCTGACTATGGACTGTTGTTATCAGCAAGAAATTAGAAACTGAATGGCCCTTTAAGGCACAAATAACAGATAAACCACCTACTTAAGAGGCTCTGTACCTTGTCTGTCATCGGGTCTAGAAGACCTAGACTCAACTGGTAAATTTATAAAAACTAAATTATAAGGAAACATCTTCATTAGTTTAACTTGGAGGGCATAACAGGTGGTTTTTCAGTCTAATGTGTAGACCACCACATCAGATGTGGGCAAAGTGTCATTTTATCATGACTGCCAAGGATGTTATCTACCCTCTTAAATACTCTTTTTATAATTTCCAACATAAATCTCAACCAATCTTATTCACCGCTAACCTAGTACTCCAAAGAACTACAGTGAAATAAAAAAAAAGCCTGGAGGCACCCTGCTATTAACAAGAAGCCTTAAGGCACCATGCTGTTCTTACAGGGTTAACATGAAGTCTGTAGGCACCATGCTGTCCTTACAGGGTTAACATGAAGCCTTGGGGCACCATGCTGTCCTTACAGGGCCAACATGAAGCCTTGAGGCACCATGCTGTCCTTACAGGGTTAACATGAAGCCTTGAGGCACCATGCTGTCCTTACAGGGTTAACATGAAGCCCTGAGGCACCATGCTGTTCTTACAGGGTTAACATGAAGTCTGTAGACACCAAGCTGTCCTTACAGGGTTAACATGAAGCCTTGGGGCACCATGCTGTCCTTACAGGGTTAACAGGAAACCTTCAGGCACCATGCTGTCCTTACAGGGTTAACATGAAGCCCTGAGGCACCATGCTGTCCTTATAGGGTTAACATGAAGCCTTTAGGCACCATGCTGTCCTTACAGGGTTAACATGAAGCCTTGAGACATCATGCTGTCCTTACAGGGTTAACATGAAGCCTTTAGGCACCATGCTGTCCTAATAGGGTTAACATGAAGCCTTAAGGCATCATGCTGTCCTTACAGGGTTAATATGAAGTATTGAGGCACCAAGCTGTCCTCAAAGGGTTGACATGATGCATGCTGTCCTTACAGGGTTAACATGAAGCCTTTAGGCACCATGCTGTCCTTACAGGGTTAACATGAAGCCTTGAGGCACCATGCTGTCCTCACAGGGTTAACATGAAGTCTGTAGGCACCATGCTGTCCTTACAGGGTTAACATGAAGCCTTGGGGTACCATGCTGTCCTTACAGGGCCAACCTGAAGCCTTTAGGCACCATGCTGTCCTAACAGGGTTAACATGAAGCCTTAAGGCATCATGCTGTCCTTACAGGGTTAACATGAAGTTTTGAGGCACCATGCTGTCCTTACAGGGTTAACATGAAGCCTTGGGGCATCATGCTGCCCTTACAGGGTTAACATGAAGCCTTGAGGCACCCTGCTGTCCTTACAGGGTTAACATGAAGCCTTTAGGCACCATGCTGTCCTTACAGGGTTAACATGAAGCCTTGAGACATCATGCTGTCCTTACAGGGTTAACATGAAGCCTTTAGGCACCATGCTGTCCTAACAGGGTTAACATGAAGCCTTGAGACATCATGCTGTCCTTACAGGGTTAACATGAAGCCTTTAGGCACCATGCTGTCCTTACAGGGTTAACATGAAGCCTTGAGGCACCATGCTGTCCTCACAGGGTTAACATGAAGCCTTAAGGCACCATGCTGTCCTAACAGGGTTAACATGAAGCCTTAAGGCATCATGCTGTCCTTACAGGGTTAACATGAAGCTTTGAGACATCATGCTGTCCTTACAGGGTTAACATGAAGCCTTTAGGCACCATGCTGTCCTTACAGGGTTAACATGAAGCCTTGAGGCACCATGCTGTCCTCACAGGGTTAACATGAAGCCTTAAGGCACCATGCTGTCCTAACAGGGTTAACATGAAGCCTTAAGGCATCATGCTGTCCTTACAGGGTTAACATGAAGCTTTGAGGCACCATGCTGTCCTTACAGGGTTAACATGAAGCTTTGAGGCACCATGCTGTCCTTACAGGGTTAACATGAAGCCTTGGGGCATCATGGTGTCCTTACAGGGTTAACATGAAGCCTTGAGGCACCCTGCTGTCCTTACAGGGTTAACATGAAGCCTTTAGGCACCATGCTGTCCTTACAGGGTTAACATAAAGCCTTAAGGCATCATGCTGTCCTTACAGGGTTAATATGAAGCCTTGAGGCACCATGCTGTCCTTACAAGAAGTATTGAGGCACCATGCTGTCCTTACAGGGTTATCATGAAGTATTGAGGCACCAAGCCATCCTCAAAGGGTTGACATGAGGCATGCTGTCCTTAAAAGGTTAACATACCACCAGACATATCCTCTTACTCCCACTCCCCTATAGTGGTATTTCTGTAGAGGTGTAGATTGTGTTGGGTTTTCCTTTTCCTCCTTCTCCTTCTGCCTCCTGGTACCATGACACAATGGTGACCCAGTACCATAGTTTACACCATACTACCACCAAATAATAACCACCCATTCTCACACCCACCTCACCACCACAGGAGTCCTGTCCTGCTTATTCTGCACACAGGGAGGATCTGTGTTATGTGTGAAAATGGCCGCATTTTCTGACAAGAGTATTATATGAAAGAAGATTAAAATAAAATAAAAGAGCAAATAAATATAACAAAAGGTAAATAAACAAAAAAATAACCATTTGTAAACGCACCATCTGTCAGTCGATTGACGGTGATTTGGCTCTATTCTGTACAGTACAGAGTGGATTTTTACTTGATGCCTATTATTGATAATGCCTCTAGGCCCTATGCACACTTTTCAAAGCCCTTGGATCCAATCACAATGGCCTGAACTTGTCACCTGTTAAGGAGCACTACATCATGTAGATTAATGACACACAAGGCACAATGCTGACCATCTACCATTGCACAAGGCAGTTTATTTCATGTGAATAACTACTTGTCAGAGAATTAACGTTACAGGGCCGATCGCCACACCCCCGGAGGCTGTTGCGAAAGGAATTTGGATCAAATTCTCACTGTAGCTATTTGATCTTCCAATTCTCTGCCCTTCCCCACCCTGAGAATAGACTTCCCCAGAGAATGTATTCCTACTTGAGAATTACATCTAGACTCTGGCCCACTCCTCTGACTGATTCCCTTTCCGCAACACACAAGGGAATCAATTCCCTGAGTTGAGTGAGTTCTGTTTTGGGAATAGCACCTCTGACAGAACCAAATCCAAATATTTTCACAACAGCCTCCAGTGGCATAACATGTCTCGATCACCACTGGTGGTTACGTGACTTATTTACATGCTATTTTCATTGAATTTAGGCCTTTTTAGATCAATATAACATGAAATAAATACAGAACTAAACTCCCATGGCATACATTGTGGTCGATCCACCCCTTGGGGTCTGTCTCCCCCGAGGGCATTCTGTGTATTTATTCATTGGTAGATAGGAGGGGTATGCATACCGTAAATCCAAATGTATAAGCGGCAACTGACGCGCCATATAAAAGGTGTATGTGGGTATCAATGAGGTTGTCACTAGTGTTTTCTGTTCAGACTCTGTCTGCTCTTGTCCTAGTTCCTATTCTCGCCACTCAGGGTCCACCTGCACGTGAGTACTCTGCTGTTGGCACCATTTTGTTGACATTTTTTGCTTTTGTGTTTGGTTTATCATTTAAAAAATAAAAAGTTTTGAATAAACAGGCAAAGCCTCTTGCCAATTGTGTGGATGAACAATTCCACACTAACTGCCATTTACATGTTCCTGTCGATTGTTTGTTTGTACTGATGTTTATCATAAATATAAGTCATGTTCATTCTAATAGTTATTCAATGATTAATAGTGGCTGCCTGGTAATTGATACAAAATTTCAGACCCCCGGAGGCTGTTGCAAAAAGATTTGGTATTGTTTCTGTCGGAAATGCTATTCCCAAAATGGAACTGACTGACCTCAGGGAATTGATTCCCTTTTGGATTGCCAAAAGAAAATTGGTCATAGAAGTAGTTTAGGAGGGGTCAGGAACTAGTGAATGCTTCCTAATCGAGAACCAATTCCCAGGCAGTTCCTTTCCTTGCCAAAAGATAATTGGTCAGCAGGCTGTTGCAAAAAGATTTGGAAACGGTTTTGTCGGAGGTGGTATTCCCAAAATGGAACTGACTGACCTCAGTGAATCAATTCCCTGTTGGATTGCCAAAAGAAAATTGGTCATAGAAGTAGTTTAGGAGTGGTCAGGAACTGGTGAATGCTTCCTAATCGAGAACCAATTCCCAGGCAGTTCCTTTCTCCAATTCCCTGGCCTTTCGACTATAGGAAGCATTCAGGTGGAATTAATCATGGAACCAGTTCCTCAACTTTTTGCAATGCAGTCTAATTCAGAGTAAGTCAATTCCATTACAGTATAAGGTGGGAATTTGTCTCCCTGGGTGGAGGGTCAGGAGGATCTGGAAGATGCATTAGTTACAGTGAGAATTGTATTCCAAATCTTTTCGCAACAGCCTCCTGAGAAGTGGTTTAGGAGTGGTCGGGAATTGGTGAAAGCTTCGCAATCGAGAACCACTTCCCAGCCAGTTCCTTTCTCCAATTCTCTGGCGTATCTACTATGGGAAGCATTCAGGTGCAACTTTTACCAATGCAGTCTAATTCAGAGCAAGTTTATTCCATTACAGTATAAGGTGGGAATTGGTCTCCCTGGGTGGAGAACCGGATGGAACTGGAAGATATGTTAGCTATGGTGAGAATTGATTCTCAATCTTTTCACAACAGCCTCCTGGTGTGGCTTAATTGGCACCTCCAGGAACCAAGGGTGGGGTTTATACGAAGAGTTTAACTTATATTATTACTTATATTATTATGACTTTGCTGAGGAATGGGAACCTTTACAGATATAATTGGTGCAGCTCATAGCAAAACCATGAACTCAGGGGTGTGGCTTGTACATGGGTGAAGATTATACACGTTTTGCCGTATTTCAAAATGCTAATGGAGTGATCATTTTTTAACAAGGGGGGGGGGGGATTGGTTGGTTTGCGTGTGGATGTGCAGAGTCGAGGGGGGCGTATAGGGGTGGTATAGGAAGGTTAATCCCCTCAAACCTTATACAGGGTAGGAACACCTTGAGTCGGCCACATACCACATGGATTTGTACAGATTTATAGTCAGAATGACAGATTCTTAGATACTAAACACCCATCTCAACACTTTATTGTCCCACTTTTCTTACAACTTATGAATTAGATAATTAGAAAGTATGCAGAGAAGAAGTGGCCAGACACTTTCCTAAATAGCGTGTAGACATATGTCCAAATCCTGAACACAAGGGATCGATCAAGCTGGACCCATCTTAACTTCTAATCTCCATTAAATCTTCACACCCTGGATGCATCTAACATGCAGTGGTAGCTGTATACATAGACCTTATAGGCCAAATAAAAAAAATTGTTTGTTTCCAGTTACCCGACCGACCCTAGCAAAACAGGGCCAACCCTAAAAAAAAATTACTTTGAAATTTTTAGAGAATTTTTAAGGAGTTCTTAGATTTTTTCATATTTTTTAAAGAATTTTTTTCACGTTCTCATGTATATAATCTTTGGGTGTAAAGTTAACAGCTTCATACGGCATATCTTTTGCATATCATTTACATTTGTCATATCTTCTCCATGATCGTATCATGCATAAAAGAATCAGATAGGTCTGCCCATGCATTTCTATACAAAATCAAAAAAAAAAATCCGATCTACCGAGACTAGGTCTCTGAATCATGTTACTGGAAACACAAGATTTTTTTTGGCCTTATGTTATGGTAAGGTACTTACCAACTAATGGTGCATTCCCAGTAAACACAAAAGCTTATCCAACGTAGCAAATTTGTAGATTTTAAACGTTTAAACAACTTAAAAAGTTATGTCCTGGTTACGTTGGGCGAACGTTTAGATAGAATTTACATGGTTTGTCATCGTGCAATGTAGTAAAAATTTGAATATATACCTCTCTTTAGAATTTCTTTCGTATGTGGACTTAGAATCTTCTTTCCGAGATATATTAATGGTATTAAAGAGGTCATACTGACTTGCCAAACAAGTGTCTCCTATCACCATTGGCACATAGGTTGACTCCGTGGCCACATAGGTTAGATTCCTGCCTTCATATGCTAAGAAAACCAAAGCGTGGGTGTCAGAAGTGTTGAAAATGGCTGTTCTATTTTTCTCATTGGAGAAGGTAGGTTCAAACCTAATGTTACATTTTATTATGTATTTGGCATAGATGTATCAAGAGGTTTCTTTGAAACTTCCTTGCATGTGAAATCACGTAAAATTGTTCTAAACGTTCTGGGAATGTATTCAGGACATAACATTTTTAGATGATTCTACGTAGGACATCTACGTAGTTGATACCTAGAGACTATGTTCATTTAGGTTGATACACGTGTCTGCGTTTACTGGGTTTACCATTGCTTATAGTTTAAGAAGTGTTTAATTGTGTGTCCAAGTCTCATGTACAAAGGGGCTCCAGCTTGACATTATTGTTAACCCTTTGAAGGCCGCTGATGCAGAAGTGCATCATGACCATAGGTCGTCATGATGCACCAATGAAGTGCTGACAAGACTACTCACCAGCACTTCATTGGAGCATTATACCGACCTTCCAGGAGTATATATATCAAGCCCATTGGGTCGGCAAGATGCTCCAATAAAGTGCTGGCGAGCAGTCTCGCCAGCACTTCATTGGTGCATCACGATGACCAATGGGCATGATGAACTGATGATGATGAACTTTTAAAGCCGGCACGAGACCGACAGGCCCTATATGTTCTAGCGGAACGGGGCCGGACAAACAGTGATTATGGGGATGCTATATCACACTAGAGTCTCACACTGAACACAACCATACATGAAGATGAAACATATAATGAGGAATGAGAGGATCAACCACACTACTCCCAAGACAAGAGCTATGAGACTGTTATGCTATAAGCTATTGGAACAAGAGAAGCCATATGGCACAGGATGTAGACCTGATGGGCGGTCCATTGTTGAGATAGACCCCATAAAGGGGCAATGAAGTAGTCCTATTGAAACATGACAATACAACATAGAACACACGGTCGCAAAGCTGCTCCTAGGTTTTTAGATTTTTTTTTTTTTTTTTTTGATTTTTTTTGGGGCTTTAATAAGGCCTTTTAAACTTTTGTTAACTTTAAGAAGCTAATCTACAACTTATGCATAGTATATACAAATCCATGACTATCCTTCACACGGTCGCAAAAACTGCTCCTAGATTTTTAAGATAATTTTGTATTGTTTTTGGGGCTTGTATAAAAGCCTTTTAAACTTTTGTTAGCTTTAAGGGAGCCAATTAACAACTTAATTACAGTATATACAAGTCTATGACTATCCTTCTACCATAGCAAGCCTCTGTTCGCCTTACAGAAGCTGACTATGGGTTTATAATCTTGCTCAGCGGCTTTTCTTAGGACGGCCACCGCGACTTGGAGGCTAGAGTCCAAGCGGTCGCACCCAGTTGCAAAACCAGAAATGGGGGAGTAATCCATCATTGGGCAACTAGATAGAATGTGACTGGCGGAGAACTGGACATCTCCGCAGGCACAAACGGAGCGGTCAGGAATATCCGCCCACCTTCTATAATCCAATCTGAACCGGGTGAGACATGTCTGAGTGTACCTGGGCAGGTCCTCCGAAACCGGTGGCAATAACGTCACTACCCTCTCATACCAAGTCCTAGACTGTGATATAGGGTTTTTCATCTTATCAACAGAACTTAAATACTCATTAGTCTTGTCCATATCCAGGAGGAGCTGCCTTCTAAGTGCTGCCTTTGTCTGACCCTTTGATGGGAGGTGGTGGTAAAGAATGTTTGTCCGTGCCAGGGCTGCTTTCTTGGCTGCCCTGTCAGCCCTCTCGTTGCCTGGTATACCTATATGGGATGGCACCCAGTGCAACACTGTGTGGACCCCCAATCTGCTCCTTGACCTGACTTCTTTCTGAGTTTCACGGGCCATGAAATGGGGAGAGTAATGATCCTTTATAGTCTCTATTGCACTTTGCGAATCTGTGTGTATAATAAGATCCTTACCGACGGCATTGCCCAGTGCTATCAGGATGGCATACAACTCTGTTACTAAGGAGGTAGAAAAGTCTGACAACCTAGCCAGGGCTTCTGTACTGTCTCTAGGTGATACTACCGCCGACCCGCTCTGGCCAGTCTTAGTCATGACGCAGCCATCTGTATACAGCTGTATGGCGTGTGGATAGCGCTCAGACAGTGTGTCCACTTCCTCTAGTATCTTATACCTCAATTCATAGGGACTTGACTCAGATTTAGAGACTCCTTGATGAATCATTATCTCAATAGGGACAGTCTCTGAGGGATGGGGCAATCCCAAGCAGGGCCGCTCGTATAGTTTCCCTCCAGCTCGATATGTATCACTAACCAAGGCTCTAAAGAGACAAGACAAATCTGGGACCGATGTTTCTGGACCTTGATCCACCTCGTAAGCATGAAATTTTTCCTCCAATGCCTGGCCCAGGGAGGAGGCCACGCCACTGGCCATCCCTACCAGGAATGTCCTTCCCATCAACTTCACTCTGTCTTCTATCTGGGGTAGCCAAGCCTCCCTTCTGACCAATTCATTTTTTGTCCTCTTGAAGGCACCAAGTATTATCTTGCTTGCAGTCATTTGTACCTTATTAAGAGGAGCCAATAATCGTCTATAGCGCTTCCTATCAGCTTTTGTGGACAGCCTTGTGGGGGAGACTGTATACAGTGCAGGGGCAGCATAATCAATGATTGAGCGGATAGCCTGGAGATAGAAGAGGCGGAGATTCCGTCTAGAAGCTCCCCATGAAACCTGTCCAATAGCTCTAAGTATATTTAATCTTGGTTGAATCCTTCCAACAAGATATTTGATCTCAGCTTTATAATTGAGAGCTCTATCAAACACAACACCCAAATATTTCCATGTGGTTTTCCATTCTATGTGTCGGCCATTCAAGACCAGCTGTCTCTCTGGTACCCTGTCTTTATATAATATCACTCCGGTCTTTTCTGGAGAGATCTGTAGACCTAGCCGTTCACATTCTCTGGCTACAGTCACGAGGGCCACTTGTGTTGCAGAAACTATGTCCTCTGAACTTGTCACAACTATAGCTAAATCGTCAGCATATGAGATAAGCATACCATTGGGAATGACTAACTCATGAAGCTCAGAAACTACTGCATTAAATAAGCCAGGGGACAAGACACCACCCTGCGGGACTCCACCATGTGTAGCCATATAGTCTGAGTTTAAGCCCTGAAAGCCAACCCGGATTTTCCTATCACTCAGGTACTCTTGTATATAGCCTAGAACCTTCCCTTTTACTCCTCTCTTCACCAAGGCTGACATAACTACCAGATGGTCAACAATTTCGAACGCTCGAGTGAGGTCAAGGTAAATCACTGCCACTTTTTTCCCCCTGTTCCTAGCAACATAGATCATGTTCAGCTTAGTAGCTATGCAATGCTGACTGGATCGGAAACGTCTGAAACCAAACTGCTCTGAGTGAGGAGGGACTCCCTCCTCGACTTCTGGACCTTCCATGGAATACACCATCCTGGTCCTTACAACCCTCTCCAGTAACTTACTGCCAGTTTGGAGCAGAGTTATAGGTCTTGTCGCTCCTGGCTGGCCTGGCTTCGGTACAGGAACTACATGTCCCTGTTTCCAGCTGGCTGGGATATCTGCTGTCTGAAAGATTACATTTAGGATAGAGGTCAGGGTGTCTAAGTTAGAAGCTAATAAGTTTTTGAAGACTTGAACAGGAATCCGATCTGATCCCGGAGCCTTTACCTTGGTCTGGGAAATCTGATACGATACTTCTTCTACAGTAACTGGTCCATCAAGTTCCACCTCACTGCCCTTTTCAAGGGCCTCCTCTACAGCATGCTGGCGTTCCCCTTTGAGAGCATCTAAGGCCTGCCGATGACCTAAAGGAAGATTTGCCCCATCAGTCCTATCCACAAACTGTCTTACCAATCTATCAGCCTCACCAAGGGGATCCCGAAGGAGCGGTGGTTTTCTTGGCAACCCCTTGATGATCCTGGTGATTCTCCATAACTCTCCAAGTGAAGTTCTGTTGTTAATGCTTTCAAGCCATTTAACCCAAGCCCTTTGTCTTTCTTTGGCATAAACCCTTTTCGATATCTTTCTAAGCAATCTAAACCTTTTTAAGTTCTCCTCTGATCTATATCTTCGGAACGCCTTCTGAGCTCCATTTACAGCCCTAGCTGCCGTTTTACAGACATTAGAATTGTACCACCACCTTTTGTTTCTGGGGAATGGTTTATATTTGGGTGTCGAAGCCTCCAGGGCTTTAATGACCACTTCTCTGAAATATTCATAGTCAGGGTAATCCTTCTTTTTTAACAGCTCCTCCAGTTTCCGATTAAACCTTTCCCAGTTTGTTTTCTTAAGATTGAAACGTGGGATAGGTTCTGGGAGGCTAATCTGCTCGACCCCAATGGTGGTCACAGAAGCAAAATGATCAGAACATAATGTGGGGTCGATGTCCCACACTGCTGTCCCAGAAATATCTGAAGATGCCAAAACCAGATCTATACTAGTGCCCTACTCATGGGTGGGCTCTGTTGTATTTAAAATAACTAAGTTGGCGTTCTCTATTTTTTTTAATAATCTCTTACCAGCAGGAGAGTCAGAGTTCTCGACCCCCCATGCTGAATGGTGAATATTAAAATCTCCAGCTATAATGTGAATCTCAGGATGGGAAGCCAACAGAGTATCCACCGCTGGGACTTTTCTAGCATTGGCATCAGATTTGTGATATAGGTTGGACACATACACTGTGGTATCCTTTAGCTGTACTGCTACAGTGAGGCATTCAGTAGCTGTACGAGGTGAGTAACTCTTTACCTTAGTAGACAGAATCCGGTCTCTAACCAGAATTGCCAACCCTAACTTTGGGGTTTCCTTTCGGGGGAGAGAATGTACATGAAACCCCCGGAAGGTAAACTCTTTACTTTGCAATGTTTCCTGTAAGCAAACAATATCAATTTTGTTTTGTTCTACGTAAGCACTAAGTTTATCTTTGCTGGTGCCTAGACCCCTACAGTTCCAATTTACAATTTTGATACATTTGTCATCGTACTTATTCATGTTGTTGATTTCAAACCCCCAAAATCTGTCTTGTAAAAGTCTCTAAGCCTGGAGGGCGGCTTTTAAGGCTGTAATAAAAGCACTACCAGGTTGGCATGCTGCTAAAAGGGCAGCTGTGATTGGACATTCCTGAGAGGGTCCAGTCTGGTGAACCGTAGAAGACTGGATGTTGGCGGCAGTGGATACAGCTTTTACTGTTGTCTGCTGTGATTCCCTATCCCGACTCGGGGATGTCTGGGCAGCACTGTCCACCCTGCTTTTCGAGTTATTGTGACCATATCCCTGACCATTTTCCCTTCCTGAAGCATACCAGTGATCTTCATGACCAAATTCACCTTCTTCATCGTACCAATCCCTGTCTTCCATGTCATCACCCCTGTCGCTGTATCCATCTTCATATTCCCTTTCATAGCCATAGGAAGATTGATCATATTCTTGTCTATTATCATTGTCATTTCCATAATAATCTTGGCTGTGCTCAAAACGATCGTGCCTGCCATAGTCATAGTGACCCCTCTGATATCTTTCTTGTTCTTCATCGCTTCCTTCATACTGTTGGCTAGATTCATGGCGATCATACTCATCATAGTGACCCCTTGACGTTCCCCTGCCTACCTCCCCACGTGAAGATCCTTCTCTACCAGCCACCATCTCCTGTCTGGATGATGAAGTTCTGTGATGTTTTTTATTCAACACTGCTAGATGTTTCAGATACTCAGGG
Source organism: Acholoe squamosa (assembly GCA_949317995.1). NCBI lineage: Eukaryota > Metazoa > Annelida > Polychaeta > Phyllodocida > Polynoidae > Acholoe > Acholoe squamosa. The sequence continues at coordinate 5,340,372 of OX439050.1, read as the reverse complement.
CACCTGCTAGAGATCGAAAGATGGCCTCCCCCACAATTACAGCAAGTGGGAGGAGCCCGAGGGGTGGGGCAAGCATCTAAATCATGTGTCCCTTCACATCTAGGACAAGTCAGTCCTCTCTCACATGAATCTCCCCAGTGTCCTAACTCCGAACATCGGGAGCATCGGAGAGGTCTTTTCGGGGCTACCTTTAAGTTAAGGTGAGCGTCGCCAATTTCAATAGCATGGGATAGGGGTGTAGTAGATTGTATTCTCAACCCTAGATCACCATCCGAAGACATAACCATTTCATTGATTTGAGAAACCTTATGACTACCTTCAGCCAATCTTCTCCATTCTTTGGCCGACTTACGAGGGTAGTTCCATGCCACATATGCATATTGTCTATAAGGATGTTCTATTGGCTCTCGGCGTGGGGGGCTATCTTGTCTGTTGTCCCGATCACTACCTCTTCTCTGTCTGTCACCATGTCCGTCAACCTGACGCATTCTGAGGTCTACTACCTGTTGTCTCGTAAGTCGGACCTCCTTAAACCATCCCTTCCCTGCATTCAGGAATGTCGTGAGAAGAGCTTGCATGTGATGCACCCGGACTAATTCCCTATCCTTGTTTAATCTCACCAGTGTGACAATCCTGGGCAATCGAAAACGGAGATCCCACATCAGACCAAGTGGGTCGTTCGACTGCTCTGGTGCCTCAAAGAATCTATAGGGTCCTGAATATATGGTATCGTTTGTCTCCCTCTCTGCCACCTGAGTCTTTACCTTTCTAAATTCCAAATGGTCAACAACATCCCAACTTAGTTCCTGAATTTCAAATTCCACTCCTATATAATCTGCCAGTGCTCTCCTTAGTCTACCAGTGTATGCCAACCGAATGAGCACTGCATCATCAGGGGAAGTGCACACTGCCATCTGTCCTGGAACTTGTAAGCCCAGTTTCTGAACAGCTAGGACAGGATCCTTGGGAAAACTTTTTGATTTGACCAGATCCCAGACCCTTTCTCTGGGTTTTACTGTAGGGGATAACTCTGATTCACAAGCATTCTCTGGGCTTAGGAGAGCCAGGTCCCCAGTCTCTAAGTTACTGAGGTTTTCATGGAGATCAGAATCCTTTCTTATTTTGACAAGAACCCCCAACTCTTTGCTAACATAAAGATTCTTGTATAACTCACGAGCCTGCCTTTTGTTGATATATTTTCTTGCAATGAGAGCACCCACTGGATCATCTAGCCGATCCGTACTCAAGACATACTCGTGTTGGGCAGAGGTAGTCGCTCCTTTTTGGTTTTTTGCCTTATCGGCTTCTACTGCCTCATAGAGAACACTTTGCCTTACAAACACCTCCATAAAGTCATCCTGCATCACTTTCAGAGTTTTGTCTAAGAGGGACCCAAAAGAAACTTTAAGATAGGTGGTACCCAAAATTTCCAGAGTAGCATATTCATCTCCCTCTTCAGCAACCTTGCTCTCCTTCAGAGCAGCCAGAGGGTCCAAAGGATTATGTTTAGAAACATACAGAGAAACGATCATCTCTGGCACCACCTGGGTCTTCTTGTTTGACACCTTCACCCGTACTTCCTCTTCTTTATCACTCGCATGCATGAGAGCTAGGACATCAGTGGAATTTGCTGACCCTACCCCCCTCGGCCTCTCCGCTTCCTTGTTGTCTATTTTCTCTAGAACACCATCTGCAAAAGCAGCTATACCTCTCAACTCAGACAATGCCTCTACAGCAATGTCTTTTGCTATCGCAGGACTGATTACATTCAGGTCGGGATAAGCACAACCACCCAGAATGGTCCACCCAAGAAGTGGGTATATTCTTCTCTAAAAACACAGTACAGAGAGGGGTATTGCTGTAAGAAGAAAAAGATTTCCATTAGCACCAGAGCAGCCTTGGCTCTCAGGGCATGCAAATGTCTGTGTACCAGATGTCTAGTGTCATCATTCAGGGGGTTCAACCCATTCTCAAGGGCCCTCATTCCTGCTACTAAATAGGCATTGTCAAGCCTTACTTGTTCCCATAGAACAGGTATCGTGTGTGCATTAAGGTCTACAGGCTCCCTCCCACTGGGCCTGTCTCCGTCATCCAACACTGGCTCTGGGGACGCCCTGTCAGGGTCCTCAGACCCGTCTCTGTTCCCTGCCGTGGTGTCGTGTGGCTCGCCTGTCTGACCCTCTCCTAATTGTTCAAGCCTCATCCCTGTACCTCTATCTTTTCCCTCAGGAACTTGATTTGCGTTCAGTGCCTCCAAACCTGATAAGGTATAGCCGGTACTTTCAGCCTGATCCCCCTCCCCTCTGGACCTGTCATCTTTATCGGTGTCTGTTGAAACATTATCTAAGGCAACATTCAGAGTCCCATTATTACCTTTGTCCAACATAGACCCCTCCAGTTCCCAAGCTTTCTCAGAATCTGGGTTCACTTTTGACCAATCATTATGAGACAGAGTGTGAGAAGGAGAATCAGGGACACCCTTTCTTGATGTCTGGGGGGAACCCAGGAGACCCAGGAAACCCCTCCCCGAGCTTGAATTCTTAGCTGCTAGGGGTGTAGTTCTGTCTTTTAAATCTTTCAGCGTCCTTTCTACACTCTGACGCACCTTCTTTATGTGTTCCAAAGCAGTCTTCGGAGTGGAAAGAAGATCTTTACCAACGTCAGACTGATCACCCCGAGGAGGTGAAACTTCATGTTCTTCGTTGCCCTGTTCTACCCTCCCACCCCCCCTGGCAATATTGACTTGGTCCTTTTCTGAAACTGAAATAACACTCTTTTGTGATCTTTCCAGTCTTCGAGAAACTGCTGCTTTCTCATCCTCATTCAACCCCAAGTCTTCTAAAGACATCTCTCCAGTCAGAGCTGGAACTATCCCCGGAGGTAGTTTTACCCCCTGGTCGTGCTGACTGGAGTCCCCTCCTATGATCTTTTCTAACCGCTTCATTCTTAGACTTTCGCTGTCTCGGGAGGAAACACTATCAACATTCTCCTGGACCAAACCATCCGGACTGGTCCCGTCTGAACTGGGAGAGCTACCACTTCGGAGGGCAGCAACTTCTGAAGGGGAAGGCCCCCTGCCCAGAGTGGAGTTTATAGTACTACGCCCTTTGTTTTTCCCTGAGAACATTTTCTCCCAAGTCCTAAATCCCCCGAGAAAACATGACTCTTTCCAGATACTGTTCACAAGACTCAGCCTAGACAAGATTCCGGGCAGGCAAATCTGAGACTGAAGGAAATAGGACTACCATCCAGAGATGTCAGTTGGGTATGGGCTCAACCTCTGAATATTTTGGGTGTGATCGAAGCACCCTTTTCTCTCATATTATTATACTAAAAACATCCATCTCATCTTCATTTCAGCCTGTTCCCCTCATTAACAAGAAGAATGTGGCAAGGACCACGGACAGGAGTTGCGCTCATAGATCATGGCAACCTCGCTGAGGCAGCATGCTATCACCAATGATGTCATAGGTGACAGGGAGAAAACCGAAAACATGAAAAAGACTGCACTTGAATTTCAGCCAATCAGAATTTCACCTGCTGAAGCCTGTACTCTGCTCAGCCTTATGCTCCATAGAAGTAGAAAGGGCATGTGGGTATCTGTTATTGATGTAATTCCCTCTATCTATATTATGACCACAAGAAGGAAGAAGCATCTGAGATGTCTGACTTTTGGAAAAGTTTGAACATCTGAAAAAAAAAAACAGACCTCTGAAGGTCTGACCTCTCTGACCAACCAAGAAAATTCTAAATTGCAACTCCTGGAGAGCGACCAAGACAAAAATCCAAGATAGGAAGGGTGTCTGGAACTACCAACCCAAAATACTGACTCAAGACAGACCTATAAAATCCAAATCTCAACCAATATTGGCCTAAGAAGGCACCTGTGAATCCACAATAGATATCATCAATTGTTTGTTTGTTTGGAGCGAATCCTGCGTACTCAATTGAGCGAATCCTGCGTGCTCTGAAAGTCCTACCTCCCGATAGAATCGCTCGGAGCTGTGTGTGTGTCCGTGATGAACTCCAGCATCAGCGGCCTTTAAAGGGTTGAAGTTTAACATATCAATTCTAGGTGCATCTTATATGCAGGGGTGTGCGCCTTACATGCAGGGTATTATGCTAAGGTACTAAACCAACTGATGGTGTATTTATCCTAGACTGGTGGCAGTCCCTGAGCTCTCCTCCCACACCACTATACCCCACATCCCTCTTCTCTCTCTGCTGGGCTCATTTCACTAGAGGTCATCTTAATTTTTCTGTTTAAAGCTTTAATTCATTTCAATTTTTTATTTCAATCCTCTTGCATTAAAATTGAGAGACTTGAGCAAGTCTATATTTACCCCATTGCTTAGAGTTTAAGTAAACAGTATATATTCTATGAATCCTTGCCTCAAAAGAAAAGGTCAGGAAAAAATAAACTTCACATGAAGCCCTCGCCATGTTAGCCATTGTGTGGAATTCACCTGTTTATCTTGTCACAGTTCAACTGAGGAAAGGGCCCCATCTTTAGCTCATGTTTAGGATCTTATAATTATGTCAGGTATCAGAGTATTTATGGAAGGAGGAGCACAGGTGTGTGCTTACTTGGCCGAAATTTAACTTTTATGTCCGTAAATGTCACATTTAAAACGTTTTTATCATGTTTATTTATTTATCTATGTATTCATTTATTTATCTATTTACTCACTCATTCATTTATTTATTTTCATAGAGCGTTTTTCGGCCATGTGGGTGTAAGATCTGCCTTACCATAGCATATGGACTTGGGTAGGGCATTTAAAATGACATAGCCTTCTCACTCCTCCCCCTCCCCCCCCCCACCATTAATATTACCCATTCACACAGAGTGATGTAAGTGTCCATAGACACCAGGAGGGTGTTGCTCCTATTGTAAAAAGAGCTGTGAGTATGTGCCCTCTTTTCTAAACAAGTCATGCACTACTTCACCTAAGTACTTGCACTCACCACATTAGTCTGAAAAGTCACCTGCCTTGTTTAAAATAGAGAGAGCTGTACTACCAGGTATCTACTCATGGCACACGCTCCATAGTTTATAATACTGACTGACTTCTCCCAACAAGGTACCTACTCAAATCCCCCCTTTTTTAGCACCGTCCATAGACACCAGAAGGACATACTACAAGCACTACGTGTACGTGTGTAAGCATAACATAGACTTAGTATTATACCACAGGAAGAGGTCCCCCTTTTACAACCCTTTAACGGCCCCTGATGCATTCATGCATCATGCCCATTGGTCGCCATAATGCATGAATGCAGCCCTGGTGGTGAACTTGCTAGGGTTACATTCATGCATCATGACGACCCTACAGGGTTGATACATACACTCCTGGAGGGTCCTCAAGATGCACCAATGAATTGCTGGTGAGCAGTCTTGCCAGCACTGCATTGGTGCATCATGATGCCCTCCTACATTGTCAGCCTTTAAAGGGTTAACCCTGTTCACAGTTACATGCATACTCTATTCTTTCTGACATGAATACAACCCTCTCAGGAGGCTTACCAGTACTGCATTCACTCACCACGCCAACTCTATGGGTTAAATGTTAACCACTTTGTCCCCATCCAGTAGCAGAAATCTGAGGTGACAAGTCAATATGGGCTACTTCTATCAGCTTGTTTGTTCTAAGCTGTACACACACTAAGGACATAGTCAGTGCTGAGCTTCCTTAGTTAACCAACTCTTTGTTCCAGGTCACTGCTCCATGATATTTTTAAAATATACTAGTGTAGGGGCCGGCATCGTTGTATATATATTAGTGCGGTTCATCCGAGAGACGTGTTCGTGTGGTGCTCGTTCCTTCTATGCCAGCTAGGTGTCGCTTTGCGATACCCCGCTGGTACAAGAGGGGGCAGCACCATGCCTCGCGTCCAGCTTCTACTAAGAAGCCGGACGAGCCGCAGAAGGGGACTGGACATGGTCCAGTCAAGACGCTCAGTTATAATCCATTGAAGATTGAATAAAGTCCTACCCGAGAGGTAGGGGTATCCGGGGCTTTGCCCAACCCGAACTACTCGTGTTGTGTTGGTATCTTTAGTGATAAGCGAGCCAACGAGCCACCCAACATATAAGTCGATATGAACCATTGTAAGTGTGAATGTGTAGGGAGGACTATTTCACACTTACAGCTTCCTGATAAACTCTAGCTGAAGCTTATACGTGGGGTTCCTGTGGTAAAAAGAGCTATCAGTAGGTACCCTCTTTTCAAAAGAAGTCACGCTCTGCTTCACCATTCAACTTGCACTCACCACATTAGTCTGACAAGTCACATGCCTTGTTAAAAACAGAGAGAACTGCACTATCAGGTACCTACACACTCTATAGTATATTATACTGACTGACTTCTCCCAACTAAGTACCTACTCAAATCCCCCTTTTTTAGCACCATACTTGCATGACCACTTGTGAGGAACAAAAGGGACAAGTTATAGCTACATGAAAAGAAAGGACTGGAAATGAGGGCATTTTTAGCCAGTTCTTCCTTTTACTATAGGAGCAACACCCTCCTGATCCCACCCTCTGTCCCATACCCAGGTGGCTGTTGCACATGAGTTAAAGAGAGCACTAAGTAGGTGCCCTCTCATGTAAAAAGTCACACTTTGCTTCACCATTTAACTTTTACTTTAGACTGAAAAGCCAGCTATTTAGAAAAAGTGTGTATTGTACAAGCAGCCTAGCTTGAGCTAGCTCACTCCATGCAAAATTGAATAGTTTTATGAAGAGAACATGTAAAGGTGATGTGCTAGCTGGGAGGTAACTTACTGTGTGGCTTCCTTTTTTAGTGCTCTTGTTTTTAATAGCTATCATCTTCATTGAAGGGTACTTGTACCTGACTGACATGAGCACTTCTGTGCGACACGAAAAAAGTCAGGACTGAGAAGAATGTGACTGCTGCATGCGAGGCACTTCTTATGGCAAAACTACATTTCCCCCAATGTGCAACACCCTCCAAGCTGGTTCGAGCAGCACAAGACAATAACTGCTGCAAGTGAGGCACATCTTAAGCGCCGGTTCCACAGGCGTATAATCGGTTGGAATACCACTAATTTGATGATCTATAATATATCAAAATTTTAGGGGGAAAATCAGTTGGATTAGTGTTATTGTGACTGATTTAAACCTGTAGAACCAGCACTCCAGACAGAATTACCTTTTCCCCTATGTGTAGCACCCTCCAGGCTGGTTGAAGCAGCCATGCTGTGTCAAGGCAAGCAGGAGGGTATCTCAAAAAGATTTGGAATTGATCCTGTCGGAGGTTATAATTCCAAAATTGAACTCACTGACCTTCTGGAGTGGATTCCCTCTTGTATTTTAAAGAGGGAGTCAGTTATAGGAGTGGTATAGGAGGGGTTCAGTCTCTAATTTTGCAACTCGACCTATTTCTGTGCAGTTCACTTGTAGCAGAGGTCAAGCAGGGAAGTCTGTTCTTAGGGTGAGAAATGTAGGAGAACTGCAGGATCAAATAGTTACAGTGAGAACTGGTTTCCCAATCTTTTTGAGATACCCTCCTGTTGACACAGACTGAGGTTCTGGGTCTAAGAAGTAGCCACTGCAGCTGACTGATATATCTCCACATTGTCAATCTAACCCTTAACCCTTCAAGTGCCGCTGATGCAGAAGTGCACCATCTGGGGGTGGGAGGATACTCAGGTTGGCATAGGCTACCAACTGCCAAACAGGCCCCAGAAGCTGAGGCAGTGAGATGAAACTTCAGGGGGCGGTAGCTATGTGCACCTCAAAAACCGGGGGCGGTAACTCTTCATACACCTACAAAATAGGGGGGCAATAACTCTGTGTGCACCTCAAAAATAGGAGGCAGTAAATATCTTCTGTTCATCAGAAAAAAATTACTCTACAAATTAGGGTAATTGCTGCAAATACTTTTGAAAATCTCAGCAGAGTCCCTAAAATTAAGGCGCGTCGACTTCAAATGCCCTAAAATTAGGAGGCGATGGATTACTATAGGAGTCTGGGAATGGTCATATTGCCTGGATTTAGGTGGTCGGTAGTTTGGCAGTGGGGAGATAGCATCATATAGTGAGTTCCCCCCCCCCCGGTACATTATGCTCATTGGTACACTACACTGACGAAAGGAGGTTGTCGAAATAAAGGCGGTGAAAATAACAGAGATTCCTTGTATCATTGTACTGCCACCTAGGGCTTCTTGTAAAAACTGCACTGGTTCACTGCAGTATAATTCTGGTAATTCACTGTTCAGATTTTCAAGGATCCAAGGCAAGGTGCATTAATAACAGCTCTTATAAGGTTAACCCTTTAAAGGCCGCTCATACATTAATGCATCATGCCCATTGGTCATCATGATGCACCAATGAAGTGCTGGCGAGACTGCTCACCAGCACGTCATTGGAGCATCGTGCTGACCCTCCAGGAATGTATGCATCATGCCCATTGGTCGTCATGATGCACCAATGAAGTGCTGGCGAGACTGCTCACCAGCACGTCATTGGAGCATCGTGCTGACCCTCCGGGAATGTATGCATCACGCATATTAGTCATGATGCACCAATGAAGTGCTGGTGAGCAGTCTCACCAGCACTTCATTGGTGCATCATGACGACCAATCAGTAGCCTTTAAAGGTTTAAATGGTTGGGTCTTGGTGTGGTAGAGCGTAGTCCTAGTTGTACATTCCTCATAACATCAGGCTGCAGTAAGTCATTGTTCACTGGATGTGATATACTTACACAATACTGTGCTGTCATCTATACTGCCATTGTTCATACTGTCCCTATGTATCCTAACACACCCTATTCTTAAACCATGCAGAGATCCATCATTATATTCACAGAGATGTTGTTATTTTCACAGAGATTCCTCGTACATTTGTGCACCACCATACTGCCACCTGGGGTTTCTTGTAAAAACTACACTTGCTCACTGCTATATAATTATGGTGGTTCACTGTTCAGCTTTTAATACAAGGATCCTTGCAGTAGATTCAACAGTTATTTTTACAGTGCTATCTCTCTCTTATCAGTTAGTTTGATACCAGACTATAACCCTTGTAAGTGTTGGGGAGTAGAGACTACTGACATGTATCTGTCAGCCTCAGTAACTGTTCCCACTCGCTCCCAGACTCTGTCACTCAGCCCCCTGTACATATCACTATAACTGTGCTAGGGAGTTATCATTTTCTAACAACAGGGGGAGGGGGCTGGTGGGTTTGAGGGGGTAAGAATTTTTTTGACCCGTTGACAGAGGGAGGTCAAAAAAATTTTCAACTCCTCTGAGGGGGGGGGTTCAAAACAATTTCGCTGTTTTCAATGAAAAAGTCCAGGTAACTATAGGTTAAAAAGGGTGCGTTCACGCACGATTTCCGTTTCCTGTGGTGGCATATAAAAAATTTGACCCTTGTGAAGGGAGGTCACAATTTTTTATCATACACGCACTATAAAAAATGTGTTTAAACTGAAACACATTTTGCCTATATACTTTTTGATAAACACATTTTCATCATCTAAACACTTTTTTTAAAACACTTTTACACTTTTCCTGCAAAGATGTTTAGGTTTATTAAAGTGTTTTAATACTTGGTTCCAATCCAACTCACCAGGTGGCAGGGGCCACCTATAATTGTACTACTTAACATTCATATGGACACAAATGTCTGAATTTAAGTATAAATGATAATGATACACAGCATCCTGTTAGAACATAACATTAGCACTTTATCTTAGAATAGATTTGTAAAAGAAATGTCCAAAAATCACCTTCTCATTACCTTGATTCCAATGTAACCCATGATAAACACCCATTTTGTGACATTGAGGACTAATACATACATCCAGTCCTTAACTCCTAAACTCTTGGTCGGGAGGCATGGCGCAGTCGGTAGTGCCTCCGCTCACAGGCCGTAAGGTCGTGGTTTCGGTTCCCGGCCCGGCCGGGGCACAGTGGTGGTTCCAAATGTCGCCGTAAGGTGTCGGTTGAGTTCCTCCCTGCTCTGGCTAGGCTATGCTGGAAAGTCTCTCGGCGGTCATGGCAGACAAATGACTTAAAACACGCCTGTCCATCTCTCACTATGCCTATGTAGTGACGGATGTTAAAGAACCATTGCCTCGGTAAATGTGTAGGGGCATGCTTTCTATCTTCCCATAGATTCGGTCACCATCATCCCCCCCCATTAGACTAGGGTCTGGGCAAATACGCCACAAGGGTAATCTCACTTCGGTGTGGATACAACCCGCGGGATCTCTCACCCTTGAGTGTCGGCCATAAGGAAGGCACAAGGTGAGATAAAAATTCGAGCTCGCTGACTAACTCTGCATCAAAGTGGCAAAACCCATCTTGACTATAGGCCCAGCCTGGTTAGCACAGAATCAACATTCATCAACTTGCTATCAACATTAATTTGATATCCTCTACATGCAGAGAGACAGCAATATGCGGTAGGAATGACTCACTAATCTTATAACTGGGACCATGGGTTTATAGAGTGTGAAATGGGAAAATGAAATAATAGCAAGGACATACTTTGCCTGAAACTCATGTTAAACACTTTCTGAGCCTAAAAACTTTATTCTCAGAATCATTTAAACACTTTTCAACTAAAACACATTTCAATCAAAACACTTTTGAATTTTTAACACTTTTTGAAAAAGTGTTAAGTGTTTTGCCCAAAAAGGTGTTTAACGAAGTGTTACAAGAAAGTGTTTTAAATATGGGAAAAGGTGTTTGAAAACTATACACAATTTTTAGTGTGTATGTTCGCAAACCCACCACCCCCCTGTTGTTAAAGAATGATCACAGCAAACTGCTTAAAATCAAGCTCTAGGTGAAATTGACAGGCACGCTCTTAAAGTGAACCATCTGCATACATTGTAATTTGTATTGCAATGAAGCAGTGTAGTTTCTACAATGACACACCAGATGGCAGTACAGTGAAGCACTGTGTAACAAGGAAACCATGTAAAAGTAATAGTGAAATCCTTCTCCCAAAGTTGCTAGAGATTTGTCATTTTTTACGACATTTCTTACAGTGTACGTAAAACCTTGTTTACCCAACACCAGACATGGACCATCCAACATGGCGTCACACGGTGCCATCTTCCACCAACACCATCCTATAGTCTACTACATACTGTTATTCTAAGCCTTTTCCTCTCATTCTTTTAAAAAGTGTTCCCTTATAACTTTTTTCCTTTTCATTTTTGTATTCACACACTTTTTTCACATGCCATCCTACATTGTACTACATATTGTTATACTAAGCCTTTTATCTCATTTCTTTCTTTTTTTTTAATTATTTCCTTATTTCTTTTTATCCCCTTTTTCTATTTGTATTCTCACATTGTTTTCACAGTTCATCTTTTTGTCGCCCACTGGTATCATCTCCCAGTCTCTTACCGTTGTCATGGTGACGGTAGGTATCATTGACATGGATCTGGATCTACCTGACCTTTGACCTTTGACCTGAGACAGGTCACAGGATGGGTGGGGAGGACATGGTCACGTGGTTGTCAATCTGGATCTTGAGTGTGACGTCTGATTATAGACTTGCTCGAGTCTCTGAGTATGACTTATGGTTATGATGTAATGAGACAAAAGTGGTAGTTTGAACGAGTGAATGAGAAATTCTCATCACTAAGTGGCCCCACGCCCCGGAGAGGGTAGACATATTGTGAAAACGTGCCCTTTTGACTTTTAGTAGAACCAGAGCCTTTTCCCTGAAAATGTTATTTTGCCCCAACCCCAGAGGGGTTGGGAAAGATTTGCCCCCCCCCCCTTAAAACCACCACCCTCCTGTTTTTAAAAATGATCACTCCCTTATTTTTCCTTTTGATGGGGGGAGGGCTGCAGGTGTGCCTGTTGGAGACAAGGTGTGTGATTTTGTTTTATGGAACTAACGTTTGGTCTTCCATCCTTTATGACAGTTTGAAGCTCTCTCTTCCGCTTGGAGCACCTCAACATGAAATAATATTATGCATGGTCCTGCAGAGCATTTGTCAATATGAGAGATATGCCTGCATCCAGGCAGTAGAATCTATGAGGGGGCCTGGAATTTAGCTTTATTGAACATCCAGACCCTGTTTATAATAACATTGGATAAACCATGGTTTTAGATTAACCCTGGACATACCTCTATGACTGTATAGTATATTATTGAAGTTGAAGACGCATTGTAATTCAGAAGATTTGAAATATGGATATTATATTTCATTTTGTTAACCTGAAGCTTTCCAATGGACTACGGCATAAGTCTAAGTTGGCTATCGACATGTTGTTATATCTATAGCACTTGTGTTACTTAATGTGGTTGCTATGATTATAAAAATAAACGGGCTGGTGTTTTGTACCATTACCCATACTAAAAAAACAGCACTCTATTGGTTGGCATGGTGCACCAATGAGGTACCAGCTCTGTATTGGTGCATCATGATGGTTAATAAACAGGCTCTTTCAGGCATCATGCGGTACTCAAAGAGTTAAATTAAGACATACCAGGAGGGAGGGGGGGCCGTTGGCCATTCCCCCAACACCTCATGGTTATGTATGCTGATATAGAGAGCTACTGAATACAATAGGGCAATATCCCTGTAAGGACTCATAATGCATTAATGCACCATGCCCAATGGTCGCCATGATGCAAGAATGCAGCCCTGGTGTTTCTTCTCACAAGAACCTAATTCAAGTATCAACCCATCCTCATTTGATACTATCCCATTGGTGCAGCACTAAAGGACTTCATTGGTGCATCATGCAGACCAAGGGGCATGATGCACTCCTGCATCAGCAGCCCTTAAAGGGTTAATCACCAAATGTATCATATACTGAGCATACTGGAGATGATGAGGTCATGGGGGGAAGGGGGTTAAGGGTAAAGGAAAGCGCCATGCAGCATGAATATGTTCGCCCATCTTGGATATCTAATAAAGCATGCGTGTCATTTGCTTGCTATTCAATTGAGTCTTTTACCCGCGCGTCCAATTGGATTAATTCATGAATCAGTGGGAAAACTGATAAATCATTGATAGTAAAGGTGCTCCTAGATGAACTTAAACAGCCTAAGGCGCATGAAGATAAAGTGTGTACACTTGTTTCAAAAGGAAACCCAGAGTTTAAAGAGTATAACATTCATAAAATCATCATAATTTGATATGTTGTCTCACAAGCATGTATCAAGGCAGTTTTAATATTGCACAAAATTATTATTATTATTTCGCTAAGGTTATATCATGGTAGGGCAATGTTTTATGATGCACTGTGAAAAAAAGTCGTCGAAATAATGGCACAATCCTGCCAGAGATCCTTTTTTCCACAGAGATTCCTTGTACATTTGACTACCACCATACTGCCACCTGGAGCTTCATGTAAAAACTACACTCTTTCACTGCCATGCAAAAACGGTGGTCCGCTCACTGTTAAGTTTTACGAGGATCCCTGATAGGATCAACAGATATTTGTTCACTTGCTACAATTATGAAACTATTTCATTTCTTTTAAATAACGCAACAGCGAGAATTTAACAGTGACTTTGAATACAAGCTGAGGACCATTTCACCCAATATGGCCCTAGACCCCTAAATTCGACATGGTGACATCGCCATTTCTTAAAATCAACATGGGACATGGTAATGCTAGTGACATGTGACAGGGCCATTTCTTAAATTCGACATGTGATATGGGGCTTAGTCATATGAAAAAGAGGGCCAAGAGAGGTCTCAGCTATCCTCAGAGAGCTTCAGCATGCACTTCTTGGTCTTGCAGTCTTCAAAATTTGTGTCAAAATTTTCCTGGGGGATCCCTAGACCCCCCCCCCTTTTCTTGTTCCCATGACCATTTTTTCATAGTGTCACTTATGTTACTGACACTAGTGACATGGGTTTTTGCTTAGTGACATGGGACATGGACATTTCTTAAAATCGACATGTGACATGGGGACCCCCCTCAAGGGCCCCCCCCATGACTAAACACCCAACACTGCCTTTATGTGACTAATATCACAACACACTGCAGCACCTAGACACGTCACGTAGGGTGTGATGAGGCAGGGTGGGCACTGTCACTGTGTCTCAGCCTTACAGTTCCTAATTCCACCACGAACGCTACAATGGGACTGGACCATACCTGTGCCTAGACATGGGTAAAAAGTGACGGTTGTGACAAGGGGTTTTAAAAAGTGAGTCATGACGCAGGGGTATTAGAAAATGAAGGATGGCGACAATTTCAAAAGTTCAATAGCAGATACATAAAAAGTGATGGAGTGATGCTCCGTCCTTCCTAAAAGGTGACGACGTGACATCCTGAAAGTTTTGAGCACCCATGTATAAGGCACATACCTTATTAAATCACTGTAACCACATATTAGAAATGATCCTGGACCCTGGATCATTTTCCAATGCAGTAGAGTCTACCTGGGGACAGTGCTAGTGCTTCCAAGTGTCAGGTAGTGGTCATTATCTATCAATGGAAGTTGGGGGGGGGGGTGAGGTTTTAGCTGTAAGCATGAAAACTTTTGTGTCCCCCCCCCTGGAGCTGTCAAATCATTTTGCACTTCCGCGGGATTTCAGCCATAGAAGATCTTTGCATCCCCTAAAGTACAGTTGTGCATGGGCAGGTTTTTTTGTTTTTTTTTTAATTTTATGCCCCCCCCCCTGTTATGCTTCGTTTTGTCCACAGGGCACAAAATATCCGTGTGGACAAGATGTGAGGGGTTTTGTGGTCAAAGTGGCCTCTGTGCACATCTTGTTGGTCATTTTGTGAGAGGGGTTTCTATAGACGTTTGATATGTGGACACTTTGTGCTTTGTGACTAAAAGGCAGCACAACACCCCCCCCCCACCTTTCAAGAGATTGTGATGCACAATGCCTCAAAAGCCTATACAGTGACTGAACCCCCTTAGTATCCCTTGCTCTTTGAAAGTAAGAACCGCCTGTTATCTTCATGCCATCCTATTTTGCTCAGATGATGTGTTGCCTATAATAGAGTGGACCCTCTTAGTAGATTATTCGCTCTTTGACTGTGAGAACCTCCTGCTATCTTTGCTATCTTCATCCCATCACTGTGTAAAAAAATAGGTCAAAACACACATACCCCACCTGGTGGGCACATCATGTTGTACAAGAACCTGTCACCCACCTCAAACTACTCTGGCAACACTTTAACCCTTTAAGGCCAGTGGCTAAAAATTGTTTATGAGGAATTTTCTTTTATGCTCTACAGGTTCTTTATACCATTTGTAAGCAAATATGAAAGAAAAGGTTGGGGTCCCAGTGCTAGCTTTCCCAGGGCTGGCCAATGTATGACGACCTTTTACTCTTTAAGGGCCGTTGATGCATTAATGCATCATGCCCATTGGTAGTCATGATGCTTGAACAGAGCCATGGCGAGTAACTCGCCAGGGCTGTATCCATGTATCAAGCTGACATTATGGAGTTGATACATCCCTGGAGGGTTGGCATGATGCATGAAGTGCATGAAGTGCTGGCAAGCAGTCTCAGCAGCACTTCTTCGGTGCATCATGACGACCAATTGGCATGATGCACTCCTGCATCAGCAGCCCTTAAAGGGTTAATTACCATGCTCTCTCCTATTCACATTCAGAATAACCATTCTAGAAGGAAATTGAGAAAGATTGGGGAATATTCTTAATTTTTAGGTGAAATGAGTGAATTTTCAGGCAAGTTTCCTGAGTGTAAAGAAGTGATAGGATTATAAAATAGACACTTGCCAGGCTTGGATCCTGATAAATATAAGACAATAGCTAATTTGACATCCTACGATACCTCTGGCATCCTAATGATTGCTTTTGTATGAACCATATATACACCATAGTATAATATCAACAGCTGTACTAGTGGGTGTGTGGGGAATACCTCCTCACCAACTACCATAGGAAACATATTCCTAGGTAAAAACCCATCTGTACCACAGGTCACACTGATAATCAGGGGGGAGAGTGGATACAGCGATGAGCCTTTTTACTGGTATACGTGAAACCGTGTATAAATGGTTCCTCTATCCACTGCTCCATTTCTAATGGCTTTTTAACCCTTTAAATGCCATTATTTCCATTCATGCACCATGCACATTGGTCCTCATGATGCATGAATACAGCAATAGCTGGAACAAAGCTAGGCCTTGCCCACACACAAAAAGGTAAGCTAGCTATCCCTGCATAGAAAGTAACCCTGTAGGCTGAGCTTGATGCATGAATGCAGCCCTGGCATGTTACTCACCAGGGCTGCATTCATGCATCATGCCGGACTTACAGGGTTGGTACACTCCAGGATGTTCGGCATGATGCACCAATGAAGTACTGGCATACTCGGTAGCACTTCATTTGTGCATCATGACGACCATTGGGCCTGATGCACTCCAACATTAGCAGCTATCAAAGGGTTAGGATACACTATTAATCTTTGCCATTACCAAGGCCATTGAGGCTTAGTATTGTATGCGACCGTTCAATCTGATTATCTCTATTTTTTAACTTTTTTTTTCAGAATGGGGTATCCATGTTCTTCAGTCTAGTCTTATTTTGTACCAGTGCGACTACCTTTATTTATTGTGCAAAAATATCAACAAAAGATTTATAGTAAATAAGAGATACTGTCGTTTTAACATATATCCGCCCTCAAGGTCTCAAAAACTTGCACTCACAGAAACCTCAAAATCATCTACCTAAAACTATAGTTTAAAATAATGCCTGCTTTATTCCGGGAATAATACATGGGGCATGGCTGTGGGAGTGCTCTAGACTGTATTGAGACATCGAGGGGCCTTATTATAGGCCCCGAGGTGTCTCAATACAGTCTAGAGCACTCCCACAGCCATGACCAAGTGCATTATTATTCCCGTTATAACACAGAAAAATCACCCATCAGCCACCAGAATTTGCCCAGCAGTGTTATAAAGGGGGCTATGAAATGGTTCTAAAGGTGAGGGCAGGGTGTGGGATGTAGTATCACTGATGCTACTTACAAATACAGAATCAGTATCGGCCCACTGTGAATCTTGCCTCGAATGATAAAAAAAGAAAAGAAAGGAAACTCCACACATTTGCCAGTCATTTCATGCATCTATATAGATTCTGTGTCAGTGTCAGTACATGGAGGGTTGAAGAAACACGCTGGTATCTGGAGTTAAGACACCACCCTGGAGGAACACTAACTTAACCCTCCAGTCTGTTCTACTGGTACTGCTCAGGGTACTCACTCCCCATACCATGCCTTAGCAGTTTTGTGTTAACCCCTTAAGGCAAGCTCAATGGATATACACCGAGTTGGTCACTGTATTTAAAACATTAACAACAAGCTGACACACAGCCTGTCGTTAACATACTGACTACACTGACCTAACGAGGTGTATATCTCACTTATGCCACACTTGACACCCACTCAAACCATTCACAACCTAGGGAATAGGGCAGGGTGTATTCGATGCACTAATGCATTCATGCATTCATGCATCATGCCCACTGGATGGCACTATGCACGAATGTAGCCCTGGTAGGTTACTCACCAGGGCTGCATTCATGCATCATGCCCACTGGATGGCACTATGCATGAATGTAGCCCTGGTAGGTTACTCACCAGGGCTGCATTCATGCATCATGCCCACTGGATGGCACTATGCACGAATGTAGCCCTGGTAGGTTACTCACCAGGGCTGCATTCATGCATCATAACGAACCTATTGGGTTGATACACAAACTTCCAGAGTGTCGGCATGATGCTCCAATGAAGTGCTGGTGAGCAGTCTCGCCAGCACTTCATTGGTGTATCATGACGACTAATGGGCATGATGCACTCCTGTGTCAGTAACCCTTACAGGGTTAAAGGGGGCTAGCCGTAAAGTAACAACATGGCTACCAATTCAAAGAGTGATCATAAAACCGCGGGTACCAGCGGAAAAATCGCTGTGCCCCGATTGGTCAAGGGGTGATCACGTGACTTTTTAATGTGGGCATGCATTACGATGCCAGGGCCCCTTTAAGTGCTGCTCACTGGATACCTCCATAATGGTTATTCACAAAGAGATTGGAAATTCACAAGATAGTGAAAATTCCCTGTTCTCAAGACTAGAGAACAGAGTCAATTTACAACCACATCCTGGAATGGGTTAAAATCAGTATGTTCTTATACACTCTGAGCACTACTGTGTTAGGCAGTTTTGCCAACATTAAAGTCTGGAAAATATTATTTCAGAATTACATCAGATTCTTAGACTTCTAAAGTTCTCTCTTTTCATGAAAATCTGAAATTTTCACGTAACTTTCTGCATAACAGCTTTCAGGTTTATGTTTTGTCGTCAATCAGGGCACAGCGATTTTTCCGCTGGTACCCGCGGTTTTATGATCACTCTTTGAATCGGTACTGATTCACCGATTCAAAGAGATTTAAAACTTTTGAGAAGATCCAGTCGATAATTACAATTGTATGTCTTCAGTTTTTATGAAACATCCTCCAGGTCTTGTAACGTGGGATCTAAGATGGTTTTTAAACACATGATTCACTGGTCAGAGACGTGCTAAAAGACACATTCTACAAATGTAAGCATTCCCACACTGTAAGATATATCTGTTGAATCTACGAGGGATCCTTGTAAAACTGAACAGCGAACCACCGTAATTAGATAACAGGGGGACAGTGTAGTTTTACAAGAAACTCCAGGTGGCAGTGCAGTGGTACAAGGAATCTCTGAAGATAGCGACATCTCTAAAAAATAACAAAGGATCTCTGGCAACTTTGGGACGAAAGATTATTCGTTATTTCAACAACATTTTTTTACAGTGCACGGCAGCACGATTATAGAAATATTTAATGTCATATAACAGTTTGCCATCATCTTTGGAAACAGAAATGGCAGTCACTCCTTTAAGTGCCACTGATGCATATTCTCATTGGTTGTCACGATGCATGAATGCAATCCTGATGAGAAACTTATCAGGATTGCATTCATGCATCATGCCGAACCTACGGGGTTGATTCAATCCCGCTACTGTCCCGGAGAAGCTGCAATGAAGTGGTTGCGAGCAGACTTGCCAGAACTGTATTGGTTAATGTCAAATGACAGTGTCATCCTCTTTGGAAACAAAAATGGCAGTTACACAGGGGAGAAGGATGGAGACACATGTCTGCCACATTTTGCCTCTCTAGCTGTTGGTTCATGGTGTGACTGATGAGAAACACCAAAAACAACACAAAATGTGCCAAAGTCAACAAAAAGGGCTAACCCTGTAAGGCTGATGATGCATTGATGCATCATGCCCATTGCGTGTCATGATGCATTGATGCATCATGCCCATTGCGTGTCATGATGCATTGATGCATCATGCCCATTGCGTGTCACGATGCATCAATGCATCAGGCCCATTGCATGCCACGATGCATTGATGCATCATGCCCATTGCGTGTCATGATGCATTGATGCATCATGCCCATTGCGTGTCATGATGCATTGATGCATCACGCCCATTTCGTGTCACGATGCATCAATGCATCATGCCCATTGCGTGTCATGATGCAATCATGCATCATGCCCATTGCGTGTCATGATGCAATCATGCATCATGCCCATAAACGCAGACCTAGGCTTCAGGTACCTCAGGGGCCATCCATAAATGACGCAATAAAAGATTTGACCATTTTTCCCACCCCCCAATAATGTTGGGTTTTTTGGCTGATGGTATATGGAAGATTAATCCTGTTATGCCGGGCCTGACCACCCCCGCCCTCCAGCGTGACGTCATTTGTGGATGGCCCCTCCGATTCTTCAGGAGCTTACTGTATCATATAATTATGCTCCTAGTGCTCACAGCACCTCAAACGAGCCCCTGTCATTAGGAGCAATCCTAACCACTAAGGGATTGATCATTTTTAACAACGGGGGAGGGGGGGCTGGTGGGTTTGAGGGGGGGATCAGAATCTTTTCGACCCCTTGACCAGGGGGGTCAGAATCTTTTCACCCCCTTCACCAGGGGGGTCAAAATAATTTCACCAGTTTTCAGCAAAAAAGCCTGCGCGTTATATCTAGGTTAAAAGGGCGCGTTCGCGCGCGATTTTCGGCCCCTGATGGCCCCTAATGCAAGCACTGATGCAGAACACTGGGAGTGGCATTACTGACGATTGGAGGCTTATGTTTTCATCAGGGATATTGGAATAGGCTGCTTGTTCAATGTTGCCTTTACGGAGTTAGCCTATCTAGTATAGTAAAAAGCTA
Source organism: Acholoe squamosa (assembly GCA_949317995.1). Taxonomy (NCBI): domain Eukaryota; kingdom Metazoa; phylum Annelida; class Polychaeta; order Phyllodocida; family Polynoidae; genus Acholoe; species Acholoe squamosa. The sequence goes on along the minus strand of OX439050.1, from coordinate 5,320,165 downwards.
CACTAGGGCGACTAAATATGTACAAGTGGTAGTCAAATGATGAAACCCTCCCTACCCAGACAAGGGACAAAAATAGGGGGTAAAAAACAGATGAAGGTTGGAGAATGAGGTTATAAAAGAGTTCAGCTACATACACCCCATCAATTCACATCATACTCCTCCTGGTAGCATTTTTCTTTCACTGTAAAAAAGTAACTGTTGAATCTATCAGGGATCCTCGTAAAATTGAAAAGTGAATCATCGTAATTAAATAGCATTGGATCAATGTACTTTTTACAAGAAGCCCCAGGTGGCAGTATGGTGGTACACAAATCTACAAGGAATCTCTGTGAAAGTAACGATGGATCTCTGGCAACTTTGGGGCATGGACCAGACGCTTAAACAAGTCATTCAGGGTCGTGGCAAGCAGTGGTCATCCCCACAGAAGGTTCATTCCAAAACTTTGTAGGGCAAATATCATTTTATGCTAGATGTGTTCTACAGAGTTGCTCCAAAGTGATTTTATTTTCATTAGTTGTCCTAAAACATCCAACTCACAACACAATGTCTGAACTTACGAATCTTCAAGGCCCTTTGACCCTCAAAGTCGCCATGTCGACTTTTATCCAATGCATTCTGCTGCTTCCTCCTCTGTCCATTGATTTTTAAAATTCCCACGTCGCGAGTGTCAATTTTTAATAGTCGCCGACGTCAAATTTCACCCATGTATAGGCAGTATCATGCTGTTACAAAGGGTTAAAGGTATGGTCATAACATGGACATCAGTATAAACCATCCTATAGTTTAACAGTTTATGGTATACCAACCATCTGGAAACATTGGTTCAATTTTTGAAGGCAACATGCCTCTTTTGATCATCAATTTTACTCCTGTGCAACCTCCCTCGACCACCCACAGTCTAGCAGAGGTAAACGACTTTAGATTCCGATAACATCAGGATAACCGTTTATATCAATATAACAGGTTTATATGAAGGCTCAGTTTATCACTGCATGTGTATCAGCTTTAGGTTATAAGGCCCCTCTATGGTCTAGAAATGAGTCTGTAGGTGATGTCAGCGTCATATGTGAGTGATGCCTTGACGCATTAGAAGTCGAACTTGGTGAGTGTGTAGGTGATGTCACCAGTATCGACCTAATCTGTACTAATCCTAGGCAGTTGTCATTTTTTGTCAAAAGACATGATGTACCCAAAGAATTCTGCAGTGAATACAGAGAATTATCTGATTGGTTAATAATGCAGCTCGGTTCAACCGTATGTACCTGTCTCTCAAGTTGGGGATGCCCCTTATACACGGGGTAACCTAAAGCCCTATACAACATCTAGCCGACATCTCACAGTACTATGTCAGGGCCCTCGACATTTCACAGCCCTAGGTACCCAAGCTAAGCCCAAAATGCAGGAATAGAGAGCAGCAAATGGGCATCAGTATTGTCTGTGTGAGTACGTTAACCCTTTCAGGCCCAAATGATGTAACTAGGTTCATGTTCCTTGACCCTTGTGATGCACCCATGCAATTGAGCATCAAAATAGGATCGTCATGATGCATGAATGTAAACCTAATAATGAAGTACTCACCAGGGTTGCATTCATGCATCATGATGACTAATGGGCATGATGCATTAACCATTTAAAGGCTGCAAATGCATCCGTGCATCATTTGTCATCATGATGCACCAATGAAGTGCTGGTGAATCTGCTCATCAGGGCTAAAGCACTATGGGGCTACATTAATGCATTATGCCAACCATACAGACACACTCCTAGAGGTTCTGAATGATAAAGTGCTGGCGAGCAGTCTCACCAGCACTTTATTGGTGCGAGCAGTCTCACCAGCACTTTATTGGTGCGAGCAGTCTCACCAGCACTTTATTGGTGCGAGCAGTCTCACCAGCACTTTATTGGTGCGAGCAGTCTCACCAGCACTTTATTGGTGCGAGCAGTCTCACCAGCACTTTATTGGTGCGAGCAGTCTCACCAGCACTTTATTGGTGCGAGCAGTCTCACCAGCACTTTATTGGTGCGAGCAGTCTCACCAGCACTTTATTGGTGCGAGCAGTCTCACCAGCACTTTATTGGTGCGAGCAGTCTCACCAGCACTTTATTGGTGCGAGCAGTCTCACCAGCACTTTATTGTTGCGAGCAGTCTCACCAGCACTTTATTGGTGCAAGCAATCTCACCAGCACTTTATTGGTGCGAGCAGTCTCACCAGCACTTTATTGGTGCAAGCAGTCTGAGCAGTCTCACCAGCACTTTATTGGTGCGAGCAGTCTCACCAGCACTTTATTGGTGCAAGCAGTCTCACCAGCACTCTATTGGTGCAAGCAGTCTGAGCAGTCTCACCAGCACTTTATTGGTGCATCATGCTGACCAATGGGCATGATGCACTCCTGAATCAGTGGCCAGAGGGTTAATTAATACACCATGTGGCCCTTACAGGGTTAAGCCTTTTAATAGGGTCGCTAATTAATGCATCATGTCTATTGGTTGTATTGATGCACCAATGAAGTGCTGCCGAGACTGCTCTCCAGCACTTCATTGGGGCATCATGCTGACCCTCTGGGGGTATGTGTCCCGGGGGGGCACTCACCCTCGGCTAGGGTACCAACTGTGGTACTGACCCTGCGGAGCGGTGGCTGTCGATGCGTCAAAGGGGGGAAAAAGGGGGGGGGCTGTTGACTCAATTATATCTTGAGATTAGGGGGCTGTTACTGTCTATTATAATTTGCATAGAAGGAAAGTGACTTGAATGTTCCATGCTATCACTCCAGGGTGGTTAAATCCTTGAGTAGGACTGTCAAAGAACCCTAATTTTCATGGAAGTGGGCCCCAAAAAGGGGGGGTTGTTAGCAGACTTCTTCAAAAAAGGGGGCTGTAAAAAGTGAGCTCTTTTTTAAGGGGCTGTAAAATGGCAAAAAAAGGGGGCTGTAGTTTCGCAGTTGGTACTACTAATCAAAGAGTCAGTGCCCCCCCGGGGTATGTGTATCAATCCCGTAAGGTCAGTATGATGCATGAATGCAGCCCTGTTGAGTTACTCACCAGGACTGCATTCATGCATCATGATGACCAATAGGCATGATGCACCCTTGAATCAGCAGCCCTTACAGGGTTAATAGCCTATATGAGATGGGTGGTATATGTCTGTGTGCCGCCCATCACGTCTCCCCCGTCCTGCCACACCCCCACACTTGTACATGTATGCAGCAACCTATGATGATTCAGCTGCTCAGTTTACCCTTTTTTTCTTTATCTATTTCACCTTTCTCTTGTTTTCTCATAATGTCTATCTGTCTATGTAATGTTTACTTCTTCCTAACACACTAGACTTTGCTATATTTCTGTCACTGGACAAACTCAATCAGGTTTAGATATTCAATAAAGGCTAATTCATCTTCCACCATCCCCATTCAATATCAACACTGTAAGAAATAAGTGTTGAATCTACAAGGGGTCCTTGTAAAGAATTAACAATGAACCACCGTTATTACACAATAGGGAGTCAGTGTAGAATCTACAGGTGGCCGTGTGGTGGTACAAGAAATGTTTGTGAAAATAACAAAGGATCTCTGGGACGAGAGATCCTTCATTATTTTGATGACAGTTTTTTTTTTACAGTGAATGCAATGCAGTTCCATCACTTAAAACCGATTAAAATATTTAAGTTATTTTTGGCATTTTGAAGCATGAGAATAATGTGTATCATTGATAGCTTGCATTGCATGAGCATTTATTTTATACCAGGCGTAATTATTTAATTGTTTATTGGCCTAATGACTACTGTCATTCCGGTGTCCATGGTAACAGCATAAGGGTTGATGATATAGACAAAAGGAGGTCATGCGAATAACAGTTTCTTATTTGCACGACTTTCTCGTGTATACCAGACAGTCATAAAGAAAGGCATGCAGGAATGGTGGTGGGAGTTATTTACACGATGATATCGTGTATATTAATTGGATCAATTAGCACGACCTTACACTGTGGTCTATATAAGATCTCCTGATATGCACAAGATGGTCGTAGGAATAAGAACACTTGTCCACACGACATCATCGTATAAATATTGTTTGTTCCCTCTGACATTGACACCAGTTGACACTGAGCTGTCAGTTCAGGACTAGGTGCTAGGTAGGGGTGTAGGAATGTGACGGGGAGCTGGCACTGACAGCTGTATGACACTCAACCCCAGCCTTAGCTGTATCTCTAGTTTTTAATAACTCTAACCCTCTAAGGACAGATAATGCCTAAATTCACCATGGCCAACCTACGGGGTTGAGACACAGGTTCCTGGAGGGTCAACATGATGGTTCGATGAAGTGCTGGCGAGCAGACTGGTCAGTACTTCATTGGTGCATCATGCCAATCTATGGGAAGGATGAACTCCTGCATCCATGCATCATGGGGATCATACTTGATACAGCAATGCAGTGATGCTGAGTAGGCTCACCAGGACTTCATTGGTGCATCATGGGGCTGAACCCTGGAGGCATCATGAGGTATACAAAGGGTGCAGGGGGTGGGTTAGAGGTGGTGATGGAAAGCTTATCAGGTTCCACTGGATACAATATTTCTATATTACCATATTGGTTCAACTTGGGGCCAGGTCTAAAATGAATGCCAGCCTCATTAAGCGCTGGGGGTAAGGGGATATAGAAAGGCAATCTAATGCCCTGAAAACAGTATTTTAATAACCAGCGGCTGCTGATGCTGGAGTGCATCATGTCCATTGGTCATCATGATGCACCAATGAAGTACTGGCGAGCAGTCTTGGCAGCACTTCATTGGTGCATCATGATGACGAATGGGCATGATGCACTCCTGTATCAGTGGTCCTGGCTCGGGTACAGGGGCATGGCTAGCTATAAGCATTGGGGTGTTCAAACTAGCCATTACGGTATCTAGGCTTATTTAAACTACCATATATAAAATACCTCGGCCCTCGAATGCTGGCCACCGGAACTGTCAAAACGGAAGTAGTATTGAGGGCATTATTAGTAAAAGCTTAAAGATAATAAAGATAATTATCCATAATTTTGATTATTCCTTTAGTGCTATGCATATGTATTCTATGCAAGAGGGTTTCAAAATTTGATGCTACAAAGAAGTATAAATAAGACCTTCTACAGAAAGAAAATCGCTCAGGGTTTTGTTAACTTTTTGTCCATTATCACAGCGCTGTAGGCGCTGGTATACCAGATAAAAACATGGAAGATAGCTCATGATTTATGTATGATTTATGTAGCAGTTATTTGTTGTACCCCTCCCCACTCAGCACAGTCAAGAAAACAAGATATAAGTATATCATATTATATAGATCTCTTTTTGTGTCACACACTATACAGACACAGATTTTTTTCAACTATTGGAGCCAGAGTGAGTGAGTGAGAGAGAGAGAAAGAGAGAGAGAGAGAGAGAGAGAGAGAGAGAGAGAGAGAGAGAGAGAGAGAGAGAGAGAGACAGAGACAGAGACAGAGACAGACAGACAGACAGAGAGAGACAGAGAGACAGACAGAGAGACAGACAGACAGACAGAGACAGACAGACAGATAGATAGACAGAGACAGACAGAGGCTCTACGTGTACTGACTATCATTTAATTGCCCACATTTATTACAATACTTGTAAAGAAATATATTGGAAGTGTGTTGTTGAAATGTGTATTTTTACTGAGCATTCATCAAAAATATCTCTTGATTATATATGGCTCATTCAAATAATGGCATGAAAGCAACTCAACCTAATGAGACTTGTACTTAATCTGTATGTCAATGATAACAGAATAATGATATGATAATTACTCTGTGGCTTCACATATCCCATTAATATATTCCCCCACATCTCTGGTATAGGGCCAATAGTACCCCCGGAGGGGGGGGGGGGTACTCCACAGACTTTTGGGTGCCATGTATAAACGCGATTTTAAGGGAAAGGGAGTTTTTGTTTTGTTTTGTTTTCTGCACTAGGCACTGCCATCAAGGGGTTTTGATTAGGGGTTGCTTCTTAGACAATTTGAGGGAAAAGGGGTAGTTTTTACAAAATTCTGGGCTGTGCATATTTCTTTATCCAAATGAGTGTAATTAGGAACAAATATAAATAGAGCTTTGTTTTACGTGAATGCCATTTTCTATTGACATGGGGCACGTTTTGCAAGGTTAACCGTTATAAGAGTACTTGGCATCTTACTTTAATTTTCCTAACCATGTATAGGGTATCAAATCCCTGGACTTTTTCTCACATAAAAGCTGTAGAAAAGAAAAGAGAGAGTGCCCCCCTTATAGGTCCATAGAGATATTTGTTATAGACAGTGGTATGAATAATGTAGTACTGCTGAGGACACCCACTCACCGCATGTATACAATCCTATACTGCATTATAATCTAACTCTTTCAGGACCACTGATTTATTAATTAGAGAATAGACAACGATATTCTTCATGTTGAGACTCTCGACCATCGTGCGTTATAGTCTAACAGAGAGTCAAGACATGAAGAATGAGTTGTCTATTGTCTTTATAAAACATGTTAGCATTTTCATCACATTGATTAAAAGTCTTAAGCCTCTGATATCACACTGGAAGGATAGACAAGCTGTGACCTTGCTCAGACATGCACTGTACTCCTATAATGCACTCAAGGTCACTTCTATCATGCAGCAGTGCATGGGCTGCCATTTTATAATACAGTCTAGAGCACTCCCACAGCCATGACCAAGTGCATTATTCCAGTTATAACACAGAAAAATTACCCATCAGCCACCTGACAACACATGAATATCAATTGTGAAGTCTAAAGATGAGATGAAGTTAACCTCCTTTGCCAGGAGTGCATTATCCATCTAGATAATGCACGGTCAATCAGCCAATCAGAATACAGCATTTTGGATAATGCACTATGACTTCGCTCAGCAGTGTTATAATATACATTGAGACATCGAGGGGCCTTATAGGTTCCCTAAATGATGCATGGGTAACTCACCAGGGCTGCATTCATGCATCATGCTCACCCTATGGGGTTGATGCACTCCTGAAGGGGCCTCATGATGCACCAATGAAGTGCTGGCAAGCGATCTTGCCAGCACTTCATTGGCGCATCATGAGGACAGATGGGCATGATGCATTAATGCATCAGCAGCCGTTAAAGAGATACATCATAAATCATGCCGACCCTATGGGGTTGATACACTGAAGGCCGGCATGATGCTCCAATGAAATACCAGGAATGAAGTGCTGGCGAGCAGTCCTGTCGACACCTCATTAGTGCATCACGGCCAAATACACTGCCATACTGCGCCAAGCTATTTACACGACATTCTACTGTATTTTTTAGAAAACAGTAAGAGCTGCTGTTAGTACAAATCTCTACAGTAGATTGTCCCGTACCCAGTACATGGCAATCTACTGCATATTTACAATCGGGGCTGAGAGTGTATGGGCATGATTGACTCCAGCATCAGCAACCCTTAAAGGCCAATCTTTTAGCCAGCACTTCATTCATGCATCATGCCAACTGGGCCCCCCAATCACAGAGGAGGTGGGGCCTGAATATGTCTGGGCCCCCCCAAAATGTGTCAAGCACCACTATAAAATATACAACATTCCCATAGCTCACCACTCAAATTGGACAAATATGTAATTAAGATAGGGAAAATGGCAGCATTGTCTAAAGATAAGCCATCAAGGAATAAGCTTTTATATAATTCGCATACAGCGATGCATCAGCACCAGCACGCTCGAACCGATAACAGGGGCGTGGGAAGCAGTTTCAGAGTGGGTGGGACCAGGGGGGTTTTCTGCAAATTTTGACCTCCCTTTGCTTGACCTTTTAGTTTTGACCTTTTGAGGAGTTGGCCAAAAGTGGGGGGGGGGACATGTCCCCCCTGTCCCCCCTGCTTTCCACGCCCATGGATAATTCATGGTGGCTAGGGTGGGGCCCCCTGCCCCCCCCCCAATGAAGGTTTGCTTCCTACGCCTCTGAAGAGTTAGAGAATGCCGGGAGTGGATGGCCAAATCGATGTTGACTAAGACAATATTTATTCACCTCTGTAGGATTCCACTGGTTTTATTGAGGGTAGTGGGTGGGAAGGGGAGGGGGGTGCGTGTTTCTTTTTATTGATAGGGATGGGAAATTGCGAAATTCAACAGACGTCAGCGAGATAGTACATATGGTGTAGACATGTTAAGGGCTCAGGGGTGTCAGAAGCAACGTGACTTTGGGGGAGCCAATGTGGGTTAGATGGGGCGTGTTGACAATTTTAGGCAGAGCAAATGGTCTGATACTTTTGGAGGGTTTTAATAGGGGCATGCCCCCAAGGAAAATTTTGAAAATTTAGACATTGATCAAATTGTGAGCAAGTGACCAAGTTCACCATAAAAGTATATATTGGTTTCAAAATTTTGGGGGGCCAAAATATAGTCTGCCCTCCCTGGTCAGAGATTGGGGGGGGCATGCCCCCCTCTGGCTCCCCTTATTCCAACACCCCTGCAGGCTTGTCATGTGACCTAATATGCGCTTTAATTCATTTCCCTATTAGGGAGTGGCCATTATCTATCAACAGCTTTTCATGCAAATGCACAAAAATTTTCTACACCCCCTACCCCAACTGCAGTCAAATTTTTTGTACCCCCTGTGCCCTGAGGGCCAGAGAATTTTTGCGCCAATATTTGACCTATAGTAGTTCGCAGGTTTTTATGCTAAAAAGAGGGTAAATCTTTTACACCCCTCTCAAGGAACAGGGGTGACTTATCTGTCATGGCCTTCCTTGATCTGAGGAAGGCTTTTGATACGATACGTCACTCCCTGATGCTTGAAGAACAACAGGTTTAAATGCACAAAAGTGAACGACACTACTTCCTGACCCAGTCCAGTGAACTGCGGTGTACCCTAAGGATATGTGCTGGGTCCGCTGCTTTTGGTTCTATATATAGACAAAATTACCAAGGTTATTCAAAGCTGCTGTTATGTACTATACGCTGATGACTTGGTGATATATGTGTCAGGTAAAGACACTAAAATATTATGGTCATACTTGACTTGTCCGAAAGGGATTTGTTCTTATGTGGAGAAAAACTTGAAGCGGTAAATTCATTTTGTTTTCTTGGAGTAGACTTTGACACATATCTGTCATTTAAGCTATTTTGTGACAAAAAAAACGCTCTGCAGCCCTAGACAGATTGTACAAGCTCAGGAAATTGAAAAAAAATGGCTGAACATGAACCTAGCTCTGACTGTGTACAATCAAATGGTGATACCAGTATTTGGTTACGGTGCAATTGTAGTGGATGGTGCAACTAAGTCCAAAAGGAAAATGTTGGAAACCATCCAAAATAGTTGCCTGAGATATTGTCTGTCCATTTGTGCTGCCACCGATATCAGCAGAATAGAGCTGTTGAGACGAGCACATGCACTCAACTGCAAAGGCAAAAAAACAACTTTTGGGAATAATGTATTCCGACTTAGCGGGATACATTATTGACCAATGAGAAAATTCCTTTCATTCACTGCCGACTTTTCAGGGTGCATTACGTAATACCTGGTACCCATCAGCTCGCTGTTATCAGTCCTTATCTCGCAAGGTATCAGCTTCAGCAGGGGTCGGCCAACTAAGAAACACGCTAAGGCCATATAGTCTCAATAGATCAAATGAGAACACAATATAACCAATCAGACATCTGCATGGCAATGTGAAGGTCAGACAGCCTGTCAGTAGAGCTAAAAAAGGTCAATATGAAAAAAGCCCATTGTATAGAGGCGAAACTCTATGGTGCCAATTGGCTAGTGATATGCAACAAACAGAGTCTAAGCGTAAGTTCCTAGATAAGCTTAAGATAATGTGAAGTTAACTGAATCTTAAAATTTGTGTGTACCAACAAGTGTAGACTGTTAGCTAGCCTCTTCTGCTACATGTAATTTATTTCTCTGTTTGGCTCCAATGAACATCGAATTCTACCTATTTGATTGGAAGCCAATAAAGGATAATAAAAGTTTTTCAAACTCAAAACTCTCAAGAGTGAACAATCGTTTTAGGGCCAACTCACTTATATGTGGGTGTGACTTTTATACATGCAGCTGCACCTTATATGTGGGTACAGCTTATATGTGGGTGTAGCTTATATGTGGGTGCAGCTTATATGTGGGTACAGCTTATATGTGGGTACAGCTTATATGTGGGTACAGCTTATATGTGGGTACAGCTTATATGTGGGTGTAGCTTATATGTGGGTGCAGCTTATATGTGGGTACAGCTTATATGTGGGTACAGCTTATATGTGGGTACAGCTTATATGTGGGTACAGCTTATATGTGGGTGCAGCTTATATGTGGGTACAGCTTATATGTGGGTACAGCTTATATGTGGGTGCGGCTTATATGTGGGTGCAGCTTATATGTGGGTACAGCTTATATGTGGGTACAGCTTATATGTGGGTACAGCTTATATGTGGGTACAGCTTATATGTGAGTACAGCTTATATGTATGTACAGCTTATATGTGGGTGCAGCTTATATGTGGGTGCAGCTTATATGTGGGTGCAGCTTATATGTGGGTACAGCTTATATGTGGGTGCGGCTTATATGTGGGTGCAGCTTATATGTGGGTACAGCTTATATGTGGGTACAGCTTATATGTAAGTACAGCTTATATGTGGGTACAGCTTATATGTGGGTACAGCTTATAAATGGGTACAGCTTATACATGGGTGCAGCTTATACATGGGTGCAGCTTATATGTGGGTAGAGCTTATACATGGGTACAGTTTATACATGGTTACAGCTTATACATGGGTATGGCTTATACATTGGTGGAGCTTATAGATGGGTGCAGCTTATACATGGGTGCAGCTTATATGTGGGTTTGGCTTATACATGGGTACAGCTTATACATGGGTGTCGCTTATACATGGGTGTGGCTTATATGTGGGTGTCGCTTATACATGGGTGCAGCTTATACATGGGTGCAGCTTATATGTGGGTGTGGCTTATACATGGGTACAGTTTATACATGGGTACAGCTTATACATGGGTGCAGCTTATATGTGGGTATGGCTTATACATGGGTGCAGCTTATATGTTGGTTTGGCTTAGACATGGGTGCAGCTTATACATGGGTACAGCTTATACATGGGTACAGCTTTTACTTTGGTGCAGCTTATACTTGGGTGCAGCTTATACATGGGTACAGCTTATACATGGGTACAGCTTATACATGGGTACAGCTTATACTTGGGTGCAGCTTAGACATGGGTGCACCTTGTACATGGGTGCAGCTTATACATGGGTGCAGTTTATACATGGGTACAGTTCATACATGGGTGCAGCTTATACATGGGTACAGTTTATACATGGGTACAGTTTATACATGGGTGCAGCTTATACATGGGTGCAGCTTATACATGGGTGC
>OX439050.1:2232070-2296070 GCA_949317995.1 Acholoe squamosa | reverse complement strand
GACTATGGCGTTCCTCTGTCGACTGCTGCCTGACGACTGCAGGGTGAATTTTCAGCTGCAGTATTGTTTTCTTTATCCTTCTTTCTAACCTGACGTGTGAAAATGTCTACAAACTCAGAAGGTAAGGTAGCTGTGGATCAGAGCTGAGGTTAGGGAGTGGGACATTATAAATCAACAGAGGGGTGGTGGGGGAAATTCCCGTCCCAAGAAGACTTGTCAAAACGTGCACAGAAGTTAACTTACAGATTTCCACCCAACGCTTCATGCATTTTTCTAGACTGAGTGTCGTCTGTGTCATGGGTTTGCCATTCACTTAAGTTGGGCTACGAGAGTGGCTAGCATTTTGCGGGTAGAATGCACTTTAGTTTAGCGGTACTCTAAAGTTTGTGTTAAACTTAGTCGGCGTATTCATTGAGCCGAAAAGTAACGTAACCAGGGCACATATTTTGAGGCGATATTACGGTCATTATACTGTTCAAATCTCTTATCTATTGATACTCTATGACCCTCCCTCTTATTACATCGTTCCCTCTAAATCACAAAGTCGTGCGTGCTACAGATTAGGAGAATTTAGACATTCGTGCGGATGGTAACCACGGTGCCTAGCACGTCGCTAGGGTAACGTGTCACGTGCACACGGACCGCGCCATTTTGTGAGGGGGACCAGCGACTACGGCGTTATCACATTTTGAAACCCTCTTGCAGAGAATTCGGAAATTGCGCATCCCGCGGTGCCCCTATTATCGCCCGCGCTCAGGAGGGTAGACGGGGAGGTTACGGTTACGTATCGCATACCAGAAGGGTCACTGAACAACCAATCGTAACACAGAATACATATCCCCTCATCCAATCAGGTCGCTCCTTCTACACTGTACTTCAAAATAGGCCAGCCAATCAGACCCACTTTCTCATCCCACTTTCTTGGAGAGGGATTCATGGGGATTCCCCACATCCTGCCCACATGGTGTAGTGTGCTTTCTGCCACAATGGCAATAAACATTGAACAAAATACTTGATATGACCCATTGAATTCATATTCATGAAGATGCCATTTATTTTGTCACTTGGGTAGGGTTTATGAGAACATAAACAAGATGAAGATAGGCCTCCTGTGCGGGCCAACTTTTGCGCGAGTTCACGTCCGTGACTCCTAGCCCGTAGTCGTAGGGTTATAGCTCAGGGTTGCACGCGGACACGCGAAAAAAAAATGCGAAAAAAAATTGCACACCGCCTAGCCACCCTCGTAGCCCACCCGTGACTCAGACGATACTCAGTCTACACACACCCCCCCCCCCACTCGAGTCCGACGAGGGCCAAAATTGTTTTGACCAACCGTCCCCCCCCCCCCCCCAAGGATGGGTGCTCCGTGGCCAAGTCGGCAGTTCCCGGGAGTCTAGGCCTGTCACGCCGAAGCCACTCACTGTCATCCGGTACCCGGGTGCCGGGGACAGAGGCCTCCACTACAGAGGCTAAGGCTAAAGGGAATTAAGAAGGGAGGAGTCCGTAGTGGAGGCCTCCGTCCCAGGCCCCAGGGTACCGGGTGAGAGTGAGTGGCTTCGGCGTGACAGCCCTAGACTCGACCGCAGACGGGTCAGATTCGATCGGTAACCAGGGAGTAGTACAGTACCGATCCGATCCGGTCGGGAGAATCAAACTTGTTTGATATTGACCGACTGGATCGGACGTCCACGCAGACCTTCCCGATCGTCAGGATCGGCCGAGCCAGTCGGGCCCGTCTGCGGTGAAAATTTTTTCCGTCCCCCCCTCGACGGCAGTCAAAAATTTTTGCGCCCCCCGCGCCAGAGGTGCGGAGAGTTTTCGCGCCCCTCTTTGATCTATATATAGTAGCGCGCGGGCTTTTTTGTTAAAAAGAGGGTGAATTTTTTTAGCCCCCCCCCTCAAGAGGGCTCAACATTTTTTTAGCCCCCCCTCGGGAGGGGTCTGAAAATTTTACCCCCCCTCAAACCCTCACCCCCCTTGATAAATAATGACCACTCCCTAAGGGGGGGGGCTAATAAAATTCACCCTCTTTTCAGCAAAAAAGCCTTTGCGCTACTATAGATCAAAGAGGGGCGCAAAAACTCTCCGCGCCTCCGGCGCGGAGGGCCGCAAAAAATGTTGACTGCCATCGAGGGGGGTGTAAAAGATTTTCGCGCGGATGCGCGAAAACCCACCATCCCCCCCCTGTTGATAAATAATGACCACTCCCTTAATCAAGACCCCCCCCCCAATAAGAACTGATTTTGCAAAATTAAGCATGTGGACCAGGGATTAAATGACTTGGCTATATAGACATAAAGAGCTAAGGGTGTGATCATTACGGGGGGGGGGGGGGGGCTGGTGGGTTTGAGGGGGGTAAGAATTTTTTCAACCCCTTGAATAGGGGGGGTCAAAATAATTTCACCTGTTTTCAGCTAAAAAGCCTGCGCATTACAATAGGTTAGGGAGTGATCATTTTTTAACAACAGGGGGGTGGCTGGTGGGTTTGCACGCGGAAGCGCAAAAAAAAATTCCGACCCCCTCTTCATGGGGGAAAAAGGGCCGAAAATCGCGCGTGAACGTGCCATTTTATCCCCGATTTTATCCTTTATTTTGACCCCCCCCCAATTAGAGGGGTTGAAAAAATTCTGACCCCCGGTAAAGGGGTTGAAAAAATTCTGACCCCCCCCAAACCCACCGGACCGCAGATCGGGAAGTCGGGAACGTCTGCGGAGGACGTCCGATCCAGTCTGTCAATATCGAACATGTTTGATGTCCCCCAATCCGATCGGCCACCCTTCCCTAAGGGAGTGATCATTTTTTAACAACAGGGGGGCTGGTGGGTTTGCGCACGGACATGCGAAAAAAATTTCGACCCCCCCATAAGGGACAAAAATCACGCGCGAACGTCCCCTTTTAGCCTTTAGTAACGCGCGGGGTTTTCCACTGAAAACAGGTGAAATTATTTTGACCCCCCCATCAGAGGTATTGAAAAAATTCTGACCCCCCCGGTCAAGGGGTTGAAAAAATTCTCACCCCCCCCTCAAACCCACCGCCCCCCCCTGTTTTTAAAAGTGATCACTCCCTAAGGGAGTCGAGGGCAGTCAAAATTTTTTGCGCCCCCCCCGCGCCGGAGGCGTGGAGAGTTTTCGCGCCTCTCATTGATTTATAGTAGCGCGCAGGCTTTTTTCCTAAAAAGAGGGTGAATTTTTTTTAGCCCCCCCTCGGGAGGGGTCTGAAAATTTTACGCCCCCCCTCAAACCCACCACCCCCCTGTTGATAAATAATGACCACTCCCTTAAAACGGCGTGTTCGCACGCGATTTTCGCCTCCCAAGGGTGGGGGTCATAAAAATTTTGATCTGTTGAAAGGGGGGGCGAAATTTTTTTTTCGTTCGTCCGCGTGCAAACCCACCAGCCCCCTTAGGCAGTGATCATTTTTTAACAACAGTGGTGGGCTGGTGGGTTTGAAAGGGGGGACAGAATTTAGATAAACAGGGGGTGGGGAGGTGGTGGGTTGTAAGAGGCCCTTTTAAAGGCGCTCTGAATCGAGGACCTACGTCCGCCGACATTAGCACTGTGGCGGACGTAGCCGATTCAGAGCTCCTTTAAGCCTTTGGGATAATATGCCCCGTAGGGAGTGATCATTTTTTTAACAACATGGTGGGTCTACACACTGACACGTGGAAAAAAAATTGTGCCCCCCCCCTTGAAGGCCAAAATTGTTTTGACCAACCCTCCCTCCCCCAAGGGAGAGCCAAAAATCGTGTGCCAATGAGCTCTTTTAACCTACAGTAATGCATAGGCTTTTTTGCTGAAAAAAAACCAAAAAACAGGTGAAATTATTTTGACCCCTCCCTGGTCCAAGGGGTTGAAAAAATTCTGACCCCCTCTGGTCAATGGGTTGAAAAAGCCCCCCCCCCCCCCCGTTGTTAAAAAATTATCACTCCCTTAGCTCTTATGTCTATTAAAGGGCCAAGTCATTTATTCCCTGGTGCATCATTCCATGTGATTTTTGGGATGGGTTGTTCTGCAAAATCAGTTCTTATTGGTGGGGGGGTCTTGATTAATTTTGTCATAGTGGTGGTGGGGGGGGCTCAGAAAAAAATCTGCGGTTCTGCCAAAATCTATCAAGCCCCCCCCTCCCCAGATGGCAATAAAAGATATTATTGAAGGTTTTCATTATGATTGGATTAGATGAGAAATAGTTGACTTATCAGACTGTTAAGATCATCATGATCAATTCTAGAAAATTAGAAATAAAAGGGACATGAAATGTGCATGGTTTGTTAGATAGCAATTTAAAGGGGTTAAAAGTGTTAGCTGAGGTGCTATATGATGAGTCAATTGTTTAGGTACATGTCTGTTAGGGGCCTTCGGCAATGTGCTTAAATCCCTACATTCTTGCAGTGTTAGGAAAACTTGATGAGATCATTAATATTTATTTCACTATCTGAACTGTAGTACACATAATTAGTCAGAATGACATGATCACCAATTTTCATTTGACCAAAGATGACTTCCTTTTGTTTAATATTGCCATCTGTGTTATGTATGAGTCTTCTCATCCTACCTGATTTGCTGGATGAAATTCACAGAGGGAATATCTGAAGGCCCTGCCATGCACCTATGAACCTCCCTGATCACCAAAACCAGTAGTTAAAGCTTTCAGAGTGATCCTGGCGGCAGTCTCCATCCCTACAATTAGTGCATGTTTTTCACACTAATCAAGGGATTCAACAAGGTGTCATACTCTTGGACTAGACTGTCAGCCTAGCCTTAAGGAATATTCCGATAGAATGTTAGACAAAAGACTGGGCATTTTACCCCGCATGTCAAAAGGCTGGGGTAAAAGGCCCACAATGATGGGGCAAAAGGCCCATGAATCTATTGATACTAAAGATAATGTTCATGTAGAGAGCCAGCTTTTCAGCCCACCACCAGCCCCCCCCCCCCTCTGTGCTATATGGTGTCTTTTCCATTCACTGCCATTGGAGGACTTCATATTATCAGGCAGTGCAGTGAGTCATCGCTATATGCCATTATAACCCTGGTTTAACCCCAAGACAGTAGTACCTATACCAAATAGCCTCATCAACTATTAAGGAAACCTGATATTTCACTCCACTTTTTTTCCCACAGCTTCACGGGCTCTTTACATGAACATTATCTTTAGTATAAATAGATTCATGGGCCTTTTGCCCCAGCGTTGTCGGCCTTTTACCCCAGCCTTTTGACTTGCGGGGTAAAATGCTCAGCCTTTTGTCAACATTCTATCGGAATATTCCTTACGGCTAGGCTGACAGTCTAGTCCATGAATATGACACCTTGTGAATCCCTTGATTAGTGTGAAAAACATGCACTAATTGTAGGGATGGCGTCTGCCACCAGGATCGCTCTGAAGGCTATAACTACTGGTTTTAGTGATCAGGGAGGTTCATAGGTGGATGGCAGGGCCTTCAGGTATTCCCTCAGTGAATTTCCTCCAGCAAATCAGGTAGGATCAGTAGACTCATACATAACACAGATGGCAATATTAGACAAAAGGAAGTCATCTTTGGTCAAATAAAAATTGGTGATCATGTCATTCTGACCAATTATGTGTCCTGCAGTTCAGATAGTGAATAAATATTCATGATCTCAACAAATTTTACTAACACTGCAAGAATGTAGGGATTTAAGGACATTGCCGATGGCCCCTAACAGGCATGTACCTAAACAATTGATTCCTTCATCATACGGCACCTCAGCTAACACTTTTAACCCCTTTAAATTACTATCTACTAAACCATGCACATTTCAGATCCCTTTTATTTCTAATTATCTAGAATTGATCATGATGATCTTAACAGTTATAAAATATTGAATGTCTGATATTTCTCATCTAATCCAATCATAATGAAAACCTACAATCATACCTTTTATTGCCATCAGGGGGGGGGGCTTGATGGATTTTGGCAGATCGGCAGATTTTTTTCTGAGTCCCCCCACCACTATGACAAAATTAAACAAGAACCCCCCCCCCCGGTAAGAACTGATCTTGCAAAATGACCCATCCCAAAAATTGGATAATTAAGCATGTGGAATGATGCACCAGGGAATAAATGACTTGGCCCTTTAAAAGACATAAGAGCTAAGGGAGGGATCATTTTTTAACAATGGGGGGGGGGCTGGTGGGTTTGAAAGGGGGGGACAGAATTTTTCGACCCATTGACCAGAGGGGGTCAGAAGTTTTTCAACCCCTTTGACCAGGGAGGGGTAAAAATAATTTCACCTGTGTTTTTTTTTCAGTGAAAAAGCCCTTGCATTAGTGTAGGTCAAAAGAGCTCATTCGCACACGATTTTCGGCCCTCTCTTGGGGGAGGAAGGGTTGGTCAAAACAATTATGGCCCTCAAGGGGGGGCACAAATTTTTTTTCCATGTGTCTGCGTGTAGACCCACCATGTTGTTAAAAAATTATCACTCCCTACGGGGCATGTTATCCCAAAGGCTTGAAAGCGCCTCTTACCCTATCCTACCCTAGGCTAGAAAATTTTTGCGCATCCGTGTGAAAACCCGCCCCCTGTTTATCCTACCGTACTGGTACCCTTTTGATAAACAATGGGTCGAAAAATTCTGTCCCCCCTTTCAAACCCACCAGCCCCCCCTGTTGTTAAAAAATGATCACTCCCTAAGGGGGCTGGTGGGTTTGCACGTGGACGCATGAAAAAATTTCGCCCCCCCCTCGACAGGTCAAGATTTTTATGACCCCCCCCCTCGGGAGGCGAATATCGCGCGCGAACACGCCCTTTTAAGGGAGTGGTCATTATTTATCAACAGGGGGGCGGTGGGTTTTTGCGCTGATGCGCAGAAATTTTTTACTAACCCCCTCGACGGCAGTCAACAATTTTTTGGGCCCCCCCCACACCAGAGGGGCGGAAAAATTTCGCGCCCCTCTTTTTTAGTCCCCCCCTCAAGAGTGGTCATATTTTTTTTAGCCCCCCTCGGGAGGGGTCTGAATTTTTTACGCCACCCTCAAACCACCAAGTAGAATTTTTTCCACCCCTCTGATGGGGGGGTCAAAATAATGTCCCCCTCCCCTTAACTCTTGAATCGATTCTTGTTGGGTGGATGTTCGGGTTAGGCAGAGAGTGTTGGGTGGATGTTCGGGTTAGGGAGTGGTCATTTATTATCAACAGGGGGGGGGTGGTGGGTTTGAGGGGGGGGCGTAAAAAGATTTACCCTCTTTTTAGCAAAAAAGCCCGCGCGCTACTATAGATCAAAGAGGGTGCGCGAAAACTCTCCGCGCCTCCGGCGCGGGGGGGCGCAAAAATTTGTTACTGCCGTTGAGGGGGGGGCGTAAAAAAATTTTCGCGCTTCCGCGCGAAAAACCCACCACCCCCCCCTGTTGATAAATAATGACCACTCCCTTAGGGGGGATGTTCGGGTTAGACGGGGGCTGTTGGGTGGATGTTCAGGTTAGGCGGGGACTGTTGGGTGGATGTTCGGGTTAGGTGGGGAGTGTTAGGTGGATGTTCGGGTTAGGCGGGGAGTGTTGGGTGATTGTTCGGGTTAGGCGGAGAGTGTTGGGTGGATGTTCGGGTTAGGCGGAGAGTGTTGGGTGGATGTTCGGGTTAGGCGGGGAATGTTGGGTGGATGTTCGGGTTAGGCGGCGACTGTTGGGTTGATGTTCAGGTTAGGGAGTGGTCATTATTTATCAACAGGGGGGGGGAGGGTGGGTTTGAGGGGGGGGCGTAAAATTTTCAGACCCCTCCCGAGGGGGGGCAAAAAAAATTTTGACCCCTCTTGAGGGGGGGGGCTAAAAAAATTCACCCTCTTTTTAGCAAAAAAGCCCGCACGCTACTATAGATCAAAGAGGGGCGCGAAAACTCTCCGCGCCTCTGGCGCGGGGGGGGGGCAAACAATTTTGACTGCCGTCGAGGGGGGGCGTAATAAAATTTTCACGCGTCCGCGCGAAAACCCACCATCCCCCCCCTGTTGATAAATAATGACCACTCCCTTAGGCGGAGAGTGTTGGGTGGATGTTCGGGTTAGGCGGGGAGTGTTGGGTGGATGTTCGCGGGTTAGGCGGGGAGTGTTGGGTGGATGTTCGGGTTCATCCTCTTTTTAGCAATTTACAATTTATTTATTCACAGCCAAAAAGCCCGCGCGCTCAAAGAGCTGGGCTGTCACGCCGAAGCCACTCACTCTCATCCGGTACCTGGCCTGGGGCCGGGGACGGAGTAGTCACTCTCGTAGACCTACTAATCAAGAAAATGCTCTCAACTCTCACGCATCTGGCGTGAGTCTCACGCATTTGGGACATGGCCTGCTCTGCGTGAGTGCGTGAGATGAGCCCCAAATGCGTCAGACTCACACCAGATGCGTGAGAGTTGAGAGCATTTTCTTGATTAGTAGGTCTACGAGAGAGACTACTCCGTCCCCAGGGTACCGGATGAGAGTGAGTGGCTTCGGTGTGACAGCCCTAGACTCGTGAGGGAGCCCGGTGACACCGGACACTGTCAGTGTCACACCATGTGGCTTGTGGGGAATCCCCACTACAAGAAAGTGGCATGAGAAAGTGGGTCTGATTGGCTGGCCTGTTTTGAAGTACGGTGTAGAAGGAGCGACCTGATTGGATGAGGGGATATGTATTCTGGGTTACGATTGGTTGTTCACTGACCCGTCTGGTATGCTATAGTTACGGTAGATGGAGTTTAGAAAAGACCAAGGGGTAGCATTCACTGCGCCACTCGAACGGTGCGGTGGACGAGGGGGGCCACTCACCACTTGGTAAATAGGCTACATCATAAGGAAGTGATCATTTTTTAATAACAGGGAGAAGGCGGCTGGTGGGTTTAGGGGGGGGGCAGAAATTTGGGATACTTATATAGAGCCCCTCTGACAAAAATTTAGGGCCCTTGTCCAATAGGATGGGCCGACTATAAGATTACAGGTGGGACACCTAGGCCTAGCCTAGCCCTTAATTATGAAGAATTCAGGGCTGAGTATTTTATAGTTGCAAATATTTCGGGGGTCCGATGGTGATCCCTAAATTACTCGTCTAGAGCCCCCCTACCAAAAATTTGGGGTCCTGGTCCAACAGGATGGGCCCACTATAAGATTAGAGGTGGTACACCTAGCCTAGCCCCTATGGAGAGTTCAGGGCTGAGTTTTTCATAGTCGCAAATATTTCGGGGGTCTAGCAGTGATCCCTAAATTTTGGGATACTCGTCTAGATCAGCCCCTACCAAAAATTTGGGGCCCTGGTCCAATAGGATGGGCCCACTATAAGCTTCTAGATTAGAGGTGGTACACCTAGTCTAGCCCCTATGCAGAGTTCAGGGCTGAGTTTTTTAGTCACACATATTTCGGGGGTCCGGCAGTGATCCCTAAATTTAGGGATCTTTGTCTAGAGCCCCCCCTAAAAAAATTTGGGGCCCTGGTGCCATGGGATGGGCCCAACATAGGGTTAGAGGTGATAGACCTAGTCAGGGCCTTATGGTAAGTTGAGGGCTGAGTTTTTTATAGTCGCAAATGTTTAGGGGGTCCGGCGGTGATCCCCAAATTTTGGGAGACTCGTATAGAGCCCCCCTACCAAAAAATTGTTGCCCTGGTCCAATAGGATGGGCCCACTATAAGAATAGAGGTGGTACACCTAGCCTAGCCCCTATGGAGAGTTCAGGGCTGAGTTTTTCATAGTCGCACATATTTAGGTGGTCCGGCTGTGATCCCTAAACTTTGGGATATTCGTCTAGAGCAGCCCCTACCAAAAATTTGGAGCCCTGGTCTAATAGGATGGGCCCACTATAAGATTAGAAGTGGTAGCCCAGCCCAGCCCCTATGGAGAGTTCAGGGCTGAGTTTTTCATAGTCGCAAATATTTCTGGGGTCCGGCGGTGATCCCTGAATTTTGGGTTATTTGTCTAGAGCCCCCCCTACCAAATATTTGGGGCCCTGGTCTAACAGGATGGGCCCACTATAAGATTAGAGGTGGTACACCTAGCCTAGCCTCTATGGAGAGTTCAAGGCTGAGATTTGTATAGTCGCTAATATTTAGGGGGTCCGGTGGTGATCCCCAAATTTTGGGATACTCGTATAGAGCCCCCCCTACCAAAAAATTGGGGCCCTGGTCCAATGGGATGGGCCCAACATAGGGTTAGAGTTGATAGACCTAGTCAGGGCCTTGTGGTAAGTTGAGGGCTGAGTTTTTTATAGTCGCACATATTTCGGGGGTCCGGCGGTGATCCCTAAATATTGGGATACTCATATAGAGCCCCCCTACCAAAAATTTGGGGCCCTGGTCCAATGGGATGGGCCCAACATAGGGTTAGAGTTGATAGACCTAGTCAGGGCCTTATGGTTAGTTGAGGGCTGAGTTTTTTATAGTCGCAAATATATTTCGGGGGTCCGGCAGTGATCCCTAAATTTTGGGATACTCATATAGAGCCCCCCCTACCAAAAATTTGGGGCCCTGGTCCACAGGATGGGCCCACTATAAGATTAGAGGCGGTACACCAAGCCTAGCCTCTATGGAGAGTTCAAGGCTGAGTTTTGTATAGTCGCTAATATTTAGGGGGTCCGGCGGTGATCCCTAAATTTTGGGATACTCATATAGAGCCCCCCCTACCAAAAATTTGGGGCCCTGGTCCAACAGGATGGGCCCACTATAAGATTAGAAGTGGTACACCTAGCCTAGCCCCTATGGATAGTTCAGGGCTGAGTTTTTTATAGTCGCACATATTACGGAGGTCTGGCAGTGGTCCCTAAATTTTGGAATACTCGTATAGAGCCCCCCTACCAAAAATTTGGTGCCCTGGTTCAATAGGATGGGCCCACTATAAGATTAGAGGTGGGACACCTAGCCTAGCCTCTATGGAGAGTTCAGGGCTGAGTTTTGTATAGTCGCTAATATTTAGGGGGTCCGGTGGTGATCCCTAAATTTTGGGATACTCATATAGAGCCCCCCCTACCAAAAATTTTGGGCCCTGGTCCAATGGGATGGGCCCAACATAGGGTTAGAGTTGATAGACCTAGTCAGGGCCTTATGGTAAGTTGAGGGCTGAGTTTTTTATAGTCGCAAATATATTTCGGGGGTCCGGCAGTGATCCCTAAATTTTGGGATACTCATATAGAGCCCCCCCTACCAAAAATTTGGGGCCCTGGTCCACAGGATGGGCCCACTATAAGATTAGAGGCGGTACACCAAGCCTAGCCTCTATGGAGAGTTCAAGGCTGAGTTTTGTATAGTCGCTAATATTTAGGGGGTCCGGCGGTGATCCCTAAATTTTGGGATACTCATATAGAGCCCCCCCTACCAAAAATTTGGGGCCCTGGTCCAACAGGATGGGCCCACTATAAGATTAGAAGTGGTACACCTAGCCTAGCCCCTATGGATAGTTCAGGGCTGAGTTTTTTATAGTCGCACATATTACGGAGGTCTGGCAGTGGTCCCTAAATTTTGGAATACTCGTATAGAGCCCCCCTACCAAAAATTTGGTGCCCTGGTTCAATAGGATGGGCCCACTATAAGATTAGAGGTGGGACACCTAGCCTAGCCTCTATGGAGAGTTCAGGGCTGAGTTTTGTATAGTCGCTAATATTTAGGGGGTCCGGTGGTGATCCCTAAATTTTGGGATACTCATATAGAGCCCCCCCTACCAAAAATTTTGGGCCCTGGTCCAATGGGATGGGCCCAACATAGGGTTAGAGTTGATAGACCTAGTCAGGGCCTTATGGTAAGTTGAGGGCTGAGTTTTTTATAGTCGCAAATATTTAGGGGGTCCGGCGGTGATCCCTAAATATTGGGATACTCATATAGAGCCCCCCCTACCAAAAATTTGGGGCCCTGGTCCAACAGAATGGGCCCACTATAAGATTAGAGGTGGTACACCTAGCCTAGACCCTATGGATAGTTAAGGGCTGAGTTTTTCATAGTCGCAAATATTTCGGGGTTCCGGCTGTGATCCCTAAATTTTGGGTTACTCGTCTAGAGCCCCCCTACCAAAAATTTGGGGCCCTGGTCCAATGGGATGGGCCCAACATAGGGTTAGAGTTGATAGACCTAGTCAGGGCCTTATGGTAAGTTAAGGCTTGAGTTTTTTATAGTCGCACATATTATGGAGGTCTGGCAGTGGTCCCTAAATTTTGGAATACTCGTATAGAGCCCCCCTACCAAAAATTTGGGGTCCTGGTCCAATAGGATGGGCCCACTATAAGATTAGAGGTGGGACACCTAGCCTAGCCTCTATAAAGAGTTTAGGGCTGAGTTTTTCATAGTCGCAAATATTTCGGGGTTCCGGCTGTGATCCCTAAATTTTGGTTTACTCGTCTAGAGCCCCCCTACCAAAAATTTGGGGTCCTGGTCCAACAGGATGGGCCCACTATAAGATTAGAGGTGGTACACCTAGCCTAGACCCTATGGAGAGTTCAGGGCTGAGTTTTTCATAGTCGTAAATATTTCGGGGGTCTAGCAGTATTCGTAAATTTTGGGATACTCATCTAGATCAGCCCCTACCAAAAATTTGGGGCCCTGGTCCAATAGGATGGGCCCACTATAAGCTTCTAGATTAGAGATGGTACACCTAGTCTAGCCCCTATGCAGAGTTCAGGGCTGAGTTTTTTAGTCACACATATTTCGGGGGTCCTCAAGAGGGGTCAAAACCCGAACACTCCCCGCCTAACTCAAACATCCACCCAACACTCCCCGCCTAACCCGAACATCCACCGAGCACTCCCCACCTAACCCGAACAATCCCTGCCTAACCCGAACATCCACCCAACACTCCCCACTGTTTTAAGATGGGTTTATCTGCTCAGTGAGAAACTCATGTGGACGACGACATGGCCGGAACAACAGTTGTTTTTATTGACAGAAATGCGGAAGTACGGTTACGCATAGACCGGGCAACCCATTACAACGTTAGTTACAGTAGTAACTACTTTTAACACCATGCGGCAGCACTGCGCGGTAGACGCGGCTGACGCGGATCTCGCAACATCTCCCCCTTTAAGATAATAATGTTATTGTCTGGATAAACTGTCCTTGAATCTCTTAAAGAAAGATATACTTTCATAGCACCAGTATAGTCTATGATAAACATGAAAATGACTGTTGGTAAAGTCTCTGTAATAAATGTTTATGAATACTGTCAGGATATTGGCAATGATATGACTGTTTAATAATAACTCATATGACTTGGCAAGTGTTCTTGGTAAAAGTCTATATCGGGATGTATAAAAAAATATCAATATGAATAAGCTAAACTAAACTCGAGGGGAGCGGTCTCCAGTACGTCACCCTCTAACCTATCTTTACCATAGGTTCCCCTAGACTGACTCAATCAGACGAGTAGGCTTTTTGGTAGCCCGGTTTGAGCGACGAGGCTCATCGGGTTTCTTAGGTGGTGAAGACACAGGGCTGTTTGCGACTGGCGGTCGCTCAGTCATGATAGCAGGTGGTGGTATGGCACTGCCTGACGGTAGGACTGTGGCAGTGGCAATAGGAGGCATCTCCATTAGGTGTCTGCGGTTTCTCCGTTGGGCACCTGACTTGGTCTTGATGTTATACGACCTTGGAGTGTCGGCTTCTCCTTGAACGTTGCCCTTCTGGGAAGCTGTCTTGACCAGGACAGGTTGACCTGGGACAAGCGGCTGGAGTGGCTTAGCACCATGATGCTGGTTGTATAACCTAGAGGTGGAGGATTTGTACCTCTGGTCCCTAGCGAGGATCGTTTCACGGCTAGGCCATACGGGCTCCAGAGTAGCTGATGGTACTGGAAGGGTCGTACGTAGGTGTCTACCCATCATAAGCTGGGACGGGCTGGCACCTGTAGCTGCTATAGGGGTGTCTCTGTATACTAACAAAGCGAGCCATGGGTCTTTCTGACTCAGCATTTGTTTAGCTGTATAGACAGCTCTTTCTGCCTCCCCGTTGGAATTCGGCAGGTATGGACTAGAGGTAATGTGATTAAACACATACTTTGCCGAAAATTCGGCGAATTCGGATGACGAAAACTGCGGACTGTTGTCGGATACTATTCCCTGTGTATCCTGGATCCACTGAAAGCTGAACAACGGCCCCACTGCGGCCAAGACATCCACCATCTTGAAAGTAGCAGATGCATCTGCTGCATCTGCTGAGCAGGTGCTTGCTCCTGATTGGTCAATTCATGTTATTTGTGATGACATGTGAGGATCGATATTTACCAAAAGTTCATGTTATTTGTAAGGACATGTGGAGATCAATATTTGTGTTCATGTTATTCATGATGACATGTGGAAATCGGCATTCCAAATTATCATTGAATTGGTGGTAGAAAATCAACCTCATCTTTGGACTTGGTCATGAGGATTGAAACTTATAAAGGTTTGTAATTAAGTGCCTGCGCGCATTTGTACCTACGATGGAAAGTGTTCCACCCCGGATTGGGTGTATGAAACCATTTATGAAATGTGGTGCAATTACTACCTGATGATTTTAGAAATGGACAATGCGGAATTCAAATTGATCATTGAATTGATTTGATTGAGATCCTTCCTGTGTTAAAGGCGTATGTTTAGGACTTCCAAATTGAAATGTGAAATCGACATTGGATTTCGAATTGTATTGGACTTTGAATTGGCACACATATTTCTATTCAATAAAAACCCTTGGAGATGAAGTACCCAATTGTGTTTTCTTTCCATATGGGCATAGGAATTTAGACACAAAGCTCTACCCTTGATGCTAGCACTAGATTATTCCCCAAGAATATGGTAACATTGCGAGTGGAGATGGACTGGTGGAGAAATTCAAGCCGCGAGCAGAGATTGGAGTGAGGTGAAAACATAACTGGTGGAAATCCCGAGTTCGATCATTGTATTATAAGCTACCCCATTTTGGAATGCGAGTTAAACCCCATTATAAAGATTCACCCATTTCAAGGGTGTACTACACTTCTGGACTAACCCCATCTAAATTATTCAGAGGAACACAAATTTCCCTCCAGTCTCCTCATCAGAACTATAACAAGGCGGCTCCCCACAAGGCATAATAGAAACCCCACCGACCATCACCCCTCCGCCTCCCATAGCCCAGTAGGCTCATATACACGGAAGTAGGTCACCTCACCCAAACCTGGTCAAAAATATTCTGATATATGGTCCTCATCCACCCAGGTGATTTTATCTGACCCTGGACCCATTGGACCCCGGACCCATTGGAACCCCCAGCCAGAGATAGATTGCTACCCCTCCCAGCTAAATAGAGAGATGTAAGTTGTCAGGGAATTCCCTGAAAATAGGGATTTCAAAAATCTTTAGATTAAGTCAAAATAGGGATATGTAAGGTCTTCAGGGCCGGATTTGTTTCTCATATTCATAAGTCAGTGTGAATATCTATGTTCATCAAAATGAAGAGAAATATGTGCATAAATATAGACTTTAACACCCCCCCACCCTGCGATAATAGCTTTTCAGGGATTTTCTCAATACCCGACTTACATCTCTGTACATAGGAACCTAGCGGGATACAATATTGACCAATGAGAAAATTCCTTCATTCAGTGCCGACTTTTCAGGGTGCATTACGTAACACCTGGTACCCATCAGCTCGCTGTTATCAGTCCTTATCTCGCAATGTATCAGCTTCAGCAGGGGGTACTGTTGGAGTGTGTTGGAGTGATACGCAGGGGTTACAGAGTGTGTAGGAGTGATATGCAGGGGGTACGGAGTGTGTAGGAGTGATATGCAGGGGGTACGGAGTGTGTAGGAGTGATACGCAGGGGGTACGGAGTGTGTAGGATCGAGTGATCAGGGATATTTCGTGGGCCGCGCACCGCGCAATACACGCATTTAAATGCTAAATGGCGCATTTAAATGCTGAAGTGTGTGCCCATTGTCCCATATGTCATCAGGGAATAGCCCTACCAAAATTCTAGTTCCCCCTCCTCAGATCCAGATATGGTGTGTAATATATCATTGGAAAGCTAAAATCAACTGGAACACAGTGATTTACACATCAGGAATATGTTGTGTAAATCGGAATTTTCTCTCTTAAAAAAAAAAAAAAATTAAAATGCATCTTGGCTAAAATTGCAAAGGGGTTCTCATATCATCCATACAGGATATCATGGAGCTCTTTAAAAGCACTTATCCTGAACCCTTGAGCTTCATCAATGAAGAGGTTTTGTTACAAACAAAAAAATAACCAATGATCCATTGTCAAAATATGAAATTGTTCCTGTTTAAAACTGTTTTTGGAAGAAAAGTTTTAGATGTGATGGATAGAGCCTAAATATCTGAGGAACTATTGGATCGATGCTCAATTTCAACAGGGTTTTTGTTATTTACAACACTTAATTTCATTTTTGAAGATGATGGGGGGGGGTATTTTTTATCAAGATGGCCCATAAATCCTTGAAATGGCGCATTATTTTCTCAATTAGTGCGCCATTGGCTCATTCCAAAAATTCCTAGCAATATCCCTGGTGATACGCAGAGGGTACGGAGTGTGTAGGAGTGATACGCAGAGGGTACGGAGTGTGTAGGAGTGATACGCAGGGGTTACGGAGTGTGTAGGAGTGATACGCAGGGGGTACGGAGTGTGTAGGAGTGATACACAGGGGGTACGGAGTGTGTAGGAGTGATACGCAGGGGGTACGGAGTGTGTAGGAGTGATACGCAGGGGGTACGGAGTGTGTAGGAGTGATACGCAGAGGGTACGGAGTGTGTAGGAGTGATACACAGGGGGTACGGAGTGTGTAGGAGTGATACGCAGGGGTTACGGAGTGTGTAGGAGTGATACGCAGGGGGTACGGAGTGTGTAGGAGTGATACGCAGAGGGTACGGAGTGTGTAGGAGTGATACGCAGGGGTTACGGAGTGTGTAGGAGTGATACGCAGGGGGTACGGAGTGTGTAGGAGTGATACACAGGGGGTACGGAGTGTGTAGGAGTGATACGCAGGGGGTACGGAGTGTGTAGGAGTGATACGCAGGGGGTACGGAGTGTGTAGGAGTGATACGCAGAGGGTACGGAGTGTGTAGGAGTGATACGCAGGGGGTACGGAGTGTGTAGGAGTGATACGCAGGGGGTACGGAGTGTGTAGGAGTGATACGCAGGGGGTACGGAGTGTGTAGGAGTGATACGCAGAGGGTTACGGAGTGTGTAGGAGTGATACGCAGAGGGTTACGGAGTGTGTAGGAGTGATACGCAGAGGGTTACGGAGTGTGTAGGAGTGATACGCAGGGGGTACGGAGTGTGTAGGAGTGATACACAGGGGGTACTGGCGGAGGGCTGGGAGGGAGCGGTATCCGGGGCGGTCCCCTCGGCAGCCGAGGTGGGTTCCGGAGGACCCGCTGCTGGGGGCACACCGGTGCCCGGTGTGGTCCCGTCCCCCCTCTGAGCCGAAGTGTCCCCCTGAGGGACCGCCGATGGGGACGAACCGGTGTCTTGTGCGGTTCCCTCCTTCGGCTGAGGTGGTTCCTCTGGCACGCCTAGCTGGCTAGCCTCCGGAGCAGTGTCCTGTACCGGTGTCAGGGACTCCCTCGGAGTCGACCCTGCCTCGAGGATGGCCACATCCCCAGCCGCGTCGATGAGAACCGTGGGGCTCTTCCCGGGTGTCAATTGCAGGGACAGGTCCCCGCTCGTGGCAATGATCGGGGATCCCTGACCGACCATGGATGTTTAGACCCTTCATCCGCCCGGTGACCCGTGCTGCGGAGGTGGCGTATCATGTCGTTGTGGCGGTTGGTGGTGTAGGGCATTCCGGCCTTCCCCAGAGTGCACCCCTGTATGGGGCACAGCCATCCCCTCAGGTGTTCACCCTCGGCGTGGGCCTTTCGCATGTGCCGGTTGCGCGGGCCCGCCTGGGTGAACGTTTTGGCACATTTCAGACACGGGTACCTCCGGCTGTCCATCACCCCGTGCTCACAGACCAGATTAGTTCGTCTCGGCAGCAGCCTCTTTCTTGCCGCCCCACTGCCGTAGAATCGTGGCCTCAACAGGCCTGTTCCAAAACGGGCCCGTGGAACCAGAGGAGCTGGTCCCGCACCCCGACCCCGGTGGGAAGAAGTTCCCAGGCTGACAGCACTGCTGCCACCCGCAACCGAGACCGTGCTGCTCGCGGTACCAGGGGATTTTGTGCTGCCAGCGGTATGGCTGTCACCTTCCTCTGTCTCCTCTCTCCTACTGGGTGCTAGGGGCCTTCCCTCACCTGGAAGAGCGCTTATCTCCTCCTTTTTTTGACTTTTCAGCGAGTTATCTGCTGAAGAAGGGAGAGCGTCTGTCACCGTGCCGCTCGCGGTACCGGTCACGTTGTCCTCTCGTTCCTTCCAGCGGCACGGCGAGAAACTGCGAGATTTGGATCGTGAACGTGACGCGCGGTACGAGGAGGGATCACCGGAGCCTCTAACCCCGTTTAAATGCCCACCTGTTTGCCCAGGGGAGGCAGAACGGCTAGATCTATTCCTCTCCTTCCCTGTCTCCTCTTTTCCGCCCCTTCCGCGGTGCTTTGGGACCGTTTCCTTAGGGGAACGGCCTGATTTCGCCCTCCCCGTGCCGCTCGCGGTATTCGTCCTGTTTACTTCTCGTTCCCTCTCGCGGCACGGCGAGACCCTGCGAGAGTTGGATTTTGAACGTGCCGCGCGGTACGAGGAGGGATCACCGGAGCCTCTAACCCCGTTTAAATGCCCACCTTTTCGCCCAGGGGAGGCAGAACGGCTAGATCTACTCCTCTCCCTCCCTGTCTCCTCTTTTCCGCCCCTTCCGCGGTGCTTTGGGACCGTTTCTTTAGGGGAACGGCCTGATTTCGCCCTCCCCGTGCCGCTCGCGGTATTCGTCCTGTTTACTTCTCGTTCCCTCTCGCGGCACGGCGAGATGCTGCGAGAGTTGGATTTTGAACGTGCCGCGCGGTACGACCTTGAGCTGCCCCCTTCAATTTTTCTGTTTTTCAGTGCAGGACTACTCACATCTTTTCTTTTGGTCTGGTTCCTCTCCTCCTTCCAGCTTCTACGTGAGGGGGGGGGGAATGTGAGAGAGATTTCCTCACCTTTTTGGGAGTGCTATGGTTGGTCCGGGGGCCTCTAGGTTGTGTCCTTGATGGCCCTGGAGAAACCGTCCCTTGCAGGTCTCCTTTTCCTGACGGACTCCTTCCCCCCTCTTCTTTCTCCCCCGTTCTTTCGGTTGTTATCTTTAGGGTTCCTTCGGCTGATTTTACTGTTTTCCGGCTACTGCTCCCTCTGGTCACCCTTAGAATCTCCCCCTCTTCTGCACTCTCAGAACTGTCGGTGGAAGGGCTCCTCTTTCTCCCCTTCCGTGGAACCTTGCCTATAGAAGCGGCAATCCTCTTTGCCTCCTCTCTTCTCTCTGGACATTCCCCCATTTTTTTATTCTTGGGGATGACGTAGCTCTGCAAGGTTCTTTTCTTCTCCCTCATTTTTCCTTTTCCAGCACCA
Organism: Acholoe squamosa; assembly: GCA_949317995.1. NCBI lineage: Eukaryota > Metazoa > Annelida > Polychaeta > Phyllodocida > Polynoidae > Acholoe > Acholoe squamosa. The sequence goes on along the minus strand of OX439050.1, from coordinate 2,276,680 downwards.
AGCCTGTACCACACGGACGACATGGACGCAGCTACTGTGGCAGCGGCACAGGCGGCAGCGGCACCGGCGGTAGCGGTAGGTGTGGCACCGGCGGCAGCGGTACTAAGATCCCCACAGCTGGGAGAAGACGACGGGAGAACCGGGGCCCCCTCCCTTCTCCCCCGAGTGACCAAGGGGGACCTGCGGGGAAACTCTAGGCAAGGGGGCTCCTGCCGTGGTGCCGTCCCTCCCCCCCGGGGTGCCGCACGTGCTGGGAAGCGCGGGGCTAGGGTCCCCCCTCCCATGGAAATTTCGCTCTGGGGAAGGGGGTCTTTCCGCACCCTCCGCACCTCCTCCTGGAGAGGGCGGACTCCTTCAGGTGGGGTGGGTACCACCATCAGGGAGTCAAAGGGCACGATCTTCGTAGTACGGGCTCGGGAGATTTCGTATACGGCCTCCCCTATCCTCTTAGTTATTTTCCAGGGGCCGGTCCACCATCGCTCCAGTTTGGGCGAGTGTCCTTTTCTTTTTATTGGATGGAGGTAGTACACTATACAGCCCTCCGGAATATTCCTGTTCGAGGCTCGCATGTCGTAGTTCCTCGTTTGTCTTGTAACCGCGACACCCAACTCCCTTCTAGCGGCCTCATGCGCGGATGCCATCCTTCTCTGGAGATCCGCCACATACCCGTGGGCCCCTTCCCCTACCCTCTCCTCCACCTCCGGGTAGAGAAGGGAGATGGGAGGATTGTTTTCCCTGCCCAGCATGAGCATGTTCGGAGTCATTCCCGTTGAAGAATAGACGGACGACCGGTACGCCGACATGACCAAGGGCAGCTGCTCGTCCCAATCGCTGTGATTGTCCGCCACCACGGCTGCTAAAAAGGCCTCGATGGTACGGTTGGCGCGCTCGACCAGGCCGTCGGACTTAGGATTAAAGGCGCAGGTGCGGGTTTGTTTTACCCCTAGGAGCCGCACCACCTCCCGGAAGAGGTGGGACTGGAAGTTGCGTCCCTGGTCGGAGTGTAGGCTCCCCGGGGAGCCGAAGCGGCACACCAGACCTTCTACCAAGGCCCTGGCTACCGTTGCGGCTTCCTGGTTAGGGAGCGCCGCGGCCTCCGCCCACTTCATAAAGTAATTGCACATGACGACGATGTATTTATTTCCGCGGGGGGTAACGGGCAGGGGTCCCATAACGTCGATGGCTACCCTCTCCATTACCATCCCTACTGGGATGTGGCCCATCTTAGCCCCACTGGGATGTGGGGGAGGTTTCCGCTCGAGGCAATGTGCGCAGGAAGCGGCCCAGTACGTCACCTCCCTCCGGAACTCCGGCCAATACCAGCGTTCCTGGACCTTCCTTAAAGTCCTATCCCGTCCGAAGTGACCGATAATACCCTCGCCGTGGCAGGCCTTGAAGATTTCTTTCTTCCGCTTCTCCGGCACCAATACCTGGAACTGGCGCTCACCACCAGGGACAAACCACCACCGGCCTAGGAGGCCCTCCCTGAGGAGGAGCCGGCTACGCTGGGCTGCCAAAGATCGGAGCCCATAGAATGCACCCGCCAGTTCTCCCTCGGCGGGTTCCGCTTCCTCCGCCACCCACCTGTACGCTCTTCCCACCAATTCATCGGTCTTCTGGTCACGTATCCACTCCTCTCTCACTTCTTCGGCTACGTCGGGGTCCCAAGAACCCCTCCGCGTCATGGCTCGGATGCCGGCAGTGGCGGCCCCGACCTCCGATTCCTCGTCTACTCTCCCACATTGTCGGCATGGGATGCGGGAGAGGCCGTCGGCATTTCCGTGTAGACGACCCGGCCGGTGCTCCACACTGTAGTCGTAAGTGTCCAGGATTTGGAGCCACCGCGCCACCTGACCTTCCGGTTCCTTGAAGGCCATAACCCACTTAAGGGCCGCGTGATCGGTCCGAATAAGGACGTGCCGCCCGAGGAGGTAATGCCGGAACCTCTTAAGTCCAAAGATGATGGCCAATAATTCGCGTCGGGTCACGCAATAATTACGCTCCGGCCTGGTGAGGGTCCGGCTGGCGTAGGATAGGACCACCTCGACCTCCCCTTGTTTCTGGGAGAGAACCGCCCCCAAACCGGTGTCAGATGCGTCCGTGTCCAGCATGATGGCGCCTTCCTCCTCGGGGTATCCTAAGATAGGTGCCTCTATCAGGAGCTGACGTAAAGCCTCAAAGGCCGCCTGGCAGTCGCCATTCCAGCGGAAGGATTTCCCCTTCTCCGCTAAGGTGGTGAGGGGTTTAGCGAGGGTGGTGAATCCGGGGACAAAGGCCCGGTAGTAGCCTGCGAGGCCCAGGAAACTCCTTACCTCCGTCAAACTTTCCGGGGTGGGGCAATTCCGAACGGCTTCCACTTTCCTGGGGTCGGTAGCAATTCCCTGGGCACTGACCACATGCCCCAGGAAAGCCACCTCCCTCTGTGCGAGATGGCATTTTGATGGCTTTACTTTCAGGCCCGCACTCTCCAGGCGGGACAGCACCTCCCCCAGCCGGTGCAGGTGACTATCGAAGTCCCGGGAGAAGACCACGATGTCATCGAGGTAAACGAGGCACGATGACCATTGCAGGCCCTGCATCGCCACCTCCATCAACCTCTCGAACGTACCGGGGGCGTTGCAGAGGCCGAAAGGCATGACGGTGAACTGAAAGAGCCCCCGGTGCGTGGAGAAGGCGGTCTTCTCCCGGTCCTTCCCAGCCATGGCCACCTGCCAATAACCGCTGACGAGGTCCATCGTGGTGAACCAGCACGACCCCGCCAGGGTGTCCAGGGAGTCGTCAATGCGGGGTAGAGGGTACGCGTCTTTTATTGTTGCTGCGTTTAGGCGACGGTAATCAACGCAGAACCTCATGCTGCCATCTTTCTTCTTAACGAGGACGACAGGCGAGGCCCGAGGCCCCGTCACTGGCTCGATTATCCCGGCATCCAGCATCTTGTCTACCTCGGCATCGATAAGCGAGCGGCGATGGGGGGCCAAGCGCCTGGGGGGTTGTTTTATAGGCGGGTGTTCTCCTGTTCGTATGTGGTGCTCCTCGGGGCACAGCTGGAACGCCTTGCGGTGACGGCGTAGGAGCGTGGCCACCGCTTCCCTCTTGTCCTCCTCTACCCCTGCCGTCATCTTTTCGATAATGCCTTCCTCCTCCGGAGATAATTGTTCCCTCTCCGGCAGGGAGACTGCTTCAACTGACCCCGGATGTGCGGTCACCATACGGCACTCTCGAGGGCCCGCAGTACCCCCCTCCTCCCGAGGCTGCACTGGTTCGATTGATGCCAGTGTTATGTCCCGATAAATAATAACTGGGGACTGGCAGGGGTGTCTCATTCTGCCGAGTGTCAACCAGAGTACGGCTTACTAGGCAGCCCCGCTTTTCCTCCACGTCCCGCAGGCCTTCTATCAACCCGTCATCTGGACCTTCCCAGTCCCCCACTAAGTAGGCGTCCACTACGGCCTCCTTCTCTGCTGCAATCACGGCCGTGTTTCGGCTGAGGACGCGGCACTCCCTCATGGGAGCCCCCCCCTCGCCCCTAAGCCACAAACACTCCCCGGCCAGGTCCACCACCAGATGCGACTCCCGCAAGAATACTGCGCCCAATATGGCATCTGAACTAATATCCGACAATTCGAAGATGGTGTCCCACTCGTGGCCACCCAAAGCTAGCTGGGATCGTATCCGCCCGTGCAACTTCAGCGGTCGTCCCTCCACCGAGTATGGGCCTCTGTGGTCTCTTCCAGAGCGTCTGGTTCCCCGTTGGCTTGCCACCAAGATAGAGAGAGGATGTTCACCGCCGCTCCCGTGTCTACCAGACACCCTAGGGAACAACCCCGCATCCTCCCCTCCATCAACAAGCCGGAACCGCCCTTCTCCAGGCGCCCAGGAATAATCTCTCTCTCTTGCCTATCTCTTTCGCCGTCGACCCCAGAACTGCTGTCTTCTGGGGTCGTTTCTAGTTTTCCGCCGGTTTGTCAGCTGCCTTGGAGGGGCCGCCGGACGGGGAGCGAGTCTCGGCTACCTCTACCATTGCTTTCCAGGCGGGGCAGTTTACCCGCACGTGTCCTAACTCCGCGCAGTGATAACAGCGTAGGTCGCTGTTGCGGGGTCTCGCAGAAGACGAACGGCCAGAATTACCTCTACCCTTCCCGCTACTCCGGCTGTTCCTCTCGCGAAAAGAATCGCGGAAAGTGGCGTTAGCTTCCCGGTCTTTCGCCGACTCTGTGCGCAGGTGCGCCAGCTCCTCCGCCATGGTCTTGTCGGCGGCTCTCACACTGCTGGAATTTCGGTTAGGTCTTAGGACGGCCTCACCTCGCAGGGTGATCTGTACTGCGTCAACTAGGGTCTCGGGAGTCCCTTGGTGGATCCAGTTCTGCAACTCCAGATCCTTCAAGCTGTCTATGAACTTGTCCTTTGCTAAAACGTTAATGGTGTTAACGTCGGCACCCGGATAAGCCAATCGCGTATACCGCTCGATTTCTTCTGCGTAGGCCTGCAAGCACTCCCCTTTTGCCCTTTCCTTGGCTCGTAGGATGGCCTTATACATGGCGGCCTGGTTAGGTGGTTGAAAGCGGGCCACCAGCGCCTCCCGCAGTTGCAGGTACCCCCGGGCTGTACCCGACTCGACCCCCGCCAGCAATCTCCGGGCAATGCCTGTGAGGCTTAGGCCTAAGAAAACTCCGGCTGTTTCGTGATCCCATCCGTTCGCCCTTCGGCAAAGATCGAAATGCGCCAGATACTCTGTTAGATGACCTGACCCATCAAATTTACCTGGCATGAATATGGGCTTTGACAACTTATCTCCCTTGCCCCATTCTTTCGTGGTCGAGTCGCCCCCGCCGCTACTGATGCCCTTGCTTGCCTTTTCGGGTCCATCCCACTGTTTGATAGAGGGTTCTCCCGCTGGTCCCCGGGGAAACTCCATTGCTGGTGCGAAGGGCCGAGGGAGGTTACTCCAATCGTCCCTTGCTGCCGGGGGATGTGCAGGCACCATTCCCTGTGTAGGGCATCCCTGGGGCTGTACCGCCACGGGGACCCTTGGGCCCTCCGAAGGGGCTCTCCAGCCCCAGAGGGGAGGGGCCATGTATAACCCATACGAAGGGGCCAGCCCCAGGGGAGGGGCAACTGCTGATCCCATGGGTGCTCGTGCATACCCCGCCGTCCCTACCGGACTCGGGTACATGCGGCCCTCACCTAATCGGAGGAACCCTGGCGGCAGACGCGAGGCGTCCCCGGGTTTCGAGAGCTCCGACAAAGGCATCTCCCATCCTCCCTTGCTTGGGTAGGTTGTTGTTCCATGATCTCCTGGGCGGAATGTAGGTCCTGGACTAGGGGCCAGAACACCCTCCCTCTCTGCCTCTTGTCTCACCGGGACCGGGTCTATTCCGCGGCGGCCTGGGTCCACGTGGCTTTCCCCCAGCCGGAGAAACCCAGGTGGTGGATGAGAGGTGTTCCTTGTTTCTGGCAGTGCCGCCAAGGGACTCTCCCCTCCCTCCTTCCTCGGGAAGGTTACCGTCCCACGGTCATCAGGGCAAATCATAGGTGTGGGGCTAGGTGCCCGTGAAGAGCACACGCTGGAAGGAACCGAGGGGGCAGCTCCCTGAAACATGGGGGTCCATGGCGAACTCCCCTGAGGGGGAACGCTAGGAGCGTCTGATAAGTAGAGAGGTACCTGGGCCTCATGCCTGGTCCGGGGTGCCCGAGCGTCCCGATTATCCCTCCAAAGAGACTCGGTTTCCTTGCCGTCTGGTGCCGAGAATGATGATCCCCATGGTAGCGAGAGGTCGCCCCCCCGCTGTGGAGTGTCCTCCCAGGGTGATCCTCTACCCCCTTTTTGGTCGGCCGGGGGAACTGGAATGTTCCGAGTCGCCCCCGTCCCTCTTTCCAGGTGGGTGAGAGCTAAGCTCTGAGCTAACTCCTCCCACCTGGCCTCTTGTGCTGCCCTCTCCTCCTCCCTAGCTTTCCGCCTTCACTCCAGTTCCACACCGTACTGCCAAGCCCAGGCTCTTTGGTTCATTGCGAGATTATCTTCCGCCGGACGAGGTTGCGGCCCCTTTTGAGGTACGTGGATGTCAGCGGCAGCGGCACCGGGTGCAGTGTGGTGCTGCGGCATGGCCTGCCCCTGCGGTACGTGCGGCAGCGGTACCCCCTGGCCCTTCCCCTGCGGCAGCGGTACTCCTTGGTCTAGTTTCTGCGGCAGCGGTACATTTCCGTCCCGTACCTGCAGCAGCGGTACCCCTTGGTCCTGTCCCTGCGGCATCGGTACACCCTGGTCCCGTCCCTGCGGCTTCGGTACACCCTGGTCCTGTCCCTGCGGCATCTGTACACCCTGGTCCCTTCCCTGCGGCATCGGTACACCCTGGTCTAGTCCATGCGGCAGCGGTACACCCAGGTCTAGTCCATGCAGCAGCGGTACACCCAGGTCTAGTCCCTGCGGCAGCGGTACACCCAGGTCTAGTCCCTGCGGCAGCGGTACACCCTGGTCTTGCGGCACGAGGGTCCCCTGCGGCAGCGGTACGTGCAGCAGCGGTATGGTGTCACCCTGCGGCAACGGCCCGAAAAATGGCGGACCCTCCTCTCTGGATCTTCTCAGGAATATGTCCTCGCCCGGGATAACCTCCACCAGGTTCCCCCTTCTTCCCGCCATAAGTTCCTGAATTTCCCTATCACTCATATTAAAACCCCCAGCGTAGAGTTCTTTCCTATGAAGACACCGCTGTCACCAATGTAACGGGAATTTGTATGAGTGTAGAGAAGACACAAGGCAGAAGTACTGTAAATAAGCTAGAGTTCTCTATTGAAGAATGCAGGAATGTAACATCACTTGTCATCAACTTGTCACTAGCTCACGTCGTTCCTATAGCCTAGTAGAGAGCAGCAGTGGAGGCACTAAGACCAGCACAGGGCACGTCCTACTCTCAGCTCAAGCAAGACTAGACTGGCCCCCGTGCGGCACGCGTCGTCTTATATACGTGCGCCGCCTGGGGCGCCCCCTACCGGGTGCGCGGCACACCATCGTGCCGCGCGGTACGTGCCGCCGTGCCGCCCACCGCTACACTATCCAGATCAGACGAAGTGAAACTAACATGTCTACGAATTGGCCACGCAAAGCTTACACACAAACACCATCTGAAACGTGAAGCCCAACCAATGTGCCAACAATGCAAGACTGAACTCACAGTTAAGCATATCTTGCTCAACTGTTGAAGGACTGCAAGCAACAGAAGAAAATATCTTAAAAATGCAATAACACTGAAAGCTGTCTTCAACACAATAGAAACAAAAGAACTCCTGAACTTCCTCAAAGAATCAAACTTATATAAGTACATATAGATCATATATACATATAATTTAAAAAAAAAAAAATTAAAAAAAAAAAATCGAAAAATGGCTGGTCCGTCGGTGTCAGGATAATGTGACCGACCGGGTGATGTGTTTGCGACATGTTACCTGCGTGAGGCAGCACGATAAAGAGGGGCCTTGAGCCACGAGTGGTATTTCACTGCTACGAGCCGTGTCCCACAGCTACAAGCAGACTCATAAATATATGCACGCGCGCTCACACACCCACCCACTCATATGCGCAAACCCGAGGTAGGCCCGCAGCCTACCATTACTATTGAATAGTTTAAAATTCTTGAATGTCTGAGTTCCTCGATGGCCCCCGGACGTAAAACTAAACAAACAAACAAACAAACCCTTTCGTCCATCTAAATCTTGTTAACATCCGTGGGTATCCACCCTTTTGTCCATCTAAATCTTGTCAACATCCGTGGGTATCTCCCCTTTCGTCCATCTAAAATGACTGGCTAAAAAGGCCCTAGTGACCAAGAGTGAGGGTGAGTAATAGATGTTTAACGCCATTTCGACAGCTAAGGTCATATTCATGGCGAGAACGACATTACACAATTTCACAGAGGAATGTGTCGGTGCCCGCGCATATGTGCACCACACACATCCGAGGGGATAGGAAAGAGGAGATATAGACCCTTTTTAAGTGGGCTAGGGAAGCCCGCCCTAGTGACCAAGGTTCATCAATACTTTTCTATGCTCATGTTTGTACATGGGTCCTTTTAACAATGGACTAAATAACTCAAGTTTGATTATCACATTGCTATGTATCACAGTCATTCACTGGCTTGGTAGTAAAACTAGAATAAATATCCTGAACCGGGAATTGTCAATATATATACAATGCGTATCACAGATACTTCAATACCTATCACAGTTACTTCAAGTAGAAATATGAATAATTGTTAATTGTCTTGTGTGCTGAGGATAAGTTCTACATCTCAAAATATAATTTATGTTGCGTTGGATGTCACGCAGAATAGTTCACTATGTACATGTTGAGAACTGTAAAATATCAAATACACATATACCTTGCATCACTACTTGCAGAATAAATTCTATATACAACTCGACTCCTGTTGAGTGCTTCATAACAAAGCCTTTCTTCCTTTTGGGGGATCTTAACGCTCACAACGCCATCTGGGGCAGCCCCCAAACAGATCGTAAGGGCAAAATAATCGAAAGTCTCATGGATAGGCAAGAGCTTTGTCTACTGAATAATGACCGCCCGACCTATTATAGTGCCCCTTCCAAGACCTGGACGCACATAGATATCACCCTATGTTCACCCACCTTATTCACAGACTTTTCCTGGGATACAGCAGATGACTTTCACGATAGTGACCACTGCCCAATCCTTATAAATGACGACCACCAAGGCCTCCTAAGCAAGATCCTGAGGTGGAAACTATACAAAGCAGATTGGGAGACATTCAAGAACCTCTGCAGTGAAGAGCTTAATCTAGACCTCTTCCTGCGGGAACAAGACCCAATGGAGAGCTTTACCACCCGCCTCCAAACCATAGCAACCAGCATTCCCAAAACATCTGGGAAAGAAAATAAACACGACAAGCCCTGGTTCAATGAAGTTTGCAGGGAAGCCAAGAAGAAGCGGCATGATGCACAAAGAGTATTTCAGAACAACATGATTCTCCCCAACCTCGTTGCTTGGAAGAAATCTAAGGCACATGCTCGAGGAACTTTCCGCCAAGCTATGAAAGACTCCTGGAGAGACTTTGTCTCAAAAATTAACAACACTCCAATCACCAAGATCTGGAATATGATCAGAAGAATGAAGGGAAAAAATGACAGTCCCCAAATTCAGCACCTTAAATCCAATGGCCGAGACATTACAGACACCAAAGCAGTAGCAGACCTCATTGGACTCACCATTGAAGAAATATCATCCACAATGGAGGAACTCCTCACTTCAATCATGTCAGAGAGGTTGAGGAAAGAGTCCCCATTATATTCGGTGATAATAATAACCATCCCTACAATTTATTTCTCAATCAATGAACTAAAGTCTGCGCTAAGCAATACCAAAAATAGCTCTGCAGCAGGACCTGATGACATTCCCTATGAATTTCTGACAAAACTACCAGAGGCCTCCCAGGACTGCCTCTTAGGCATCATGAACCACATATGGGAGACAGGCAACTTCCCAGAACATTGGCAAGAGGCAACAGTTCTCCCATTTCCCAAACCCGAAAAAGATCTATCAAATCCCAGGAACTATCGTCCTATAGCTCTTACAAGCTGTATCTGCAAGACCATGGAGAGAATGGTCAATGCTCGACTAGTCTGGCGGGCTTCCCTAGCCCACTTAAAAGGGTCTATATCTCCTCTTTCCTATCCCCTCGGATGTGTGTGGTGCACATATGCACGGGCACTGACACATTCATCTGTGAAGATGTGTAATGTAGTTCTCACCATGAATATGACCTCAGTTGTCGAAATGGCGTTAAACATTTATTACTCACTCACTCGACTGGTCTGGTTTCTTGAAAGCGAGGACATCCTCAATCCTTACCAGTTTCGGTTTCGTAAGGGAAGATCGACACTGGATGCATTAGCCAGCCTTGAAACATATGACTGATAGTCACATATCATCGTCAAATGGGTTGTCTTTGCCTCCCACTCAATAAATTATTCAAAATAAGAGATCTAGTTGTGTTATTTATGCATTCTGGTTCTTAACGCTCGGAGCTTGAAGGGGAACCATGGTTTTGCCTAGTTCCTATGCATAATAAGTGAGCTACAGGGGTGCAAAGGGCCAAAAAGGGTCATTTTTTGGGTAAAAACGAGGGACTAATTTTTTCCCCTTGCTACCAAAGAAAAAATAAAGAGCCAAAACCTTATTTATTTCATGTGGGATATCCCCCTGGGGTAGAGAATAATTTTGTAACAGTTGGGGGTCCATGCATTATCTTTTGTGATCACTGGGTGCATAAATCCTTTGGTGTAATTGTCATGAGGACACGTCTACGACCTTTTTAGGGTTGTTTTGCACCATGAAAGTCACTATGGATGGACTAATGAAATTTACCAGGTAGAGACCTTACATGTACCTATGTAGCCCACAAAAAAGTTTGAACTTGCCTGTTAAACTGTATGTTCTAGAGGCTATTATACGATTTTGGGGTAGTTTACGCAAGGACACGTCTATGACCATACATGTACTCATAGCTGCTAGGTATCTTATATTTAACTATCCTTATTATGTGGGCTTTATACCTCCATATGACAGCAAAAAGCCCTGTGAGTTAGGTTAATAGATTCCAGATAGAACCAGAGATATCATAAGAAAAGTATTGACGAGGACACATCTACGACCGAGGACACGTCTACGACCATAGACATATCTACAGTTATATTGCAAGATTCTTGATACTGTCCTTAATATGTGTGAATTATATCTTCATATGAAAGGAACATTGAATGTTAATGAGATCATTCTGTCTTAATGCAACTCTGAGCTATGACACTGAATACAAATGCAAGGACACGTCTACGACCAGGGACACGTCTACGACCATACATGAAGTCATACAGCAAGCTGCTTTGTATTTAAGTAAAACCATTATATGTTAGTTGTTCCTTGATATGAAAGGAACATTGCATGTTAGTGAGGATATTCTGCCTGACTGCATCTCTGAGCTATGACATTGAATATATAGTGCATGGACACATCTACGACCATGTAATAAGGCATTGTACTGTGGGCATCCTATGAAATATATTTAACCTTCCCTCATATATGGGCATTGTAGCCCAACATATATACATTATATACATAAAAGGATTTTACCATACTGCAAAACTTTTTTTGGGCCCCTCTGACCAGCCATTTGACCATGATCCATGACTATTGGTCATATATAAGAGATGCTTTCATAAAGAACCAACAAGTGGTCGTCATCTTCTTTGATCTTGAAAAGGCCTTTGACACTACGTGGCAGTATGGGATATTGAAAGACCTAAAGAAGAATGGCCTGAAAGGCCAACTCCCACGATTCATTCAGAAATACCTCTCCAATAGGCGATTCAAAGTGAGGGTCAATAACACCTTTTCCGAATTCTTCAACCAAGAGTCAGGAGTCCCACAAGGAGGCATCCTGTCAGTGACCCTATTCCTGCTCAAAATAAATGAAATCATCAAAGCTCTGCCATCAGATGTTTGTCGGACACTATACGTGGATGACTTCCTCATCACCTTCCGTGGTAGAAGCATCCAGACCATCGAGAGGAAGCTACAACTATGTGTAACAAAACTGATGGAGTGGGCTGACAAGAATGGCTTCAAGTTCTCCAAGAACAAAACCTCCATCATGTACTTCCATTACCATACCACCCCAGAATGAGAACCAGACATATACATGGACAAAGACAATTCTCAGTGCATTCCAGTCGTTCAACGAACCAAGTTTCTTGGTTTGGTCCTAGACCAGAAGTTGTGCTTCAAAGAGCATATAGAATACCTGCGCAAGAAATGCAAGAAAGCCATCAACCTGCTAAGAGTAGTGGCACACCCATCCTGGGGAGGAGAACAAGCCACACTGCTAAAGCTCTACAGGGCCCTAGTTCGCTCATAGATATACTATGGCCTATCCATCTATGGAGCAGCCAGTCCCTCATACTTTAAAATGGCTGAGTCTATACAAAACCAAGGTTTACGAATCTGCCTGGGAGCCTTCAGGACATCTCACATCAAAAGCCTTGATGTAGAGGCCAACGAACTGCCACTCCTCTTGAGGCAATTCAAATTGCAGCAAACAACCCTGCAACAACGCTCCTCAAAACACCTGCATATCAGGAGGAATATGACCGCAAGAGAAGCTGGTTTCTTGCTCCATTTGGAGTGAGAGTTACAAAATCACTGGAAGAAGCAGGCATTGATCTGAACGAAGTTATGGAGCTGACCATTGCAGAGACACCACCATGGACACTGTACCAACCAGAAATCATCCTCAGCTTAGTCCCACACAGAAAAGGAAACACATCAAGCATTGCTTACCAGGCAGCTTTCAGCGAACTGCGCGACGATTATAGGGACTATGAGACCATCTTCACTGATGGATCTCATATGGCAAAAAAAGACAGCCTCAGCAGCTGTAAAAGGCTTAGACTCTTACAAAGAACGTCTTCCAGATGAAGCATCTATCTACTCGGCAGATGCCCTCTACCTCACCAAGACCATGTAGAAACCTCAGAGGCAAAAGACCATCTGATCCTCTCGGACTCCCAGTCATCACTTAAAGCCATGCAAACAGGCGCATGGAACCACCCTCTAGTAAACAAAGTCCTGGAAAGATACCACCAGTTAACAGAGGAGGGAAAGAACATCAAATATGGTTGGGTCCCTGGCCATGTAGGGATTTAAGGAAATGAACAAGCAGACTCAGCTGCCAAGGATGCCCTGGGCCAGGCAGTAGTACAAATGCCACTAACATCAACCTGAAGCGCAAGATCAACAAGTACATATATAACAAATGGCAAACATCATAGGATGCAGAGGTGGGAAACCAACTCCAAAAGATCCAAACAAAGGTCAACATGACCAAACCCTACAAGTGCAAGTCTAGAAATGAAGAGAAAACTATGAGCCGCCTCAGAATAGGTCACACAAGACTGACCCATGGTTACAGAATAGGGAGAGAAAACCCTCCCAAGTGTGCCCGCTGTCAGAACCCCCTCACAGTAGAGCAAATCCTCATCGATTGCCAACAGTGTCCCTACAGGGCACAATACCACGCTTGTACAAGCTTGAAAGAACTATTCGAGAAACACAAACCAGAAGAAATATTGGGATATATAAAAGCCCTTGGGCTCTACAATAACATCTAGTTGAAACCTGAATGTCTGAGTTCCTCGATGGCCCCCGGATGTAAAACTAAACAAACAAACAAACAAACAAACAAACAAACAAACAAGTTGAAACCTGATGATTACTTCCCCCACATAGACAAATCATACCACCATTTCCGCTGATAGTGCCTATCAACCTGTGAAGCACAGGATAGCCACTTAGTGCCGCTAAAGTGCTGTAAAACACAAATCAATCAATCATGAAATAATCATTAACCATGTCAGCTAAATACTGCTGACACCTATAGTAACTTCAAATAACTTTTCTCCCCTCTTATGAGAAAAATTAATGCAAGCCACTGTTCCTCCTCTTGAGGATCTACTTCTATCATAAACTCAAATGAAGGGTAGATAACAGGGGGGTCAGAGATCATAACCTGCATCAGGCAGGGGCTTCTTGCCTCGTCCTCCAACCTGGCTTCCAGGTCGCTAAAGTGTTGGTCTGCCAGGTGGGAGTAGTAGGTTCTATATGGACAATAACTGTTTCTTAAGGGGAGGACCGGTATGGGGGAACATACAGCTTCCAAGAGTGTATAGCAAAAATCACCAGAAGAAGGGGTTGCTTCATCTGTTATATTAAGTAAATAGTGTGTCTTAGAATCTGCTTGGCTGTCTTCAGCACCAGAAATCAAGGGGGTAGGTTTTCCGGCTTCCAGGAGGTACCTGGACACCTGGTCCTCCTTTCTTCTCCGTTCGTGGGCTCTTCCCACACGAGACATCTGTTTTTGGCATAGTAGTGGTTCTTCAGATCATTGAACTCAGCATCACTTGCCTTAGAAAAAGTGTGCCACCAAACAGCGTGACACCTCCTCTCGGGTGCATTAGGGTTTTCTCTCATGTGCTGCTCGAAGCCAGAAAGGCAAAACGATCTGCCACAGTGGGTGCAATAGAAGCTGTAATGTTCTCTGGCGGACTCACAACCCTCCATTGTTCGGTCGCAGGCCTAACACTCGAGGGTGCAGAGGACGTCACCTCTTTCACAGGCTTGGGACTGCCTACAACCCGGATAAGAGTCCACTAGATCAACCTCCTGAAAGACATACTGCAATAAAATATAACCAATTATTTGCGTCTGTAATTAACTAAATGTGCCAAAGTGGCGAATCCCTGAGGGACACCCACACATAAAAGTATTCAGGCTAGTGTCTTAGGAACAATAGCGCTTGGAGTGGCCTTTAAGACAGCCTTCCTCCAAGCCTCATCGATATAACCTCGGGTATTTTCACATTTGTCTAAATGAACTACTTGTTTGAAAGCGATTCTCTAGCCCGTCGATCATAAGATTTCTTCTGGCGAGCCTGAGCAGCTTTCAAATTATCTCTTGTTAGCGAATGGCAGCATCGCATTATTTTAGGCAAGTTTTTTTACATATCCTGGATATCTGACCCCTTCTCTCTCATACCCTGGGGCTGCTTCCTGAATGTTGAAAGGTACACCACATTCTCTCCCTAGCATTAGCTTATTTGGGGTATACCCAGTCGTGGAATGAATAGTAGATCGGTATGCCATAGCCATGAGGGGTAGGTGTTCATCCCAATCTGTTTGTCTCTTGTTCACTAGTTGTTGTAACATCCGACCAACAGTGCGATTCAATCTCTCAACTTGTCCGTCCGTCTGTGGTCGGTATGGTGAAGTATGTATCTTGTCTATACGAAGGATCTTACAAATCTCTTGTATTACTTCCGAGGTAAAATCAGGTCCTTGGTCCGTCAAGAGTTCTGCAGGGACCCCAAACCTTGAAATGACAACTTCAACAAGGGCTTCTGCGACAGTAACAGCACGTTGGTCTGGTCGAGCAATGAATTCGCACCATTTAGTAAAGTAGTCAGATATAACCAGGATTACTCTGTTGTTATAACCTGTCAATGGGAATGGTGCCATAATGTCCATTGCGAGACGTTCCATAGGTGCTCCTGTAGGCATATTCTTCAGAGGTGAGAACTTGGAGCGGTTAGATGCCTTGGCTCAGAAGCAGATATCACATCACTTGCACCATTCTCTGGTGTCGTAGTCATTGTTCTCCAAAAGAATCGGGACTGTCGAGTTCTTGCCAAAGTTTTAGCTTGGCCCATGTGTCCTGATTTAGGTTGATCGTGCCTCAAGGTTAGGATAGCGGAAAGATAGCTGCGTGGGAGGATTTTCCCTATGCCACCTTCCTCTGGGTCTTGAAAGCGATAGCAGAGTAAGCCCTCCTTTTTCACATATATTTGGTCAAATTGTAGTACTTCACGTCTGATTCTTCAGCAGCTATGTCATCTCTAGACGGTTTAGTTTCTTTCCAAGTGCGAACTATATTCAGCACAGGGTCAGCCTCTTGAGCTGTCCTAATTTCTTCATCTTGCCATCCATCAGCAGAGCCAATTAGGGGTGCAGTCCTTAGGAGTCTCCTGTCTCTTTCTACGACTTCTTCCGACAGAACTTCGAGTAGAAACAGCTCGTGGGTGGCTAGAAGCAGCTCTCGGTTTCCTCTTTGTTGGTGCCGGATCATCAAGTTCCCTTCCACATTGAGCACATGGAAATGGACATGGAATACGGGACAAAGCTCCCCCTGTGGAGTGGGGACCTTCATGTGAGGGCATGAAGGAGCAGAATAACTTCATTGGGAGTCCACAAGGAGAAATCTCCTTCCATACTAACAGTGGGCATACCAAATTCGTAAAAGGCGACAAACTTGGGGTTTCTTGTGTCTTGGGGTGAGCATGTGGGCAGCTGGTGTCCATATGCACGGGCCTGGGCTTACATGCTTGTTTTTTGCCATGGGATTCCCCCTCAGTGAACCACGTCTGAGTGATCAAAGGCCGTGGTTTGTCTGGCCCTGCCTATGGGACCAGGCAAATAAAAGAACACTTGCTATCCTTCGAAAAGAGTAGGGGAATGAAGCCCCGGTAGCGGTTTTCCCCCTCGACCCTCCTCATAGATTTGGTCATTCATCTCATAGATTCGGTCATTCATAGATTCGGTCACTGCTGTGTCGGGCAAGCAGCATATAAATACCTGTCCAAAAAGAAAAGAAAGGACTTAATGTCCGAGAAACCTTGAATGTCTGAGTTCTTTGAAGGCCCCCTGACATAAAACTAAACAAACAAACAAGCGGGACAAAGCATCTGCATTGCCATGAAGCTTTCCTGGTCGATGTTCTATATCAAACTCAAACGAGGCCAACTTGTGGAGCCAGCCAGCTACTTGTCCTTCCGGGTTCTTCTTTTCTAGTAGCCATCTTAGAGCTGCATGGTCAGTACAAACTCAGAATTTCTTCCCATACAAGTAATGGCGGTACTTGTCCATGAAGTCAACTACCGCCAGAAGTTCTCTGTGTGTAACACAATAGTTTCTTTCCGCTTGAGACAGGACTCGACTTAAGAGAGGGCACGCTCTATGTCATCTTGCTCCTGAGAGAGCACAGCTCCAATTCCACAGTTACTAGCGTCGGTGTCTAGAATATAACGTCCATCCTTCTTTGGGTATCCTAGTATAGGTGCTTTAATTAGTTCACTGTTCAGAGTATCAAATGATGTTTGCTCTTTTTCTTACCACTTGAACAGTGTGTCTGGACCACTGAGGGCATATAGGGGTGCTGCTACCTGAGCATAGTTCTTTATGAATTTCCGGTAGTATCCAGAGAGTCCATGGCATGATCTGACACCTTTCTTTGTAGTTGGAGTAGGCCACTCTTTTACCTTGTCAATCTTGGCAGGGTCTGTCTGAACCCCATCTTCACTCACGACATGTCCAAGAAATGAGACTTCTCTCTGGAAGAGGTTGTAATTCTTTGGTTTTAACTTCAATCCTGCCTTGCTTAGATGAGTGAATACTTGCTCCAGACATTGAAGAAGTTCTTCAAAGGTGGACCCAAATACGATGACACATCAAGGTAGAGTAGGACACTATTTCCCCGTTCCTCTCTGAAACCACGTGTTCCATAAGTCTTTCAAAAGTTGAGGGAGCATTACAGAGCCCAAAGGGCATTGCTGTCCATTCATATAGCCCAAAGGGTGTAGAAAATGCTGTTTTAGCCTGATCTGCTGGGTGCATTCCTACTTGCAAATATCCACTTGCAAGATCTAATGTGGCAAACCATGCACCTCCGCCTAGTTGAGCTAGATTATCTTCAATGTTTGGTAGCGGGTAAGCATCTTTCTCTGTAAGATCATTTAAACGGCGGTAGTCTACACAGAAACAATTACTTCCATCCTTCTTCTTAACCATCACAACTTGTGCTGACCATGGACTTTCTGAAGGCTGAATGACACCTTGTTCGAGAAGTG
Organism: Acholoe squamosa; assembly: GCA_949317995.1. Taxonomy (NCBI): domain Eukaryota; kingdom Metazoa; phylum Annelida; class Polychaeta; order Phyllodocida; family Polynoidae; genus Acholoe; species Acholoe squamosa. The sequence continues at coordinate 2,259,206 of OX439050.1, read as the reverse complement.
TAGCTAGTTCTCTCTTCACTACCTCCTGCCTTACACACGAACACCACCTGAAACGTGAAGCCCAACCAATGTGCCAACAATGCAAGACTGAACTCACAGTTAAGCATATCTTGCTCAACTGTCGAAGGACTGCAAGCAACAGAAGAAAATATCTTAAAAATGCAACAACACTGAAAGCTGTCTTCAACACAATAGAAACAGAAGAACTCCTGAACTTCCTCAAAGAATCAAACTTATATAAGTACATATAGATCATATTGTAGCGAATTAGACGAACACAGGAGTAAGTCGTTCAGTTAAGCTTGGGGAAAACTCAACCCGTATATTGTGTGAATAAAGGTGTACAAATATCAAGGCGTGTCTCTTCTATTAATCAGATCTCATCAGTTACATAGCCAACGTCGTTCCTAAAGTCTACGTAGGACTCTGCTGGGGAGGCTGGGTCACGTCCGCACCAGACAGCTGGGAGTCATAGACTGAAGGGGCAGCGGCCCCCGCGGGCCTTATATAGCAACCGCGGGCACCGCGCCCCCTCGTGGTGCGGGACCGAACCAGCCCAACCCACAGAGTCCCGCGGAAAGCCTAGCGCTTCCCGCCCCGCCGCTACACTCTTCCCTCCTTACTTTAAACACTATACATGAAAGAACTATGGGAAGGTGTACAAAGTAAAGCGGCTATGACATCGCAAAAATGGCGCCCCCATACGCCCTCTACCAGGTAGGGTTACTAGAATTATAGACAAACAGTTACTAATGTGATATAGAATAATAAGTACTACAATTACTGGCCCTGCGACATCAAGCGCACTCAGGCTCAAATATAAATCAACAGTCGTAATAGCTTCCACACGAATCTCGTCAACAGCTTGGACGGTAACAACTCGGTGACCTAGCAACCGCAACACATAAACGAAGCCGGAACCCACGGTCCCATCCGTAGGGTGGTTACACAGTCCTGACACATGGGGGGGACAACGGTCCCGACCCGGGGGGAACAGCAATCCCAACAACTCGTAGGGGGCAACGGCCCCAACACCTCCGTACTCCTGAGCTCAACCTCGCCCTGGGAGCTCGGGCCCACCCTCGGGCCTACCTTGCTGGGTCCCAACCTCAACAAGTCCCGGTGGGAGCTGGGGCCAACAAGCCCAGCCCCCCTCCGGAGGAGCCGACCGCCGCGGCTCGGAGGACCCCGCACCGGCCCGACTACTCGCCAGTAGTAGGCGCGTGCTGCAACAGACGAGAAACAATAGGTGATTAGGTGGTCTGCAACAGCTATGCGGGTGTCCAGTGTGCTCCCCTCTCGCATCTGGGGGAGGCTTGGAGTGGGCTTTTCCTGAACCTTCTCAGTACTGGGGGCCCGAATTACAGTCAAAGGATGAAGTTTGCTTACAGCTATAGACGAACTGAGACGGGTACGAACAAGACGGTTATTACATTCATGATGACCACCACTTCTCCCCTTCCCCGCCTCAATTACTGGCGGGGGAGGGGGCTCTGCCCGAAAGGGGGCACTCGGTCTAGACGTGGAGTAGTGTCAGGCGGACTTACCGGAGCCGGGGAGTCCTCCTGCGGTGGCGGCGCCCGCTCGGGTCCTGCTGGGGGTGCTCCCTGAGCGGCTGCGGCGGCGGGGGCCGCTCCCTGGGCGGCCTCTGGTGCCCGGCGACCTGGGACCACCCGCCGGTACGTGGTGGCCGTGGTGTTGGACACCGTGAAAGTGTCCCTGTCGTGGAAGCGGACGCGGCTACTGATGTCCCCGGTGAGTGCCCCGTACCCAGGTCCAAAGTCGCGGGGGGGAACCAAGTAAGCCGCATACCGCTCCAGCGGGTCTGGATCCCTCCCCCGCACGTGCCACCAAGGAGGCACAAAGGACGCCGCCCCTGTGGGTCTGGCCGAGGGGGCCGGGGCTCGGCGCCGACGACGGGCACTCGGCGGTGTATGCCGGAAGGAGGTCCACGCCGGTAACTCCGGCGCGGGCGGCAGGTCGGCGGTGGTGTCCTTATCCTTTGCCGGGTCCCTGGAGGGTACCTTCGGGCGACGAGGGGGGGAAGGCGGTGGCGACTGCCACTCCACGGGAAGAGGACGCCCCGTCTCGTCATCCGAGGGACATAGCCTGGTACTGGGTGTGGCCGTGGCCACAGCGTCCAAGGCGGCCCTTTCCTCCGGGGTGACGGCCCCTCCGGGCCAAGCCCGTACCGGCTCTGACCGATCGGTCTGCGTGAGGGTGCTGGCTACCGGGGTCATGCGGATCAGCTGGATGGGGCTCGCTCCGTCCCACTCCCGGTTTAAGGCCACCATATCCTCCGCCGTGAGAGTGATGGTAACGGGGAGGGTTTCCGCCGTGCCGACTGGGGTGCTACTGGCGAGCAGGTTACGCACGGCGGTCGCTGCCTCGTCCTCGCCGACGTTGTCCAGCCGCACGCCCCCGAAGGTGCGCGAGTCGCCGCTGTCTCTTGCCTGAGTGAGGTTGGGTGCCAGCGCAGCCTCACTTTGCCGCGGGGGGGTGCAGGCCGTGAGTGCCACCTCCTCTGCGGCCGTAGGAGACTCGGGCTCACAGGTGGGGGCAGGGTCTCCGGAGGACACGGTCTCAACCCGGGCGGGAGCACCGGTCGGGCCCGGGTCCCCGGGGGCCCCTCCGGCTGCGAGCTCCTCCTTGGGAGGCGCTGGCTCAGTACGAGCCCCCTCGTCCGAAGTGCCAGGGCGAGACGGTAGTGTGGGTAGGGCCTGGCACAAGGGCTGCAGGTCCAGCTGGTCCTTTTCCCTCGGTCTCTCGTGTGGGGCCTGGGCGGGTGAGGGCACTGGTCGGGTAGCGACCTCCCCCTCCCCGTCCTGAGGCAAGGCTGCTGCCTCCGGAGCCTCCACTTCCCCACCGGGGGTCTCTCCGGCAGGGGACTCCACCGGTGAAGGTGAGTCGGCTCCCGTGGGGGGAGCGGTGGACGCGGTGGGGAGCACTGGCTTGGTACTAGCCTCTCCCTTCTCCTGGTCCGCCGTCGCTTCCCCAGTGGTGTAAGAGGTGGGGGGCACTGACCTCGTAACGGTCTCCTCCCCCCTCAGCTCTACCACCTCCTCTTCCTCAGAGGAGAGTGGTACCAATTGGTACCTAATGACCGACTCCGGGGCGGGGGTACTCCCGGTAGTTACCGCGCCCGTCGTGGTCGGGGAAGAAAGGGCATCCGAGGCCACAGCCGCTTTAACTGGGGCACTCTCCGTAGACCGCGTAGAGGCCGCCAGGGGGGTCACCACCGGTGCTCCTGGGGGAGGTAGGCCCCACATGGTGAGGAGGTCCGTCATCCGGCGTGCCATCTCCTCCTGGTTGGCGCCTCCCGCCACGTAGGCCGATCCCATAGCCATCAAGGCCTCGCGGTCCAGGGGAACGCCTGCCGAGGCTCCGGTAAAGGCTCCCGGTGTCCCCCACGCCACGGTCGTGGTCACCGCCGGTGTCGCAGCCGGGGAGGTGACTACCAGTCCTCCAGAGGGGGGTACGGCGGGGGTCACCGAGGTAACCGTGGAAGACGGCTTGGGGGAGGCGGGGGTAGCCGACCGCCTCTGAGCCTTGGTGAGGGGGGGCGACTTGGGGGAGGCGGAAGCGCTCCTCACGGAGGCCCTCCTCCTCTTACCTCCGGGCTGGAGGGTGGGGGGCAGGGACCCGCTCCCCTCAGCGGCAGGCTGGAGAGGTGAGACGGCGCCCAGACTGAAGGTGGGGCTGCTTCCCAAGTCGGTGGCTCTGGTGTCTGTACGGCTCCGGGGCCGCGAGCGGGAGGGCGAGGCCTGCCGATCCTTAGGTGGACGGCCACTGGAGGTAACCGTGGCGGCGGGGGCCTTCCCCTTCTCCCTAGGCGACTTGGATGGTGTCCGCTTGGTCGAGGTCCCGCCGCGGGACAGGGAGGGGGACGAGGCCTTAGACTGCCGTTGTTGTCGGCCCTCCTTGGCGGGACGGCCCGCCGGGGCGGTCACCCGCGCCGCGGGACTCGGGCTCTCCTCGGGGGAGGAGGGGGCTGAGCCGTCCGACTCCTCTCCGGAGCTCTCCTCGGACCCTTCCGAGGACTCGGCCTCCACCGGGATGGCCAAACGCTTCCTAGGGGATGGGGATTGGGCGGACAGCCCTGGGAGCGGACGAGCAGCAGGCATCCTCTTGTGGTCCCGCACCCACGGGTGATCTCCTCCCCCCTCCGACCTGTGGCGGGTCCTGATGTGCCGCAGCACGTCCTCCGCCCTGTCCGAGGCATACAGGCACCCCTTGGTTCGAAAGGGGCAGAACCACCCCTTCAACTCCCCCGTCGGATGTTGCCGGCTCTGGTGGCGTTTCAGGGCTTGCCGGTGGGAGAAATCCACCCCGCAAATGTCACAGGGGATCCGCGACGACGCCATCACACCATGTGAACACGTTTCTGCGGGACTGCGGGACCTTCCGCGGGGGCTGCGGGACCTGGCTCTTCCAGGGGCCCCCCTCCGGCTGTCCCGCGGCGGGGTGCGGCTCCGCCTGGGGCTCGCTGAGGGCTTCCTACGGCCTCTCCTGGGTGAGAAGCGGTCGCTTCTCTCGCTGGACTTGCCCCGAGACCTCCTGGGCGAAGCTTTTCTGGGGGGCGCCATCCAGGTGGCTAACCTGGGACTATTGCGGGTTGGCTCTTCCGGTTTCCTCCCTTCTGATCCGCCGCGGGACGCAGTACCCGCGGTTCTGCCTCTCCTACGGCCGCGGGACCCGATTGGGGTGGTATCCCCCTTCCCTATAGCGTCTCTGGCTTCCCCTCTCACCTTGGGGATAACGTAAGACGCCAATTTCCGGCTCCTTTGTGGCATTTCGGGCGTTAATCCTAGCCTGCTCCAAACGGACATTACTTCAAGGAAAGTCTGCAGTTGGGAACCGACGTCACACCCCGCGTCCCGCCGCGGAACGCTACGTAATCCGCGGGACCCGACGCCGTCCATGGCTTCCCGCCTGGCCGTCCCTGACCAGTCGCCGCGGCACCCGATCTCTTCCCCACCATTTTTCCAGGCTGACCCCGACCAATCGCCCTGGGTGTGCAGCTCTACCCAGTTAGTCGTTGCCACCATTCTGACTACGCCGCGAGCGTCCCCCCTCTCGGTCCCCACCTCTGGCGGGGCCGGTGGTCGGGGGGGAAGGGCCCCCACTCCGGCTGGGGGGGTGGGAACAACCTTGATTGAGTCACAGTGTACTACTTTGACTTTACGATCCATCTTTATTTCATAGACGTGCCCCGATAGGAACCTGGTCACCACCCACGGTCCTGTCCAGAAACGTTGCATCTTAGGGCAGACCCCTTTCTTATGGATGGGGTGTAAATAGTACACCAGGGCCCCCACCTCGATGGTCCTATCCCGCGCATGGAGATTGTAGTTGCGCTCCTGACGAGCAACCGAGGTGCCCAGATGGTCGCGTGCAGTCTCGTGAGCTCGTGCCAATGAGGTCTGGAGTTTAGCTACGTAGCCGACGGCGCCCTCTCCCACCCTCTCCTCCTCCATGGGATAGAGGACGGTCAGCGGTACCATGGTCTCTCGCCCCAGCATCATCATATTCGGGGAGACGCCGGTGGACGAGTGGGCCGACGCTCGATAGGCGGCCATGACAAACGGCAGTTGTAGGTCCCAGTCGGACTGGTCCTTGGCGACCACAGCGGAGAGGAGGGCCTCAATGGTGCGGTTCCACCAATCCGTCCGATTTCGGATTGAACGCACAAGTCCGCGTCTGCTGAATGCCCAACAGGCTTACCACTTCCCGAAAAAGGCGACTCTGGAAATTCCGACCTTGATCAGAGTGTAGGGTGGCGGGCGGCCCCAGGCGGCAGACCACCGTTTCCACAAATGCCCTCCCGACCGTGGCCGCCTCCTGGTCGGGCAGGGCCACCGCCTCTGCCCACTTGGTGAGGTAGTCCACAATAACTAAGATGTACCGGTTCTCTCGGGGCTCCGGTGTGATAGGGAAGGGCCCCATTAGGTCCACAGCCATCCTTTCCATGGGTAGCCCCACCGGGACGTGGCCCATGCGGGCGCGGTGAGGACCGGGTGGGGGCTTCCTTTCCAGGCAAACCGGGCACCAGGCCACCCAGTAGGTGATCTCTTTCCTATAGTCGGGCCAGTACCATCTCTCCGAGCACTTCCGGAGTGTTCGGGTTCTGCCAAAGTGGCCCACTATGCCTTGCCCGTGGCAAGACTCCCACACCTCTCGCTTCCTCTTTTGCGGCACTAGTAATTGGAAGTGGGGGGCGCTGCCAGGAACGAACCACCAACGACCCAGGAGGCCCTCTTTTATTTCTAGACGCTGGAGCTGGGCCACGAGCGACCGCAGGGCGTACGGCTTGTCCCGGAGTTCGTCGCACGTGGGTGTGATGCCCTCCCAAATCCAAGCAAGAACTGGCGAAAGCAGCGGATCCTCCTCTTGGTCGCGCCGCCATTCCTCTCTCACTTCGGAAGCCCGATCTGGGTCGGAGGAGCCCAAGCGGGTGAGGGCGCAGACGTGTCCAGTCACGGGGGAGGTGGACTCATCCCCTTCCCCAGCGAGTCCGCATTGACGACAGGGGATACGGGAGAGACCGTCGGCGTTACCATGGCGACTACCGGGCCTATGTTCGACCGTAAAGTCGAACATGTCCATCACTTGCAGCAACCTAGCTATCTGCCCCTCCGGTTCCTTAAATGACATCACCCACTTTAGCGCTGCATGATCCGTGCGGATGAGCACATGCCGACCCAGGAGGTAGTGCCGAAATTTTTTCAACCCAAAGATGACTGCCAAGAGCTCGCGACGCAATAATTTCTCTCCGCTTTTGTTAGGGTCCGGCTGCCGTATGACAAGACGATCTCTCGGTCATCCTGCATTTGCGACAAGACTGCTCCTAAGCCGGTGTCCGAAGCGTCCGTGTCCAGGACGATCTGGCCCTCCTCTTGGGGATAACCTAATATGGGTGACTCTACCAGACATTGCTTGATCTCGCGGAAGGCGGCGTCACAGGCATCTGTCCAGGTAAAGGTCCTCCCCTTGTCAGCGAGTGTAGTCAGCGGCTTGGCCCGTGTGGCGAACTGGGGAATAAAGGCGCGATAATAGCCGGCTAAGCCTAGGAAGCTCCTCACTTCTGTCAAGGTTTCCGGCGTAGGCCAGTCTCGCACCATAGAAACCTTGCCAGGATCGGTGGCTACCCCATTGCGATTGACCACGTGGCCCAGGAATGCCACCTCCTGCTTGGCCAATTGGCACTTGCCTGGCTTGACCTTCAAGCCGGCGGCCTCCAGACGAGCCAAGACCTCCCCCAGACGCGCAACGTGTTCCTCGAACGTACGAGAGAAAACTACGATATCATCCAAGTACACCAAGCACGAGCTCCACTGCAAGCCACGCATGGCCACCTCCATAAGCCGTTCGAAGGTGCCCGGGGCGTTGCAGAGCCCGAACGGCATGACAGTGAACTGGTAGAGGCCGCGGTGCGTGGTGAAAGCCGTCTTCTCTCTATCCTCTGGCGCCATGGCGACCTGCCAATAGCCACTGACCAGATCCATCGTGGAGAACCACTCGGACCCGGACAGGGTATCGAGGCTGTCATCAATGCGCGGAAGGGGGTACGCGTCCTTCACGGTGATTTTGTTCAGCCGACGATAATCCACACAGAACCGCATGGATCCGTCCTTCTTCTTGACCAACACGACCGGGGAGGCCCAGGGTCCCTCTGCCGGCTCAATCATCCCTGCCTTCAACATTTTATCCACCTCCTGGTCTACGAGCGATCTGCGGTGGGGTGCCAGACGTCTCGGCGGCTGTTTCAATGGGGAATGGCCACCCGTCCGGATGCGGTGCTCCACCATAGTTGCCCTGCCGATGTCCCCTGGTTCCAATTGGAAGGCCCCGGCATGCTTCCTTAAGAGCGAGGACATCTCCTCCCGGCGATTCCCCGTCAGTCCGCTTACCAGGCCCTCCACTACCTCTTCTACCCGGGGGTCCCCAGGCGACACCACCCGGCAGCAGCCCGCGTCTAGGGTGTCGCTCTCTGCGGAAGGACCGCATATTTCTTCTACTGTCGCCAACTCCATCTCTCGATAGACGACAAGGGGGTCTTGCCCGGGGTTCAACAGTCGCAGGGGAGCCTCCTTCACCCGGGGGTCAATTAAGCCGCGGGCCACCAGCAGCCCTCTCTTGGTCTCCTTCTCTCGGAGTCCTTCTACCAGGCCCAAGTTATCAGTCTCCCATTCTCCCACCACATAGCCATCCACCACCGTTTCCGATCCCGGGGCCAACACCGTGGTGTATCGGCTTACGATCCGGCAGGACGCGCTAGTCGGTAGGGAAGGCGAAGCCTCCGGCGCCATGAGGAGCCTCTTCCCCGCCATGTCCACCATCATTCTAGTGTTCCTCAAGAAATTGGAGCCCAAGATGACCTCCGTCGGCATATCCGCCACTTGTAATACTATGGGCCACGTGTATGGGCCCAACTCCAGGGAGGTTACCCACTCCCCCATCAGCCGGAGCGGTAGTCCCTCTACAGAAAAGACTCTTTCTTGGGATGGAGGCAGCTCCCTGCTACCTCCGTTCTTGTGCCACCAGGCCAACGAGACGAGATTGATGGTCGCCCCGGTGTCTACCAAGCACTGCACCGGCTCCCCCTCAATCCGCCCCTCGACCAAGAGGCCCGCACCCCCCATCTCGAGTCTCCCCTGTATTTCTAGGTGATCCGTCGTCCGCGACGGCGGCCTCCTCGCTTCGGCCCTGCCTTGGGAGTCAGACAGGACCGAGTCTAGTTTTCCGATGGTTCCTTCGTTGTGCGGGATTCTGCTGATTCCGCTTCCCGGACCTTGGATTGCCACTCCGGGCAGTCGATGCGCATGTGGCCCTCCTTAGCACAATGGAAACATCGGAGGGGGGGGCGGCCCCCAGGCCGATCGCCCCTCGGTCGCTCTCTCCTCCTGCCCTCAGATGGCCTATCCAGCTTCTTGAAAGCCGCGTCTGTTCGAGCCATCACAGCTTCGGACTGTACCTGTTCCTCTTCTACCTTCTTGCGCAGGGCTGCCAATTCCTCCGCCATTGTAGTCGAGGAGACCCTGGCTGCCGCCGCCCCCCGATCACCCTCGCCTGAGCGCAGGCATGCTTCCGCGTGGAGGCCTACCTGAACGGCCCCCGCCAGGTCGTCGGGCATCGTCTGATGAATCCACTGACGGAGTCGCTCATCAGGTAGGCTCTCGACGAAGCGGTCTCTGGACATGACATCAATTGTAGCTTCGTCGGCCCCCGGGTAGGCCAGACGCATGTATCGCTGTATCTCTTCGGCATGGGCTTGAAGGCAAGCGCCCTTCGCCCGTTCCAAGGCCTTTAGTTTGGATTTATAGACTGCGCTCTGGTTGGGTGGCTGGAACCGGGCTACGAGGGCATCACGCAGGCGCAGGTAGCCGGTTTCCGTGCCGGGGTCGATACCTGCCAAGAGGCGACGTGCGATGCCGGTGAGGGACAACCCTAGAAAGACGCCAGCGTCCGCGTTTCCCCATCCGTTGGCCCGTCGACAAAGGTCGAAGTGAGACAGATATTCGAGAAGATGGCCGGAGCCATCGAACTTGCCCGGCATAAAAATGGGTTTCGTCAGCCGGTCACCGGGACCCCATTCCAAGGAGCTGCCTGAGAGCCGATCCCTTGCGGAAACCCCTGCCCGGGGATCTCCGATCATTCCCCCCACTGCCTGACGCAGTCGGTCACTCGGGGCGGGTGTGGTGGTCGCCCCCCTGTCCCCGATGGAATCCCACGCTCGCGGGGTGGGAAGTGAGCTGTGTGCCGAGATGGATCTTTTCCAGTCCGCCAAGGCGGGTCCTCCTTCTGGGACCAGTTCCCCCCCGGGATGGTGGGTGGTCATCCCCTCCCCTGCAGGCGCGGGCGGTCTGGTGATCATCAAGTCGACTCGGGGCCTAACCTCCCCATATTCTGGCCTCACCAGCCCTGGGTGCGTTATCCCCTCCGCCCGTGGTAGTAAAGTCGGTGGTGGGGCGGGGCTGCTTTGCGGGTGGCTGGATAACGGTTGTGGAGCCGAAATAACCGTATCCCGGCCATGGTGTGGTGAAGCCGTCATACTCGCGGACCTCGGAGGAGCTCGAGCCTCTTGTCTCCGAGCCTCCTCCCTTCTCCGCCATTCTCGTACCCACTCGGCCTGTCTCTGCTCTTCCTCCCGCATGGCCCGCATGCTTTCCAATGGTCTCTCCTCCTCCGAACTGGGGATGGGGAGGGGATACGAGGCGTCCGGTGCTAAGTCGCCTCTGGAGGAAACTACGCTGTCTCCTGACGGTACTCTGGCCTCCGGCAATGACGTGGAAGACCACGGGGATGAATTGGGAAGGGAGGGGCGAACCGACTCCCGGCAGGGCCGGTCGTCCCGCCAATCCAACGACGCCGACGGATCCCCCCGGCCGCCGATAGGACGGTAGGTAAGAGCACCCTCCCCGGTGGTCACCGGAGATGGGTCAACGTCAATTCGGCCCAGGCGATCGGCCAAAGTCGTAACGGATGGTCGCGGCCGATCGGGTGGCACGCCCAAGGGTCCTGATTCGGCGCTACCCGGCTGGGGGCCCGGACTCGGTGGCTCGGAGGGCAGTCCCCCCCAAGCCCCTCCTGGCTCCCCAGAGATCTGCATAGTGGATTCTCCTCCCGAAAACTGGGCCCGCGGCAGCCGTGAGTGGTCCAGAAGATCATGCAATTCCTCCCGGCGAAGAAACAGGGCGCCCAACGCTTCTGCGGGACCTTGCGGGACTGCGGGACCTTGCGGGACTGCGGGACCTTGCGGGACTGCGGGACCTTGCGGGACTGCGGGACCTTGCGGGACTGCGGGACCTTGCGGGACTGCGGGACTCCGAGACGAGAGTCGGTTCTCGGGACCCAGACGAATCATCACGTCTTCATCTATCTGCACGAGGTTCCCCCTCACCCCTGCCATCATTTCTTCTCTCTCTTCCCTAGTTAAGCCGTCACTGGACATATTTCCCCACCTGCGCCGCCTAAATTAGCCGTAATCGTGGGTTCCGCTCAAGAACCACCGCTGTCACCAATGTAGCGAATTAGACGAACACAGGAGTAAGTCGTTCAATTAAGCTTGGGGAAAACTCAACCCGTATATTGTGTGAATAAAGGTGTACAAATATCAAGGCGTGTCTCTTCTATTAATCAGATCTCATCAGTTACATAGCCAACGTCGTTCCTAAAGTCTACGTAGGACTCTGCTGGGGAGGCTGGGTCACGTCCGCACCAGACAGCTGGGAGTCATAGACTGAAGGGGCAGCGGCCCCTGCGGGCCTTATATAGCAACCGCGGGCACCGCGCCCCCTCGTGGTGCGGGACCGAACCAGCCCAACCCACAGAGTCCCGCGGAAAGCCTAGCGCTTCCCGCCCCGCCGCTACAATATATATATAAGTAAAATTTATTAAAAAAAAAAAAAAAAAAAATGGCTGGTCCGTCGGTGTCAGAATAATGTGACCGACCGGGTGATGTGTCTACAGTTTGCGACATGTTACCTGCGTGAGGCAGCACGATAAAGAGGGGCCTTGAGCAACGAGTGGTATTTCACCGCTACGAGCCGTGTGGTGACCAAAGGCCGTGGTTTGTCTGGCCCTGCCTATGGGACCAGGCAAATAAAAGAACACTTGCTATCCTTCGTAAAGAGTAGGGGAATGAAGCCCAGTTAGCGTTTTTCCCCCTCACCCCTCCTCATAGATTCGGTCATTCATCTCATAGATTCAGTCATTCATAGATTCGGTCACTGCTGTGTCGGGCAAGCAGCATATAAATACCTGTCCAAAAAAAAAAGAAAGGACTTCATGTCCGAAATGGAATGTCTGAGTTCCTTGATGGCCCCCGGACGTAAAACTAAACAAACAAACGAGCCGTGTCCCACTGCTACAAGCAGACTCATAAATATATGCACGCGCGCACACACACCCATCCACTCATATGCACAAACCCAAGGTAGGCCCGCAGCCTACCATTACTATTGAATAGTTTAAAATTCTTGAATGTCTTAGTTCCTCGATGGCCCCCGGACGTAAAACTAAACAAACAAACAAACCTCCTCCATATGTATCGGCAATCGCTGAGGTGGTACTTTCACCGGTCGTGCATCGCCAGTTCGAATCTCGTGTTGAACCAGACTGGTTCTACCTAATGGTTCCCCACTACATGCGAAGGCCTCACGAAAATTTACAAGTAATGATTTCACCTTATCCGCCTGTTCAGGCGAGAGAGCCTTTATACTATTTTCATACAATTTCTTAATCTCATCATCCATTTGACCAGCCACGATGGCCCGTCTGTAGTAGTACCGGCCTGTGGGCTGGATATCCTCTTCTTCCACTTGGAGTACTGTAGCAATAAGGGATCTTTGTTTTATCACTACTTCTTCAGATGTCCTGTTGATGAGATGTACAGGCAGCCTTGCTGTTGTCATAGATACAACTGCTTCTTCTGTTGATAGACCTATTTCTTCCTCCATCCTAGGGTCGCCTGTGACCACTCCGAGTGTAAATGGGGGTTCTTCATGTAGGACACCAATTACTGGAAGTCTGTGCCATGGTGGAATTTGCAAATCATTTTCTGCATAAATGGTTACAGTCCTTCGTTTCACATTTTCTTCTAATGGAAGTCTTCTTCCAGGTTCATCATCATCAGCGAGACGGACATTATTGTCTCTCCAGCTCCATTCCCATCTGTTTCTTCGCATGAAGTCACATCCTAAGACCAGTTCTAGACCAACATCAGTGATCAAGAAGTCATGCTCGACAATTCCAAGTCGGGTTTCCAGCGTCAAGTGAGCAACATTATGTATCTCCATTCGGGTGTTATTAACTCGAAAGAGTTTAAAGAGCCAGGGTAAAAACGGAAGCATTCAGTGCTTCTTAACAAAGAAAAAGTAAGACGCTTTTAGCCCTATGTTAAATCCCATAAGTGGTGCAAAAAACTAAACTTTCACGGGTTTTTGGTGTGGAGTGGTGCAAATAGTTGATGAATTTGCCATCATTCGATCCGTCCGCTCGTCTCTATTGTCGTAAAAATGGTCGTTCTTAATATTTTTTTAAATTATTCAGTGTCATAATATAGAAATATGATAAAGAATAGTAAAAGGATATCATTTGAATTGATATGTATTATTAAAAAGATAAAAATTATATGTTCGCCTTGTCTTTGATTCGCATCCCAAAGCCCGTGGGTCGGGCATGCGCACAGAATACCAAAATCCAAAATGGCGGACAGCCAGACGACCGACTTGTGGGGCTATAACAGTGAAAAGATAGGATATATTCAATTCAGTTTGATTGATATTGCCAAAGATGCATGGATTATATTCAAAAAGCCATCAATTCTAAGTTAAACTGATAGAAAATATCATTTCTCCATCGAAAATGCTACTTACGACAAGGAGGGTCGTGCATGTGCACAGAACATCAAAATCCAAAATGGCGGACAGCGAGACGATCGACTCACGGTGCCATCGAAAGTGCTGGATTATAACAAAATGGAGGAGAATTACACTGTCTCATGCTTTTGTATGGTTAATATGGATCCTTGTTCAAGACCTGCTGCTGTATTGCTATGCTTAACTCGCCAAGAGAGGAGTTATTCGCCAATGAAACATACGAGCGATAATGGATGCATTATCCATAGGCTTAACCAATGACAGTGATAATGCTCCAAGAAAACATGAGGTTAGTATCAGAAGGGGCCTAAAAGTAGATATTAAGTGCCCTTTCGAGTTACTTGCATTGCAAAATGCTGTCCTATATTAAACTGCACACACCTGGAGCCCTGTATCAGCTGGTCTTATGTGAATATTTGCATTCCCGAATTGTAACCAATTAGGGAGTTCGGTACCCATAAATGACCGTTCAGCTCCAGTGTCAAGTAAAGCAGTGATATGTTCATCACCCTTTGGTGTTGAAACAGTGACAAGCACCCTAATTTCTTCCGGTCCAGACTTGGCCAGTTTCATTCCGACCATACGAGCAGCAGCGGGGTCTGGTTTCTTCACTGGGACAGTGTCCAGAGGTCTGGGGCGCTGCTGTGATGCATTAGGGTGTGGACTGTCGCGGCGTCCTTGAGAATTCCATCTTGCAGGAGATGGGGAGCATCCTCTTGCTCCATGTTCTTGCCTTCCATGGGGACTCTGTGATCTAGGGCAATCTCTTTTGAAATGTCTTGTCACCACATGTGAAGCATCCAGTAGATTGGCTTCTCCCTGGGGATGAATGGTGACTGCGGGCTGGACTACGAGGACAATCTCTTCATATATGCTTGGTATCTCCACAGGTGTACCATCTGCGAGATGAATGTGGGCTCGGTGTGCTTGACCTAGAGCATTGTCTCTGCCAGTGGCTAGGGTCACCACATGTGGAGCATCCACTCAATTTCTGTGGGCTGCGACTTCTTCGTACATTGGCAACCTCAGAAGCTAGTGTATTAACTTGGTTTTTCAGTTCTTGGATCTCTCTGGGGGTAGGCAAAAGCAGAGGCTCAGGGCTGGTGCCTCGGAACCTAACCTTGGTTACATTGTTGCGGTTCTCGGGGGTGTGCCATGCTTCTTCTCGTGCTGCTGCCTTCACAGCTTGATCCAAAGAAGTAGGTTCGGCACGATATACTGCCTTGCCTAGGCAAGATTTGTGAGCGCTTGAGTAAATCGTTCAATTGCAATTACTTCAGCTGCATCTACTGCAAAGCCAGGGTAGGCCAATTTTACAAGATACCGGATATCTTGGGCTAGGGCAGGTATTGTTTCCCCGTCTTTTCTTACTCTGCCTGGTGGATGGCTGCCTGTTGCTGGACGCCAAACCTCTGTTGTAGAGCCTCATCCAGACTCCTGTATGAACTAATAATGGTAGCACTACCTCCATCTACAAAACACTGAGCATCGCCAGTCAACTGTACGAGTAGAACATCAAGCCGCTTGTCTTAATCCCAATCATTTAGGCAACACAATCTCTAAAAATAATTTCGGTGCTCTTCCCAAGGTATGGTTCCATCATATGGCCTGGGCTTCACATAATTCTTCTTCTTCTTTCTATAAGTATCTTCACATGATGTGGTTGGAGAATGGTAACGTCTCCTATTTTTTGAAGATATTTCTTCAGTATCGACAACGGCTTGTCTTCTCCGTTGTCTGCCACGTCCCTGCTCTCTATTGTAGGGTTCACTTGGATATCTGTAGTTTGAATTTCTTGGCATCTGGTTCCTGCGTGGAGGATCACTTTGTGATGCATAAGTAGGTGGTGTCGGTCGTCATCCCTATGCCCTCGGTACTGGGAGTCTCTTGGATACCCATTGACAGGATTTCCTACTTGGTCTCTGCAGGGGGAATTATTTTGGGATGTGTAAATAGGTGGTGGGCCCTTCTGATGTCCATCTAATCCCCCATCTCTGTTTTGAAGACCAACTAGATTCATATAATCTGGATTTCTTGACACTCCGTCTCTACGATCATTTTCATATGAATAGATAGGTGATGGGCTCCGTCTAACTACGTCTTGTCTACCTTGCCTCTCTAGATTGCCAGATTGTGGTGGATCAGGACGGTAGTAACCACTATCTCTATCCCCCTGTGGAGTGGGGACCTTCATGTGAGGGCATGGAGGAGCAGAATAACTTTATTGGGAGTCCACGAAGGAGGAATTCTCCTCCTTCCATTCTACCAGTGGGCATACCAGATTCGTAAAAGGCGACAAACTTGGCGTTTCTTGTGTCTTGGGGTGAGCATGTGGGCAGCTGGTGTCCATATGCGCGGGCCCGGGCGTACATGCTTGCCTTTTGCCATGGGATTCCCCCTCAGTGAACCATGTCTGAATGATCAAAGGCCATGGTTTGTCTGGCCCTGTCTATGGGACCAGGCAAATAAAAGAACACTTGCTATCCTTCGAAAAGAGTAGGGGAATGAAGCCCCGGTAGCGGTTTTTCCCCTCACCCCTCCTCATAGAATCGATCATTCATAGATTCACTGCTGTGTATAACATTTACCATCTACCAGCAGTTACTATGATAGAAACTGGACAATATACTGAGTCCAGAAATATCAACTACTGCTAGTAGTTAATGAATAATAATAGACGATATACACAATACCAATATCCACAAACAATTCACCAACCTGCAAACTTTTTGGTGGATTTCTATGCCCTGACTGACTCAATGGATGCTGTGGGTAATATAATATCACCAACAGAGAACACCAATAAAAATCAATAAATGTCAATAATAAAATTGGTATCAAATAGGCCTATCTCTTACGGGCTTCCCTAGCCCACTTAAAAGGGTCTATATCTCCTCTTTCCTATCCCCTCAGGATGTGTGTGGTGCACATATGCGCGGGCACTGACACATTCCTCTGTTAAATTATCAACCTGTGAAGCACGGGATAGCCACTTAGTGCCGCTAAAGTGCTGTGAAACACAAATCAATCAATCAGGCCTATCTCTTTCGGTCTATTCTAACCAAGATGAAATGTACATTTCTGTAACAATATTCTCCGCCTGATAACTACAACAGCCGAGGGTCTCCATAGACACAACCTTCACAATGTCAACTTATAATTTAGAAGAGGTTTAAAGGTGCCCCAGTACAGGAACAAATCAGAAAAGAAATTCGGCCGTCACTATTGCGTAGATTTGTTTTAGTTTTACGTTCCCTCTCTAGTCTATTCTAAGGACCAGAAACACCTCCATGCTCGATACATCTATATAAGGCCAGACCAAATGAAAAAGTTGGGTCTATGGATTTTTAATTTAAAATATGGTGCGGGTAGGCTTTTTTTTTTTTGAGGACTTTTGGGTTAATCTCACGACCCAAATGATGCATTCAGAATCCAAATTTCTATATTTATAACTAACATATCAATTTATCATATAAGGCACATCTTATACGCCAAACAAAATGATGCTAGGTCTTATATGCAGGAGGGACATTGCCTTGAGTTTGGGGTGCGCCTTATGGGGAGGGGGTATTTTTATTATAGAACAGTACTAAACTGACAAAAATCTGCCCTCAGAGGTGTGCCTTATACATGAAACAGACTCCACGGAGTTGGGGGTCACCTTATAGATGAGCTGCGCCTTATACGCGAGAGATTACGGTAATGGTCATGAAATGATGTGAAATTTGACAAGTAAGAGCAATTCAAAAAGAGGGGAACTACACTTGCTATCTTTCGAGAAGAGTAGGGGAAATGAAGCCCCGGTAGCGGTTTTCCCCCTCACCCCTCCTCATAGATTCGGTCATTCATCTTATAGATTCTGTCATTCATAGATTCGGTCACTGCTGTGTCGGGCAAGCAGCATATAAATACCAGTCTAGCTGTCAGGACAAGCAGCTTTGAAATACATGACCAAACAGAAAAGAAAGGACTTAATGTCCGCGAACCACATAAATGTCTGCTAACTTTTAAGTATTAATAGTGGACGTAAAATCAACCAAACCAAACCAAATCCAAATTTGACCATTTTACATTGTTTGAACTGTTATTTTTTCATGTTGTGAGTTCCTGTGTACCATACATCATTTCTCGCCACTTCTGTTGGGCAGGCCCGGTCGCCACTTCTGGTGCAGCAGGCCTGGTCGCCATTTCTGGTGCATCTGTTTCAGTCTCTGGAATGGAAAAAAAATTATCCAGTATTCCTTACCCAACGCCAGGGTGTGGCTTATAAAAAATGAGGGGCAGAAAAAACCTCCCTTCAATGTTTAATATTCGCAAGTCTTTTTAAGCTGAATTGATTTACTTTTTGACCCATCCTAACTTACAGAATTCAGCAACTTACCTAAATCAAAAAATAAAAAATCTCATTAGGAGAAGTGTGGATACTTACTCTTTTCCCTGTTTGGGGTTTGGGATGGTGTTGGTGGTGGTCGGGGGCCGAATTTTTACACAAGTGCCTTATTGATTTCTCCATGACGAATAAACAATGCGGTTTCTATCCTTTTCTTAAGAGCCTCCACTGGGAAAAAAACTAATTCAATGTTTTTGGTGACATGTCTGCATCATAAGAAGGGCGTCTGAGGAGCCAAACTGACCTAAATCTCACCTGAATAAGAAAAAAAAGCTCTTTAGGAGAAGAAAAGGTACTTACCTTTTTTATATCTCTGTTGTGTCTTCAGGTGCAGGCCAGGTCGCGTCTTCAGGTGCGGAAGCCCCGGCCGCCACTTCTGGTGCGGCAGGCCCGGTCCCCACTTCTGGTGTGGCAGGCCCTGTCACCACTTCTGGTGCGACAGGCCTGATCTTATACGCCAAACAAAATGATGCTGGGTCTTATATGCAGGAGAGACATTGCCTTGAGTTTGGGGTGCGCCTTTTAGGGGGGTGTATTTCTACTAAAGAACAATACTAAACTGACAAATATCTGCCCTCAGAGGTGTGCCTTATACATGAAACAGACCTCCCTAAGTTGGTGGTGCGCCTTATAGACGAGCTGCGCCTTATACGCGAGAGATTACGGTAATGGTCATGAAATGATGTGAAATTTGACAAATAACTTATAAGGAGGGGGGTACACTCGAACTGCATTATGTGGAAGTAATTTTTCCAATGTTTTATGGTAAAAGATACCTCAGGGATTGCTTTCTTAAGGTGACACTTACTTCTGCAGTTTTGAGCCTTCACAGTGGCAAAGGGATGCCACTCTTTGTCAGCTTTAGCCTCTGCCAGTGGGTCTGTTTTTGAGTTGGTCTCTGCTGGTGGGTCTGTTTTTGAGTTGGTCTCTGCCGATGGGTCTGTTTTTGACTTGGCCTCTGCTGGTGGGTCTGTTTTTGAGTCGGGATCTGCCACTCGTTCTTGGAAAACTGGTGCCCTCCTCACTTTGACTGGAATGAAGGAACAGGCATTGGTTTGAGTATTGAATGGTCAAACTGTTTCTGAGATTTACATTAGTTCATCTGATGCCTTATGGTACATACAGTTGGGTATATAGCACTATTGAGTCAAATTTTTTATCACTCTTACATAAGCCTACCTCTCCCACAAGCGGAAGTCCCAACTTGTCAGAAAATTATCGTCCAGATTTGACCTCCCCTGTGGAGTGGGGACCTTCATGTGAGGGCATGGAGGAGCAGAATAACTTCATTGGGAGTCCACGGAAGAATTTTCCTTCCATTCTACCAGTGGGCATACCAGATTCGTAAAAGGCGACAAACTCGGGGTTTCTTGTGTCTTGCGGTGAGCATGTGGGCAGGTGGTGTCCATATGCGTGGGCCCGGGCCTACATGCTTGTCCTTTTGTCACAGGATCCCCCCGGAGTGAACCTTGTCTGAGTCATCAAAGGCCATGGTTTGTCTGGCCCTGCCTACGGGACCAGGCAAAAAAAGAAACACTTGCTATCTTTCGAGAAGAGTAGGGTAATGAAGCCCCGGTAGCGGTTTTCCCCCTCACCCCTCCTTATAGATTCGGTCATTCCTCTCATAGATTCGGTCATTCATAGATTCGGTCACTGCTGTGTCGGGCAAGCAGCATATAAATACCTGTCCAGCTGTCAGGACAAGCTGCTTTGAAATACATGACCAAACAGAAAAGAAAGGACTTAATGTCCGCGAACCACATAAATGTCTGCTAACTTTTAAGTATTAATAGTGGACGTAAAATCAACCAAACCAAACCAAATCCAAATTTGACCATTTTAGATTGTTTGAACTGTTATTTTTTCATGTTGTGAGTTCCTTTGCAGCATATAAATACCTGTCCAAAAGAAAAGAAAGGACTTAATGACCAAGAACCCTTGAATGTCTGAGTTCCTCGATGGCCCCCGGACGTAAAACTAAACAAACAAACAAACAAAAAATTCTGCAGTTTTGAGCCTTGACAGTGGCAAAGGGACGCCACTCTTTGTCAGCTTTAGCCTCTGCCGGTGGGTCTTTTTTTGAGTTAGCCTCTGCTGGTGGGTCTGTGTTTGACTTGGCCTCTG
This sequence comes from Acholoe squamosa, assembly GCA_949317995.1. Classification (NCBI taxonomy): domain Eukaryota; kingdom Metazoa; phylum Annelida; class Polychaeta; order Phyllodocida; family Polynoidae; genus Acholoe; species Acholoe squamosa. The sequence goes on along the minus strand of OX439050.1, from coordinate 2,239,313 downwards.
CTGGTGGGTCTGTTTTTGAGTCAGGATCTGCCACTTGTTCTTGGAAAACTGGTGCCCTCCTCACTTTGACTGGAAAGAAGGAACAGGCATTGGTTTGAGTATTGAATGGTCAAACTGTTTCTGAGATTTACATTAGTTCATCTGTAGCATTATGGTACATACAGTTGGGTATATAGCACTATTGAGTCAAATTTTTCATCACACTTACATAAGCCTACCTCTCCCACAAGCGGAAGTCCCAACTTGTCAGAAGATTATCGTCCAAATTTGACCTCCCCCTATGGAGTGGGGACCTTCATGTGAGGGCATGGAGGAGCAGAATAACTTTATTGGGAGTCCACGGAAGAATTCTCCTTCCATTCTACCAGTGGGCATACCAGATTCGTAAAAGGCGACAAACTCGGGGTTTCTTGTGTCTTGTGGTGAGCATGTGGGCAGGTGGTGTCCATATGCGTGGGCCCGGGCCTACATGGTTGTCCTTTTGTCACGGGATCCCCCCTGAGTGAACCACGTCTGAGTCATCAAAGGCCATGGTTTGTCTGGCCCTGCCTATGGGACCATGCAAAAAAAGAAACACTTGCTATCTTTCGAGAAGAGTAGGGGAATGAAGCCCCGGTAGCGGTTTTCCCCCTCACCCCTCCTTATAGATTCGGTCTTTCCTCTCGTAGATTCGGTCATTCATAGTTTCGGTCACTGCTGTCGGGCAAGCAGCATATAAATACCTGTCTAGTTGTCAGGACAAGCAGCTTTGAAAAACATGACCAAACAGAAAAGAAAGGACTTAATGTCCGCGAACCACATAAATGTCTGCTAACTTTTTAGGATTAATAGTGGACGTAAAATCAACCAAACCAAACCAAATCCAAATTTGACCATTTTACATTGTTTGAACTGTTATTTTTTCATGTTGTGAGTTCCTGTGTACCATACATCATTTCTTGCCACTTCTGTTGGGCAGGCCCGGTCGCCACTTCTGGTGCAGCAGGCCTGGTCGCCACTTCTGGTGCATCTCTTTCAGTCTCTGGAATGGAAAAAAAAATTATCCAGTATTCCTTACCCAACGCCAGGGTGTGGCTTATAAAAAAACTTAGGGGCAGAAAAAAACCTCCCTTCATTGTTTAATATTCGCAAGTCTTTTTAAGCTGAATTGATTTACTTTTTGACCAATCCTAACTTACAGAATTCAGCAACTTACCTAAATCAAAAAATAAAAAATCTCATTAGGAAAAGTGTGGATACTTACTCTTTTCCCTGGTTGGGGTTTGGGATGGTGTTGGTGGTGGTTGGGGGCCGAATTTTTACAGAAGTGCCTTATTGATTTCTCCATGACGAAAAAACAATGCGGCTTCTATCCTTTTCTTAAGAGCCTCCACTGGGAAAAAAACTAATTCAATGTTTTTGGTGACATCTCTGCATCATAAGAAGGGGGTCTGGGGAGCCCAACGGACCTAAATCTCACCTGAATAAAAAAAAAGCTCTTTAGGAGAAGAAAGGGTACTTACCTTTTTTATATCTCGGTTGTGTCTTCAGGTGCAGGCCAGGTCGCGTCTTCAGATGCAGGACAGGTCGCCACTTCTGGTGCGGCAGGCCCGGTCGTCAATTCTGGTGCAGCAGGCCCTGTCGCCACTTCTGGTGAAGCAGGCCCTCTCGCCACTTCTGGTGCGACAGGCCCGATCTTATGCGCCAAACAAAATGATGCTGGGTCTTATATGCAGGAGAGACATTGCCTTGAGTTTGGGGTGCGCCTTATATGGGGGGGGGGGTATTTCTACTAAAGAACAATACTAAACTGACAAAAATCTGCCCCCAGAGGTGTGCCTTATATGTGAAACAGACCTCCCTAAGTTGGTGGTGCGCCTTATAGACGAGGTGCGCCTTATACATGAGAGATTACGGTAATGGCCATGAAATGATGTGAAATTTGACAATTAAGAGCAATTCGAAAAGAGGGGGGGTACACTCGAACTGCATTATGTGGAACTAATTTTTCCAATGTTTAATGGTAAAAGATACCTCAGGGATTGCTTTTTTTAAGGTGACACTTACTTCTGTAGTTTTGAGCCTTCACAGTGGCAAAGGGACGCCAGTCTTTGTCAGCTTTAGCCTCTGCCGGTGGGTCTTTTATTGAGTTGGCCTCTGCTGGTGGGTCTTTTTTTAAGTTAGTCTCTGCTGGTGGGTCTGTGTTTGACTTGGCCTCTGAGATTTACATTAGTTCATCTGATGCCTTATGGTACATACAGTTGGGTATATAGCACTATTGAGTCAAATTTTTCATCACACTTACATAAGCCTACCTCTCCCACAAGCGGAAGTCCCAACTTGTCAGAAAATTATCGTCCAGATTTGACCTCCCCCTGTGGAGTGGGGACCTTCATGTGAGGGCATGGAGGAGCAGAATAACTTTATTGGGAGTCCACGGAAGAATTCTCCTTCCATTCTACCAGTGGGCATACCAGATTCGTAAAAGGCGACAAACTCGGGGTTTCTTGTGTCTTGCGGTGAGCATGTGGGCAGGTGGTGTCCATATGTGTGGGCCCGGGCCTACATGCTTGTCCTTTTCTTACGGGAATCCCCCTGAGTGAACCACGTCTGAGTTTTCCCCCTCACCCCTCCTTATAGATTCTTTCCTCTCGTAGATTCGGTCATTCATAGATTCGGTCACTGCTGTCGGGCAAGCAGCATATAAATACCTGTCTAGCTGTCAGGACAAGCAGCTTTGAAAAACATGACCAAACAGAAAAGAAAGGACTTAATGTTCGCGAACCACATAAATGTCTGCTAACTTTTAAGTAATAATTGTGGACGTAAAATCAACCAAACCAAACCAAATCCAAATTTGACCATTTTAAATTGTTTGAACTGTTATTTTTTCATCTTGTGAGTTACTTTGCAGCATATAAATACCTGTCCAAAAGAAAAGAAAGGACTTAATGTCCAAGAACCCTTGAATGTCTGAGTTCCTCGATGGCCCCCGGACGTAAAACTAAACAAAAAAACAAAAAAAATAAATTCTGCAGTTTTGAGCCTTGACAGTGGCAAAGGGACGCCACTCTTTGTCAGCTTTAGCCTCTGCCGGTGGGTCTTTTTTTGAGTTGGCCTCTGCTGGTGGGTCTGTTTTTGAGTTGGTCTCTGCCGATGGGTTCCTTTTTTTGACTTGGCCTCTGCTGGTGGGTCTGTTTTTGAGTCGGGATCTGCCACTTTTTCTCGGAAAACTGGTGCCCTTCTCACTTTGACTGGAATGAAGGAACAGACATTGGTTTGAGTATTGATGGTCAAACTGTTTCTGAGATTTACATTAGTTCATCTGATGCCTTATGGTACATACAGTTGGGTATATAGCACTATTGAGTCAAATTTTTTATCACTCTTACATAAGCCTACCTCTCCCACAAGCGGAAGTCCCAACTTGTCAGAAGATTATCGTCCAAATTTGACCTCCCCCTATGGAGTGGGGACCTTCATGTGAGGGCATGGAGGAGCAGAATAACTTCATTGGGAGTCCACGGAAGAATTCTCCTTCCATTCTACCAGTGGGCATACCAGATTCGTAAAAGGCGACAAAATCGGGGTTTCTTGTGTCTTGCGGTGAGCATGTGGGCAGGTGGTGTCCATATGCGTGGGCCTGGGCCTACATGGTTGTCCTTTTGTCACGGGATCCCCCCTGAGTGAACCAAATCTGAGTCATCAAAGGCCATGGTTTGTCGGGCCCTGCCTATGGGACCATGCAAAAAAAGAAACACTTGCTATCTTTCGAGAAGAGTAGGGGAATGAAGCCCTGGTAGCGGTTTTCCCCCTCACCCTTCCTTATAGATTCGGTCTTTCCTCTCGTAGATTCGGTCATTCATAGATTCGGTCACTGCTGTCGGGCAAGCAGCATATAAATACCTGTCTAGCTGTCAGGACAAGCAGCTTTGAAAAACATGACCAAACAGAAAAGAAAGGACTTAATGTCCGCGAACCACATAAATGTCTGCTAACTTTTAAGTAATAATTGTGGACGTAAAATCAACCAAACCAAACCAAATCCAAATTTGACCATTTTAAATTGTTTGAACTGTTATTTTTTCATCTTGTGAGTTCCTTTGCAGCATATAAATACCTGTCCAAAAGAAAAGAAAGGACTTAATGTCCAAGAACCCTTGAATGTCTGAGTTCCTCGATGGCCCCGGACGTAAAACTAAACAAACAAACAAAAAAAATAAATTCTGCAGTTTTGAGCCTTGACAGTGGCAAAGGGACGCCACTCTTTGTCAGCTTTAGCCTCTGCCGGTGGGTCTGTTTTTGAGTTGGCCTCTGCTAGTGGGTCTGTTTTTGAGTTGGTCTCTGCCGGTGGGTCTGTTTTTGACTTGGCCTCTGCTGGTGGGTCTGTTTTTGAGTCGGGATCTGCCACTTTTTCTTGGAAAACTGGTGCCCTTCTCACTTTGACTGGAATGAAGGAACAGGCATTGGTTTGAGTATTGATGGTCAAACTGTTTCTGAGATTTACATTAGTTCATCTGATGCCTTATGGTACATACAGTTGGGTATATAGCACTATTGAGTCAAATTTTTTATCACTCTTACATAAGCCTACCTCTCCCACAAGCGGAAGTCCCAACTTGTCAGAAGATTATCGTCCAAATTTGACCTCCCCCTATGGAGTGTGGACCTTCATGTGAGGGCATGGAGGAGCAGAATAACATCATTGGGAGTCCACGGAAGAATTCTCCTTCCATTCTACCAGTGGGCATACCAGATTCGTAAAAGGCGACAAACTCGGGGTTTCTTGTGTCTTGCGGTGAGCATGTGGGCAGGTGGTGTCCATATGCGTGGGCCCGGGCCTACATGGTTGTCCTTTTGTTTTGTCACGGGATCCCCCCTGAGTGAACCACGTCTGAGTCATCAAAGGCCATGGTTTGTCTGGCCCTGCCTATGGGACCATGCAAAAAAAGAAACACTTGCTATCTTTCGAGAAGAGTAGGGTAATGAAGCCCCGGTAGCGGTTTTCCCCCTCACCCCTCCTTATAGATTCAGTCTTTCCTCTCGTAGATTCGGTCATTCATAGATTCGGTCACTGCTGTCGGGCAAGCAGCATATAAATACCTGTCTAGCTGTCAGGACAAGCAGCTTTGAAAAACATGACCAAACAGAAAAGAAAGGACTTAATGTCCGCGAACCACATAAATGTCTGCTAACTTTTAAGTAATAATTGTGGACGTAAAATCAACCAAACCAAACCAAATCCAAATTTGACCATTTTAAATTGTTTGAACTGTTATTTTTTCATCTTGTGAGTTCCTTTGCAGCATATAAATACCTGTCCAAAAGAAAAGAAAGGACTTAATGTCCAAGAACCCTTGAATGTCTGAGTTCCACGATGGCCCCCGGACGTAAAACTAAACAAACAAACAAAAAAAATAAATTCTGCAGTTTTGAGCCTTGACAGTGGCAAAGGGACGCCACTCTTTGTCAGCTTTAGCCTCTGCCGGTGGGTCTGTTTTTGAGTTGGCCTCTGCTAGTGGGTCTGTTTTTGAGTTGGTCTCTGCCGGTGGGTCTGTTTTTGACTTGGCCTCTGCTGGTGGGTCTGTTTTTGAGTCGGGATCTGCCACTTGTTCTTGGCAAACTGGTGCCCTCCTCACTTTGACTGGAATGAAGGAACAGGCATTGGTTTGAGTATTGAATGGTCAAACTGTTTCTGAGATTTACATTAGTTCATCTGTAGCATTATGGTACATACAGTTGGGTATATAGCACTATTGAGTCAAATTTTTTATCACTCTTACATAAGCCTACCTCTCCCACAAGCGGAAGTCCCAACTTGTCAGAAGATTATCGTCCAAATTTGACCTCCCCCTATGGAGTGGGGACCTTCATGTGAGGGCATGGAGGAGCAGAATAACTTCATTGGGAGTCCACGGAAGAATTCTCCTTCCTTTCTACCAGTGGGCATACCAGATTCGTAAAAGGCGACAAAATCGGGGTTTCTTGTGTCTTGCGGTGAGCATGTGGGCAGGTGGTGTCCATATGCGTGGGCCTGGGCCTACATGGTTGTCCTTTTGTCACGGGATCCCCCCTGAGTGAACCACGTCTGAGTCATCAAAGGCCATGGTTTGTCTGGCCCTGCCTATGGGACCATGCAAAAAAAGAAACACTTGCTATCTTTCGAGAAGAGTAGGGGAATGAAGCCCTGGTAGCGGTTTTCCCCCTCACCCTTCCTTATAGATTCGGTCTTTCCTCTCGTAGATTCGGTCATTCATAGATTCGGTCACTGCTGTCGGGCAAGCAGCATATAAATACCTGTCTAGCTGTCAGGACAAGCAGCTTTGAAAAACATGACCAAACAGAAAAGAAAGGACTTAATGTCCGCGAACCACATAAATGTCTGCTAACTTTTAAGTAATAATTGTGGACGTAAAATCAACCAAACCAAACCAAATCCAAATTTGACCATTTTAAATTGTTTGAACTGTTATTTTTTCATCTTGTGAGTTCCTTTGCAGCATATAAATACCTGTCCAAAAGAAAAGAAAGGACTTAATGTCCAAGAACCCTTGAATGTCTGAGTTCCTCGATGGCCCCCGGACGTAAAACTAAACAAACAAACAAAAAAAATAAATTCTGCAGTTTTGAGCCTTGACAGTGGCAAAGGGACGCCACTCTTTGTCAGCTTTAGCCTCTGCCGGTGGGTCTGTTTTTGAGTTGGCCTCTGCTAGTGGGTCTGTTTTTGAGTTGGTCTCTGCCGGTGGGTCTGTTTTTGACTTGGCCTCTGCTGGTGGGTCTGTTTTTGAGTCGGGATCTGCCACTTGTTCTTGGCAAACTGGTGCCCTCCTCACTTTGACTGGAATGAAGGAACAGGCATTGGTTTGAGTATTGAATGGTCAAACTGTTTCTGAGATTTACATTAGTTCATCTGTAGCATTATGGTACATACAGTTGGGTATATAGCACTATTGAGTCAAATTTTTTATCACTCTTACATAAGCCTACCTCTCCCACAAGCGGAAGTCCCAACTTGTCAGAAGATTATCGTCCAAATTTGACCTCCCCCTATGGAGTGGGGACCTTCATGTGAGGGCATGGAGGAGCAGAATAACTTCATTGGGAGTCCACGGAAGAATTCTCCTTCCATTCTACCAGTGGGCATACCAGATTCGTAAAAGGCGACAAAATCGGGGTTTCTTGTGTCTTGCGGTGAGCATGTGGGCAGGTGGTGTCCATATGCGTGGGCCTGGGCCTACATGGTTGTCCTTTTGTCACGGGATCC